>JARHVA010004355.1:637500-1237500 GCA_037957365.1 Torreya grandis | reverse complement strand
GGATATTGGTTGAAAGAGAAGGAACACTTAGAACATTATTGAATGTTCCTCCTTCCATTTCAATACACCCTCTCCCTATAATTGGTACATAAGTGAAATCACCCAAACCGATAGAAGACATGTTGCAAGGCTCTAAGTAATAAACTCAACTAGTGAAGAGCCCATGTGGTGAGAAGCACTCAAATCAACAACCCATGAAGATGTTGAATCTACAACTACTACAAGGGCCTTGCCCTTTTCTTTCTCTTTACTTTTGCCCTTTGCTTTGGAATAATCTTGAGTATATGAATTCTAGTTGATAAATTTAGGATCACCTATGTTTTTCTTCTCTAGGAGACAAGTTAGGTAATCTAATTGATTTTTCATGCACTTGTGTTCATCATACGCATTTTTTTATAGTATACACACTTAACCTTTTCTTTCTTAGGTTTGTCATTAGAAGAGGAGGCTTCATTGTTGATCTTGGCAAAGGTTGATTCTTTCTTCTTCTCTTGATCCTTGTTCTTTTTCTTCTTCTCTTTATTTGAAGTATTTATTTTCCCATTCCTAACAATTAGGGCTCAAGGTTTTATGGACTTCAATGTTCCCATCTAAATTAACTGGTCTTGTTCCTTGGTTAAGTTAGTAATGAAAACATCTAAAGAAATCATTTTCCATTTAGCACCCAAAGCACTTTTAGTGGCATAGAAAGTAGAGACAAAGACTAAATATTCAGGACTTAATTTAGAGAGTATATAAAGAATAATTTGGTCATATTATTTTTTTATTCCACATTCTTTCAACTGTAATCTCAAATACTTGAACTTAGTAAAGAAATATTGAAGGGTGTCAAAGTTGAAGGGTGTCAAAGTTTTTAGGACTTAGGCTAATAACTTCATTCTCAAGTTCATGACCTCTCATCACATCTTGCTCCCCAAATAAGTTTCCCAAAATGCTCCATAAATTATTGGGTGATTTGGTAGGCTCTAAGTTAAATAGGAGATTAGCTAATATAGAAAGACATAATAGCCCATAAGCTTCATCACTATGGTTATACCACTTAACTTTCTTTGCATTTATGATAGGTTCAGTTTCATCACCCATGGTTATCCTATATAAACCCTTACTCATTATAATGATTATCATCTTGATTTTCCATTTGTGATAATTAAAGGGATTAAGTGGGTTGATTAAACTTGAATCCATTTTAGGGTTGAGTTGAGTTGTAGTAGTAGTGCAAATTATAGTTGTTGCATAATTACAAGTTGTAGTTATTAAAGAATTAAAAGTACAAGTATAAATAAAAGAGTGACACATCAAGGTTACATGCCTATTAACTATCATAAGAAAATACCCCCCTAAAATGTTTCAAATACATGCTTAAAAGACATCAAACTCAGTTGAAAGTACATCTCGAGCAATATGTACAAGTCAAAAAGATGTAATTTATAAAAACAAGGTGAGAACATTAGGCTCAACCAAAATTGCATACAAGGAATCAAGTACAATGTGATCAAGAGAGAAGGAGAAATGAAGTTTTGAATGTGAGGGGTTTTGTCCTCATACCAAATTGAGCCTCACTCTCTGACCTTTGACTAACAAAAAAATGAAGAATTTTCTCAAAAAATAACTTTTCCCATCTTTTGATTACAATGCTCACTATATAATATTATTTTTATACGAATAAATAATAAATAAAAAACATAACAATATATATATATATTTTAAATAATCAAAAAATATAATGACTCCCAACAAGGCTTAATAACCCCCCTTTTATAAGAAGTCACCCCCAACCTTTTTTAATTTAAAGCAAAGCATGTTATCCTTTAATATTGATCCATTGATATAGAAATGTAAATGTAAACATTTTAATATCAAAAAATGTAACTTGTTTTAAAAATCCTACCTAAAATTAGGTCAAAACCACTTAGAAATAAGGAAAACCATGAATTTTTCAACACGATGGTTTTGAACTTAATAAACCATCATTATCTCTTGGTGTCATGCATGGCGAACTCAAATTGGAGAGTTTTATGCAGGTTTGAAGAGGGGCAAAAGTGATCATAATAAGATCTAGGGGAGCCATGGACGTGATCCAAACTAGAGTGTAAGTGGTTTTATTAAAAAATTAGGTGGTTTTGTTTAAAATGTACGTCATTTTTCCCAAACTATAGGTCATGACATCAAAACATAAGTGGATGATGAAAAGGAATTGGTTGAGGGTCATATCAATCCTTATAAATTAACATAGGTCAAGAAGGACATGATACACCCATGAAAGTTGAAAAAAACCAGCTAGAGTGGCATCAACTTAGGTTGGAGAGGCATCAACTTAGGTTGAAGATGATTCTAACTAGAATGGAGAGTTTTCAATAGTCGTTGTGAGGTGACAAAACCCTATTACACAATAAATAAATAAACCTCTACCAGGACCAAAACCTTTCAAAATTTAAATGAATAGATTTTAACAAAAAAAAACTTTACCCAAGGTTTTTGACAAAAAAACATCTAGGTTTTTTTTCAAACCCTATAAAAATTGCCTCACAATGCAAGTAAATAAACTCTAGGTTTCAAATGAAAGATAACACACACACACACACACACACACACACACACACACACACACACACACAAAATAATCAAAAAATATAATGACTCCCAATAAGGCTTAATAACCCCCCTTTTATAAGAATTCACCCCCCACCTTTTTTAATTTAAAGCAAAACACGTTATCCTTTAATATTGATCCATTGATATATAAATGTAAATGTAAGCTTTTAATATCAAAAATGTAACTTGTTTTAAAAATCCTACCTAAAATTAGGTCAAAACCACCTAGAAATAAGGAAAACCATGAATTTTTCAAAATAGTGGTTTTGAACTTAATAAACTAGCATTTATCTCTTAGTGCCATACATGGTGAACTCAAATTAAAAGAGAGTTTTATACAAGTCTGAAGAGGGGCAAAAGTGATCAAAATAAGATCTAGGGGAACCATGGACGTGATCCAAACTAGAATGTAAGTGGTTTTATTCAAAAATTAGTTGGTTTTGTTTAAAATATAGGTCATTTTTCCCAAACTATAGGTCATGACATCAAAACATAAGTGGAGGATGAAAAGGAGTTGGTTGAGGGTCATATCAATCCTTAGAAATTAACATAGGTCAAGAATGACATGATGTACCCATGAAAGGTGAAAAAAACCAGCTAGAGTGGCATCAACTTAGGTTGGAGAGGCATCATTCATCAACCTAGGTTGAAGATGATTCTAACTAGAATGGAGAGTTTTCAATAGTCATTGTGAGGTGACAAAACCCTATTACACAATAAATAAATAACCCTCTACCAAGAAACCTTTCAAAATTTAAATGACTAGATTTTAATATAAAAAAACTCTACCCAAGGTTTTTGACAAAAAAACATCTAGGTGTTTTTTCAAAACCTCTAAAAATTGCCTCACAATGCAAGTAAATAAACTCTAGATTTCAAATGAAATCTAACAACTAACAAAACTATACAAACATTTATCATGTTTGCTCTGATACCATATTAGAGTTTGATCCAAGACTAGTCAAAGTGAGTGTGAAGTTTGAATTGTCATCCCAAATTTTCATCAAGTGATAAAGTTGATCAAGTGAAGCATACATATAAGAGTTTTGAGTAACTCCACAAATGGTGATCAATGACCCTTGAAATAAACAAGTAACTCCTCTACAAAAGGTGGTCAAATAATCCCAAAATAGAGGTGTAATTCCTCCATAAAATGTGGTCAAAGGAGTTACATCATATTATTTTGGTCAAACCTATGACACACTAACTCCACCTAAGTAATCATATCCCCAAAATATAGGAAAAATCCTTATGAGCAAATATAATATTCAAAAAAATAAATAAATCCAAGAAAATAAATTCCTACACTAACAATTTTTAGAAAGATCAATTATGCTTCTTTACATGCTTACATGGAACACTTGTTCACAAAAAATGGAAATAATCATATTCCATTCCTATATGAGCAGGGTCCTACTCCCACAAATTCTAACAAGTATATTAAGTGGGCTAGCACTTTTGAGAAGGTTTGTGGTACCTTACTATTGCATGTTTCATGGGATCTACAATATCATGTGTAACTCACCATATGTCCTAACAATATTTAGAGCATCCTTTAATCTCTTTTTAGAGATCCCACTGAGATTTATATCACTTCTACTCTTCCTATTGTCTCTTCATAGATTGTTGTACTATCTCCCCTTTACTCTTATTTCCTATGACAACACATCCATGATGGATAGTGTTCTTCTTTATATTGAGCTACCAATATAGGATAAGATTCTTACAAACATTAGTTATACCATTACATATTCTACTTCCATTCTTATGCATGATGTTCTTCTAGAGCCAATGCAGATTGGTACTTTGGAGCAATATATTATTTTTAGTTAGAGTACACCTTTGAGAGCATTAAGGACTCTTCTCTTCCTATGGATGTTTAGTCTATAGATCCATGTGATTCATCTACAATATCTTATTTAGATTTAATGGTTTTTGAGTCATTCTCTCCACTTAACATGGACATTCCTTTAGCAAATTCTCCATGACATTCTTCTTCATTGGAGTCACTTGTACTAGATGACACTTCTGAGTCTAATCACATCTTTGAGATTGATGACTCTTCTACTAGTATAGAAGACTACTATAGTAATTGGGACACACCTCCACCATCTCCTTATCACATTATAGATATTAAAGGGTTAGTTCTTAATCCACCTACCTCTAGTCCACTTTTGACAATATAGGGTATAGGTATATTGATTTATGACTCATAAAACATCAAGCAATCTATTTCATAGATACAAGGCATTACACAGTCTATTTTAGCCTCTACTTCTATTACACCATCATTGTATAGAGTATTTGTCCCTCTTACTTTGCATGAGGAACATAGTTCCTTGTATAGGAATCACATCTTGGTTGGATATCCATCAGGCATTTGGTAGATACATTCACTATTCCAAGGTGGTCCACTCTTCATTGCACCTACTTATGATAAATTCAATTCTATGGCATTACATTTAGTTCTTGTACACTATCTTGCCATGCCTATACCACACTTCTATTTTGGACCCTACATATATACATTTGTATTATTACCTAGTTCATCTTCCACTATATAATGGGCAAACTTCTAGTATACCATTCATAGTCTTCCTTTGATAAAAGGAAGAAACATTATTCAAAGCAGATGGATAATCTTCAGTCTTCAAGTAGAGGATCTCATTGGTGACATTCATCATTCTATAAGATCTATTATAGGTAGCTTCAACATCTTCTATGGAGACTTCTTAGATTTTCTCTCTATGTGTTATGTTGCTCTCACTTGTGAATGCATTCTTGATTGTGCCTGATGTCCTTAGAGTATGCATTATTTCTCACTTTATTCTTTTTTTGGGAAGAGTTTTATCCTACAGGTTTTCTTTTTTTCTCTAATTTATGGGAGTTAAATTGTGCTTGGGTTCCTCATCAAGCCTTGTTATCAAGACCCAATTCTCTTACCCACCTCAACTATGCTTTAGGAGGGTGTTAGTGTAGAATTTTTTTTGCTTTTGGTTTTATCTACATGGTTGTTAGTCAACTTGATTAGGGTTTTTAAGGTCATTAGGGGAAATACACTTAATGTGTTTTCCAATAGTGAGTTGAGTTGTTACCCTTTTGGTGACCTAATCTATCACTATATAATGTATATCCTTTGTACTTTTTGGCTAATCAGTTAATGAAACTTTTTGATGCATTTGATGCAACTTTTATTGTGTAAATTTCAATCTCACCCATTCCTAGGTTCTTCATGCAATATATGGCATTCATAGATCTTTAAGTAGTCTAACAACAACACAAAGATAAATGTAGACCCTAATTGGTCCCCCTCTCTTGTGATTGCATATAGTGGTATCAGATCAAGGTTTTTTTCCTTGTAGGTTATGTGTGAAACTCTTGTATAAGTTTGTTGCAGGATGTAAAAGAGAAGTCTATTGAGTGTAATAAAAGTAGTGAAAGAGAAGATTACATAAGTTTGTTGTAAGTGTGAGAAAAGTCCTACAAGTTAAGATGGAATTTGAAAGGGTATATTTTGAATATATTTAAAATTTGTGAAATAGAGCCCTATTGATTATGGCGAGATATAAAACACAAGTAAAGAACACAAGAGATGGATGACTTGATAGAGATGCTAAAAATATTTTATGTAAGCCTAGATATGATGGATATGACTACACAAAATGGTACTATTATAGCTATGAGTGAATATGATTAATAATATATAATTTATGGGTTGATGTATCTATAAATGATATTAGATGCTTTGGAAAGATTCCAAGCAAGTAGAGTAAAATATTCCAACAAAAGGAAAAGACCAATAAAGGTCATGGTGAAAGAAAGAAGTAAGTATACTTGAGATATTTTTTTTAATGGTAAAGAGAGCCTTGATAAGCTCTTAAAATGGATAGTGGATATATAATTTTATTTTGATAATGAGAATATTGAAAACCCCATGAGGGTAAAGGCTAAAAGTAAGAAATTGTGTAAAAGTGCAGCCATGTATTGGAAATATCTCCAAGAAAGGAGATAAGTAAAATGTAATAATAAGGTGAGTGGATGGGAACATATGGTTTCCAAGTTATTGGGTCATTTTATACACCTAAAATTATAGCAAGAGTGGTTTTAGAATATTCATGTGTTAAGGCTTGAGAGAGATAAAAATACGAAGAATATTACCAAGACATGTAATAATGGAGGTAAGTATCCATGTGAACATCCAAATACTACTTTGAAAAGTAACAAAGGAGAAACATGCATATGAAGATAATAATTTTGTCTTGGAATACAACAAGAAGGTCAGGTTTCCATGTGAGAATCCCAATTTTGTTTTGGAAAATATCAAGGTGAAAGATAGTTGTGATCATCCCATAAAGGAATAAATACTCATGCAAGAGGATATGAAAGTGATAATAGTGTAAGTGGAATAAGGAAACCCATCTTTTTGATTATGGAAAGGATTTTGTGATGTCCCATAAGTGGGAAGAATCACAATCATCCTTGGTGAATGAAAACAATGCATTTATTTTTTCTATTTTAGAGAGTAGAAGGGTTGAGGGTAACTAAGAAAAGTTACATGTTTTTGTAAATTAAATAATAGAGGTGAATGAAGAGATCAACCATGAGGAGTTGTACGTTTGAAGGAAGGAAATAATAATAGTTGAATAAGTGAAAGTTAATCCACATGAGGAGAGTATGGTTAAAGACCATCCATTTGGAGGATAAGAAAACAAAAAGAAGAATGAGGAGATAACAACCATAAAGGTTATTAAAAATGGGACTTTGTAAGTCCATTATGAAGGATAAATCTATGATCAGATTGTGAGCAAAATATATTATTTGGATAGCATGTCCTTGTAATGTGAAGTATATATGGAATCAGTGATTGTGGGAACTCTTTATTCCCTCAATATATTTTTTAAATGTGCAGGTACAAAAAGTAAGATGGAGATTGAGATGGTGGACATGGTTCTACCAAGAGGAATGAAGGATGAAAGTGGTGTTGCATATGTGGGATTAGTACATATAGATGTTGGAGGAGAGACTCTTATGAGTCAAGGTTTATATTTTTTTTAAATGAACAAAAAAAGTGAAAGATTATTTGTATATGATATGGATATGAAATAAGGTGAAATAAATCAACCTAGAGTTGATATAAAGAGGATGAGAAGTGAAAAGGATTTGTCACAAGAACAACAACATAATGATAGAGACTTTGAGAATCCCAATCTTGATGAGGATCAAGATAATAGTGTGAATATGTAGAAATAACTAATGGGGACTATTAAGTGTCATGTTTATAAATTGATTTATCATTGTAACCAGTGTGTAGGTGCATAAATGAATATAATGGAGGCATTCAAAGAGACCTTCTAAGGTGAAGAGAGTGAGTTTTTTGAGCTCAAAAAATGTGAAGAGGATTTGTTGATATGTGTGACAAACATAACATGTGGAGAATAATAATATGTTGTAGTATAGGTGAATTGGTTGCTTGACACAACAATGAGGACATCGATGGAGAAAAAGGTGAAGGTTATATGTGAGGTGGTACTAGAGACTATGGGTTATCATTGGGATGCTCAAGTTTATATTGATTCTATTCTAATGAAATTGAGAATCAGATGGGAAATATTATCCATGAGTAAAGATCTACAAATAGAGAAGAGTAATCCAACAACAAGTTGGATATTGAGTATCTAAATCCAAGAATACTTTATGAGGAGGTGGTCGATCAATGGTGGGTTTAAGCCCACAAGGGAGAGTAAGATTAAAAAATAAGAATTTTGGTGTAGGTGAATATATGAAGGTGGATTTTATCCCACAAGAAGATGGAGAGAGGAAAGGATGAGCCTTTATCAGAGGAGGACAGACTATGATGGGTCTAATCCCATAAAGGAATGAGACTATGGTGGATATAAGCCCACAAAAGGAGTGAGGAGAGAAAATAAAAAGATGGAAATCAAGAATAAAGGAAAGATGAATAGGACATAATTGAAACTAGAAATAGGAAACTAGAGAAGGAAGAAAAAGTGAAAAAATAAGATAAAGTACTTGGTGTGTTAGAATGAAACACCATGGCCATTATACTTCATGGTCAAAAGAGTGGTTTTGCCACTTATTCCATCTATGTGAGAAAGATCTCACATTTTTAACACCTTAAGTGCCTAATGTAGGAGAATCCAAGGGTTTGTACAATCTTACATGAACAAAAAATAGAGTTTGGTGTGTTTATTTGGGTTTTTGGGTTGTGGTATTATTAGTGTGAGCTTGTAACCTCTTAGATTAATGTTTCAAAAGTATTCATTTGCCATGGGAAAAGAGTAGAGGTATTTTGTCTACTTTTGTTAGTCTACATAGATTATTAAGTCATAAACATTTATCATAAATGGTTCTTTAACTATAGTAATAATTAGATGATTAAATTGAGTGAGGTTATAACACCCAACACTTATGACCTTTGGATATAAATTTAGATCATTTGGAGCCACCATAAAAGCATATTTTTTTATTCTGGAAGAAAATTTGGAAGGATGTTTATGTTTCTATGATAACAATTGGATGATGAAATTTGGTGATATATTACATTAAATTTTAAACTTAAATTTTAATTTTTAGATCATTTGGAGCTACAATGGTAATACACCATCAATTTATGTCAAACTATTTATCTAGTTTACGACACTTGAAAGGTTGGTTATTTGATTAAGATAATATTTGGGTTGCCAAATTTGGTGGGATTATACAAAATGTAGTTATAAATCTACTTTTCAAATTTTAGTTCAATTAGATAGTCATTGTTAAAGTGAAGCTACTTTTGGTAACTATTATTCATCTTGAAAACATCATATGTGTAGTCTACGACACTTGGAAAGATGGTTATTTAATGTAAGAAATTGATGGCCAAATTTTATGAGATGGTAGTAATATTAGTTTAAAAGTTTTGTTTCAAATTTCAAATTAATGTAATAAACAAAAATAAAATTATGAAAGTTTTTGTAATTGTCATTTGGCCTAAAAAATGCCACATGTGTACTCAAGAGCCGTCACTAATAGTTTGACATTTAATCACTAAATATGAAATATGGAAAACTATTGTACAATATTTAAATGTTAGAGAAATTGAAGAGGTATCCCATGAATCATGGGATGTTAAATGGATATGATACTTAAAAGGAAGGAAAGTTTGGAAAGGACAAGTTGAGAAGGAACAAAACTCTCTAAGAGCAAAACAAAGAATTGTATCAGTTTGAGAGGAATTGTATGAGAGTCTATAACTATTTCCTATAATGTAATAATCATGTAGAGTCATTTGTGTGAGAGAGTGTGTGTATTTGAGAGCATGAATTAATTTTTCTATGATTTTTTAATATTAATGCAATTAATATGTGTTAAGTGCATCAAAGGTTGAGTTTGTGTTGAATGTGTGTCCATGAGTTAGTGTCTAGCCCTAGTAACACAAAGATAAAGTTAGACTTTAATTGGCCCCCCTCTCTTGTTCTTGCATCACAAGTTTCATATTTCTATGCCTTTACATTGATCATATTATCTTCCATACATTTCTTATACATGCCTTTCTCTTATGTATAATCTTTAGTGTGTTATTGTTTATGGATATAAAATTTGTTACACGTGATGATGACATAGACTAATTGTGCATACTAGCCTTTCTTGTTCTATGTGTATTAGATGCTAATATTTGTTACATGGTATGATCATTGATCACCTATTACATACTTTAATTATTTCTATATTGTGTGACCATTGTGTGTTACATTATGTGACCATTGACTGTGTGCATCTAACTATTTATTTTGGATTACATTGACAAGTCCTTGATTGCATGACATTGTGTGGATATTGAATGTGTGTTACATTGAGTGTTAGTTTATGTATTATGTACTTTTGTGTGTAATGATCATGACATTGTACACACATGTGTGTGCATATTTACATGACTATTGAACTTGTGATGCATATCATGCATTGTTATGTGTGATGTCATGATTGATATCATGTGTCTCATAAATGGAATATTACTGAGTGCTTATTTGATATGAAAATATTATAGATTTTAAACAAAAACCTAAAACAATCTAAATCTCTACTATAATCTAACATACCCTTTGATTGAGTAATGAAATGAAATAAACAAGAGAACGTTACCTCCCTTACCAAATGAAATATTCTCTTTTATTAGATAGGTGTGTTCTTGATATTTGGATTGAGGTTTCTCAAAGGAGTTCCATTCAAAAACTCCATCAACATTTTGATAACATGATGATTGATTGATTAATATGATTGATGAATTCAAATTCACATGATCTATTTAGCTTCAAAACATGTTATTGTTGAAGGGAATAAGAAAATTCAATTTATATATTTCTTGGATGGAGAATGGACATATAGGATAAATCTTGATTTATTTGATATTTTTTATTATAATGGTGGAGAATTGTTCTACTGGTCAAATCCATTTAATGAGAAAGTTAGGAAATTATGATTTGGATGAGTAAGTTGAAGGAATTAATGAGGTAGATAATGAATATGATTGATGACTTCATTGATTGGGTTGAATAAGTGAATGCGAGGGTTGAATAGGTAAGTGAGGTGGCTAAATGGATTAAATGAGTTAATTAGAGTGGGGTGGTGAGGTGGATAATGATTTATTTATTTTAAAAATTACATGTGCATGGATTAATTAATGATTGATTAACTAACTAATATTGATTAATCATTTAATTAATCGAAGTGTAATGTTGGTGGGGACTATGTGGAATAGGATGAGGGTCATGTCATAATTAGTATGGTTTTAATCTGGATTTTTGATAATTGACAAATTAGCTAGGACAAGTGATGAATGATGAAAGTTGATGATAGTAGATTAATGATGACACTAAGGTGGCATGATTTACGTGTCTAAACTTACTATGATGGTGACTATTATTTCATGCTTAATTACTATATCTACTAGACATGACACCTATATGACTTTAGAGTACATGTTTCATATGTGTGTGAATGATCAAATTTTTATATACTAACATAATCTAATAATGTTGACACATATTCCTTGTATGCTTACATATTTTCTATAGAACATCATGTGTATAAATATTTTATTTTGAGAGGAGTGATTGGCAAGCTACACCCATCAACTCAAAAAGGAGGCATATTAATGGGCTTGTCACAAAGATTCAAGCCTTAACATACAGATAATTTAGATTTTAGGTTAGATTACATGTTTATATGAGATTCAAATTGAGATAGTTGACAAATTTACACATTTTATATATATATATGCACATTTTATCTAAGTTTTACTTAATTTAGTTTTATTTATCTTTGTTGACTTGGGATTATATTAACATAAGTGGCACTTATAGCTTGACCACTTCATCTCTGATGTGCCTTTTCATGTGAAGGCTGTTACACACATGTATATTACATAGTCAATATCAAAGTTGGATTACAACTTTTACTTTTGTTATATATAGACCGTTTCTATCTTTAAATTCAATCTATTTGATAAGAAATTTCATTTGGTTAGTTTATTTACAAAAAAATGTTTTATTATTACATATTGTGTCCAGAACCTAGAACAATAAACATGCTCCGATGCCTACTTAGTCAGGATCTTGCTCTACCAATAGAGCACATATGATTACTTCTTGTATTAGCAACTAAACATGGAATTTAACCAGAATCAATAAGTAACTAGAAATATGAAACAACACAGGAATTGAGAGACAATACACAATTGTATTAATAATCACTCAGAAGAATATACAATAAGGAAGATGCCACTTCTTCCTCCACCTCAAAGGTTCACCACACCTCAAGACCTTCTTCCCTCTCTCTCTTGGTCACAACAATCAACTCCAATATAGAATTGATGTTCATCTCTCCAACCAGTCAGTAACACGTTGCTAGTACGTCAAGTACACAACCGTACTCCAAGTAGATCTCCTACTCTCTGCTACTACCTGCAAATCACTAGACCTTACTCACCATTGTAGATCTCCTATATAAAGTCATGCACACATGTTGACCAAGATCATACACATACGAAGAACCCTGCTGATTCTCCAAACCAGTACCCACCTTGGTACTGTGGAACTAGGAGGAACTACTCTAGCTCTCTCTACAAGCCTGATGGCTTTCTAGCACACGTTTACAATACAGCCCATGAGTTCATATATAGATCTCATGCTCACAATAATTAGACTATCATAATTACAATAATTAGACACGCAACTCAAGACTAAGACTAGCCTTTGACATGCAAACAAATAGTCCAAAAATAGACTCTCCAAGATTAACATGCAAACTGCTTGTTCTTGCATAGGCTGCCGATGTCGGCTCCTCCATGACCGATGTCGGTCGACTGGTAACCAATGCTGGTTGCTTCCTCACTGCCATCTGACTAACGTCGATTGATCAAACTGACGTTAGTTTGCTTGTAACGCATTCAGCAACTCTTTGCAACTCTGCATCCTCTGTAACTTCTCCTGTTTGCATCCTGGTGAAGCTTTTAGCTCCACAACCTAACAATCTCCCACTTGGAGATAAACAACTGCACCTATACCTTTACCTATACCTGTACATTGTTTAAATTATTCCCTGGCTTGTATTCCTCTTCAAGATCAATCTTGAAGACCAACCACCACACAACCTGTGATTCTATCCCTGTCATTCAAGTACCCTGCCATATCCGAACCTACATATCCATGTAGTGAAGACCTTGACCCTACATAACAAGAATCCCTACTGCTGATCCCTCTCAGATACTTGAGAATCTACTGAACTGCCCTCCAGTACTCCTTCCCCGAATTGGCTCTATACTTTCTGACAACTCCCATTGATTGGGAAAACTCAAGTCTACGCTAGACCTCATGTGATTTCAAACCCTATTTCAAGCTAAGCTTGAACTGTCCAGCCCTTGGTGTGCTTTCTGATTCTGCATCCTGCATCATGAACCCCGCCAACACCGTTTTCACATCAGCTCCCACTGGAGATAAAATCTCCATGTCTCTTATGCCAAAGAATTTTGCTGCTCTAAATTCTTCCTGACATACCTCTGAACTAACCTTACCCTTAGCTCAGCAAAACCCTGTATCTCTGAACCTATAACTAGTATACCATTCACATACAGTAATAGAATAATGTTGCAATCATTATCCACCTGGTAAGACAAACACAATAGTTACACTGACATTGACTGAAGCCATGCTTAGTCATCCACCTGTCAAACCTGTACCACTGTCCTGTAGCTTCCTCAAGACCTATACCTTGGCCTTCCATCTCACGTATCCATCCACTCTCTTCTTTAACTTGGGAATCCATTCTATCTCTCAGTGCTTACTTCTAACTGACAAATTTACCAACAAACACCTATTTGGTTCTTCTCCAAGGACTCACACTCCTCATCCATGCCAAGCTCCCACTGTATCTGGATTCTACCTGCATTGCCTCTTCACATCTTCTTGGTTCTAGACCATCAATGAGCAATATAAAGAAGGTGAACAATGAATATGAGGTTCACTTACCCTTTCTAACCTCGATATGAGCGTTTGAGACCTATTGATAGCTTGTTGTCCGCCCATCATCCGTTCTAGTGACCGATCTCGGCCATCTCCCAGTCTGCTCCCAACCGATGTCAACTCCCTGCACTGACCCTGACTACCAACGTCATTTCCCTGGCCGACGCCGGTATCCCTTCTGCCGACATTGGTTACTTCATGATCGACGTCGGTCTTCCTGCTACCGATGTTGATTACTGTCTGACTGACGCCGGTCCCTGTGTTCGCCTGTGAGTGATAACTTTTTACCCGCAAGCTCTCCATGGATCAAAATCCTATTCAAATCAACCCTGCTCTGCTCAAAATAATTCAGTTCCCTCACTTGATCTCTATCCATCATCTCCTCCATGAACACCAAGGCTTTCCAGTTCTTTAGCTTGTCAAAGACATCTGACTTCTGCTTCAAAACCTGCATTCTCCTTCTACATATGTGACTAAGCCTATGAAGCCACATCTCTGCAACAGAAGGTGAATCAACAATATAAGTAGATAGATAAAGGATATCTACTTTCTTACCACCATCTAATTCAAGTGTATCCATTGTGAGAGTTATAGTGCATCTCCCATCACCCAAATTTCTTGAAGAAATTAGACTCATCTCTAAGACTGGTACCTGCATGACTTCCTTCAACCACTGTGTGTCATCCATCTACAATTTCAGCTTCACTTCCCCTTCGTCAATAATCTGACAAGGCTCTCCAACCCCTAAATAAATCTCTCCAAAGACATACCCATGAAAAGATGCTCTATTTTGGGATGCATGGAAAGAGGCAAAAGAATCTGTAAACAAAGATTCTACTTTATCCAAAACATTCTGTGCAACATCGCCTGCAACATATGCTTCTACACGTTGATCCTCTACCGACCAACAATCTCTTTTTACCTGCTCCTTCTTTCCATCAATCAGACCATTCGTGCTATTCAGTTTCTCCATTCATAGCTTACTATCTTCTGCCATTGCTATACTCCCACTCAATTTGAAACCCCTGCGAGTGACCTGTAATCAAAAACACTACCAGATCTGAAACCACCTGTTAGTCAACCCAACCAAAAGCTTTGATACCACTTGATGGTATCAGCTCTTAAACCTACAACCAAGGCTCTGATACCACTTGTCAAGAACCTAGAACAATAAACATGCTCCGATGCCTACTTAGTCAGGATCTTGCTCTACCAATAGAGCACATATGATTACTTCTTGTATTAGCAACTAAACATGGAATTTAACCAGAATCAATAAGTAACTAGAAATATGAAACAACACAGGAATTGAGAGACAATACACAATTGTATTAATAATCACTCAGAAGAATATATAATAAGGAAGATGCCACTTCTTCCTCCACCTCAAAGGTTTGCCACACCTCAAGACCTTCTTCCCTCTCTGTCTCGGTCACAACAATCAACTCCAATATAGAATTGATGTTCACCTCTCCAACTAGTGAGTAACACGATGCCAGTATGTCAAGTACACAATCATACTCTAAGTAGATCTCCTGCTCTCTGCTACTACCTGCAAATCACTAGACCTTACTGACCATTGTAGATCTCCTATAGAAATTCATGCACACATGTTGACTAAAATCATACACATATGAAGAACCTTGCTGATTCTCCAAACCAGTACCCACCTTGGTACTGTGGAACTAGGAGGAACTACTCTAGCTCTCTCTACAAGCCCGATGGCTTTTTAGCACATGTTTACAATACAACCCATGAGTCCATATATAGATCTCATGCTTACAATAATTAGAATATCATAATTACAATAATTAGACACGCAACTCAAGACTAAGACTGGCCTTTGACATGCAAACAAACAGTCCAAAAATAGACTCTCTGAGATCAACATGCAAACTGCCTGTTCTCGCACAGGCTACCGACATCGGCTCCTCCATGACCGATGTCAGCTGACTGGTAACCGATGCTGGTTACTTCCTCACTTCCATCTAACCGACGTTGGTTGATCAGATCGATGTCAGTTTGCCTGCAACACATTCAGCAACTCTCTGCAACTTTGCATCCTCTGTAACTTCTCTTGTTTGTATCCTGGTGAAGCTTTTAGCTCCACAACCTAACATATTGTTTGCAACAACTTCTATCATTTATGGAATGACTCATAACTATAGAGATATATTCTTAATCCTTTGTCTTATCTTTCAATATAGATTGGGACAAAGTGATAGATTTACACATATACAAGACATATGTGGGGAATTTTTCAAGATCATGAGGAATAGATGATAGATTCTATTAGGAAATGTAAATGTCATGTCCCCTTTTTAGTTGACATGTTTAGAGTTTATGGTTAGCCTATTATGCGACCCTCATAAGCTAATAGGATGGTTAGAGGGTCTTGATGGAGATTGGTTTGGCTTCGTTTAGCAAACAATTTCTAGTTGGCTTTCATTTGGGCTCGATCGGACATGTATTGAGGGAGATATTAATAATTGATTGATTTAATCAAATATTAATTATTTGGTCTAATTTTAATCTAGAAACCCTAATTCTAATTTAAGAAAACCCTAATTAGAGCAAGCATATCTTTTGAGGGTATAAGGGTTTCTCATGGAGGCCATTATTGATTATGCATTGATTATTGACTATTGATTTTGAAGAATTATTCTGTGAAGACTGAGCCAAGGGTTCCAAGATTCCATCTGCATTGGAGAACGTCCACTCTTTAGTGTGTGCAATTCAAAGGCTGTGAAATATCAGCTGATCTATTGCCAATTTGAGAGATAGCTTCATACAGAAGTTATCACAGAGGTTTACAGATTTGGGAGATAACTTCACACAGAAGTTATCACAAGGATTTTAGGTATTTATTTCCTTATGTTTTGATTTAATAAATTATACAGATAGAGATCTTCTATATTACAGCCATATATCTTCAAATCAGGGGTTGAAACAAATAGGGTGTGCTTTATTGGTGGCCATATGAAGTCTGTACAGATTTGTACCGATTTGCACAGAGATTGACATGGTAGGTAGAGATCCACAACAACCAACATTGGCCGTCCTATCACCAATGTCGGCAGGTTAACAACCCCAGTCAACCGACAACGGTAGTATAACCAACGTCGGTGACTGTGTTTTTGACACAAAAAGCCGAGCCATTCTAGATTCAGGTTTTATTTCCAGATTTGCAAAAGCCCAGGGTTTTAAGACAGAATATTTCATATTATTTTATTTGTATGACAGATGCTCAATTGTGTAATCATCTAGAAGAACAAGTGATAAGATCTGTGATTTGCTATTGAGAGACTACATTGTGATTTATTTATTTATTTGGAAATTATGTTGGCAAAAAGTGTATCTTTGTTTAGAGATTTTGTTTTGGTATCCGAAGGGATATTACAGTGGTATCAGAGCTAAATCCTGCCATCCTGAGGGTTTGACAATCTTATGCAGCCACAAGAGTTGGGACCACACAGGTATAACACTCGCAGTAGAGCCTTACTTGAAGGTACCCAAGTGTTAGATCAGCCACCGATCATCATGAGTGACAGACATGAGGGTAGCCCACTTAGGGGCCACAGGTATGATGTTGATCAGGACACCAGAGAATTCCAACGTGCTATGACGACAGGCCAACAGCAGATGAATCAGACAATACAGAGACTCACTATGATGATAGAGAGGATGAATGCACCTGATAGATAGAATGGGGAACAAGGAGATAACAGGAGTGTTACTGTTAATTAGAGACCACAACTAACCCATTCCAAGACCACTGATAGACCTACATGGCCTACGTTTGTACAGGATGAACCAGAAGAAGCACCAGCAGAGGAGGCGACAGGTGATTCCCTATTTGCAGATACCCTCATGGCTACAACTGATGAGTGGGACTTATTAGCTCCTCAAGTTTAGGAGAATATGTCATTTGATCATTTTGTTACTCTAAGGAGAGAGCACTATAGATTAGTTAGATAGGACAGGAGGCCTAGAGTTCAACTCAGTGAGCTAAAGAAGGCTACTGGCAAGCTTTCTTTGACTACTTTTGACAGCAGCAGCAAGATGACAGCTCAAGCTTGGGTTCATAAGCTTGACACCTTTTTAGCATTGAGGCCAATGACAGAGATAGAGGCCATCAAATATGCCACTTTGCACTTGGATGGAGTAGCACATGATTAGTGGTACCATGGTATGGTAACACTTCAGCATAACCAAGTGACAGAGTACCAGGACTTTGTGGATAGATTGGTTGAGCGGTTTGACAGGAAAGATCTTGAGGTTTACTTTCAAGATCTGGCATAGTTGAGACAAACAGGAAACTTGGAGTCCTTCATTGGTGAGTTTCAGAGATTGGCAGTCATGGTGCCAAATATTTTAGAGCGTAGGTTGGTAGTTCTCTTCATGGAGGGATTGACAGAACCATTGAGAGGTTGGATCAAAGCCTTTGATCCTCCTTCATTACAGATAGCTATGAAGAAGGCACGTAGTATGGAGATGGCAGCCCCATCCAATAAATCTAACTCATGAGGTACTTCTTCATCCAGGGACCATAACTGATTCAACGGTAATAGAGAGAGACTGAATTTTAACATAGATAAATCAGGTGTTAAGAATGATGCTAAGGCAAATCTTGCAGCACTACCTTTGGATCGAGAGGCTCTTAACGAACTATGCAGGAAGAAGCTTTGCTTCTATTGCAAAGGTCCCTATGATGCCAATCACGATTGTCCTTTGAGGCCTAAGGGCAAGGCAAATCGTGTGATGTGGGCATAATATGAGGATTTAGATTCAGAAGATTCTGAACAGCAGGATGGTTTGGAGGAGGCAAAGGCTTCAGAGCCTAAGGTAGAAGTAGATTTAGAGCTTCATATACAGGAGGCACGCCTATCTAGCATTCAGTCAGATGAGTCATTTAGACTCCGTGGAGTTTTGGTAGGACAGAAGGTCATCACCCTTCTTGATACAAGAGCCACACATAATTTCATAGATGCTAGATTTGTGGAGAAGCGTGGACTCACTACTGAAGATTTTGAGGGCATTAGAGTTAAGGTAGCCGATGGTCACACTCTTAAGTGTGAGCGTATGATTAGAGACCTCCCATTGCACTTGAACAACTATGAGTTCAAGGTTGATTATTATGTGGTGAACATGGGGGATATAGACTTAGTCTTGGGTATGAAGTGGCTTCATTCATTTGAGGAAGTTACTCTTCATCTCAAGGACATGGAGGTTCACTTTGATGTTGATGGGAAGACACATATTCTTAAGGCAATATGGGGTAGCAGCTTTAAATATATGTTTTTTCATCAGATGGAGAGGCTCATACGACATGACATGATCGAGTGCGCTACCGAGTGCCCATTAGCACCAATACAGGAGAGACATGTGGACGAGCCTTGTCTTGAGGTGAGTACATTTTAGGAGGTAGCACATGTGGCAGGGGTTCAGCTTTCTCTTACAGATGGGTCATAGGCTGATGATGATATGAGTATGTCTAGCATTCATATTCCAGATTTAGATATTATTCAGGTAAGGAGTTTACTTGAGTTGCCAGTTGATTTTCATTTATGGATTGGATGTTGGGATTCTTATCTTAGTACTAGAGACAATGTGATGCCATTAGATGAGAGTGGTTATGGACATGGCATGGAGTTTGTATTGATTGACAGTGGTGGAGATCATGACTACATTTGGGATCCAGGTGGATTGATTGGTTTATCATTCAGCGATTGCTTGAGGGCAAGCAATTTCAAGAGGGACAGATTGTCATGTTCCCTTTTTAGTTGACATGTTCAGAGTTGATGGTTAGCCTATTATGCGACCCTCGTAGGCTGATAGGATGGTTAGAGGGTCTTGATGGAGATTGGTTTGGCTTCATTTAGCATAATTTTTCCAGTTGGCTTTCGTTTGGGCTCGATCAGACATGTATTGAGGGAGATATTAATATTTGATTGATTTAATCAAATATTAATTATTTGGTCTAATTTTAATCTATAAACCCTAATTCTAATTTAAGAAAACCCTAATTAGGGTAAGCATATCTTTTGAGGGTATAAGGGTTTCTCATGGAGGCCATTATTGATTATGCATTGATTATTGACTATTGATTTTGAAGAATTCTTCTGTGAAGACTGAGCCAAGGGTTCCAAGATTCCATCTACATTGGAGAACGTCCACTCTTTAGTGTGTGCGATTAAGAGGCTATGAAATATCAGTTGATCTATTGCCAATTTGAGAGATAGCTTCATACAGAATTTATCACAGAGGTTTACAGATTTGGGAGATAACTTCACACAGAAGTTATCGCAAGGATTTCAGGTATTTATTTCCTTATGTTTTGATTTAATAAATTATATAGATAGATATCTTCTATATTAGAGCCATATATCTTAAGATCAGGGGTTAAAATAAATAGGGTGTGCTTTATTGGCAGCCGTACGAAGTCCATACAGATCCATACTGATTCGTACAGAGACCGACATCGGTAGGCAGAGATCCACAGTGACCGACATCGGCCATCCTATCACTGACGTCAACAGGTTAACGACCCCAGTTGACCGACGATGACAGTATAACCGATGTTGGTGAATGTGTTTTTGACACAGAAAGCTGAGCCATTCTAGATTCAGGGTTTATTTCCAAATTTGCAAAAGCCCAAGGTTTTAAGATAGAATATTTCATATTATTTTATTTTTATGACAGATGCTCAATTGTGTAATCGTCTAGAAGAACAAGTGATAAGATCTATGATTTTTTATTGAGAGACTACATTGTGATTTATTTATTTATTTGGAAATTATTTTGGCAAAAATTGTATCTTTGTTCAGAGCTTTTGTTTTGGTATCCGAAGGGATATTATAGTAAACAAGCATTCCAACTCAAGATTCAAAAGTGATAACACAAAAAATATCACACAATGAAGTTTCAAACAATTTATTTCAAAACAACACAAGTCAAGTGTTATTCAAAAATAATATACTAGTACAAAGAAAAGCTCTTGTATAAGTAGGCAAGGAAAAACATAGAACTAGCCTATTTAACCAATGTGGGATAAATACTCACATAGGATAAACTCACAAAAGGATGAAATATCTAGATAATACACTATCAAACATGAGAAATACATACTCTAACACCCCCCTCAAGTGAAGCTAAGGGCTAAAAATAGCCAAAAAAGAAATAGTGGCATATCCATAATATGAGTCCCAAAAACTAGGCCTGATAAGGTACTCATGTACAATATTTATCCATGAAATTAAGGAAGATATCCTCATGAACACCCCCTAAGGACAACTTTTGAAACCCTAAGCATTCTATGAAACTCCATCAAATGAGGTGGTGTAAAAGGCTTCATGAATATGTCTACAACCTACTACTGAGTCAGAATGTACTCCAAGTTAATAAATCCATCTTGAGTGCGCTAATAAATGAATAAAAAAATGTACCTCAATGTGTTTGGTCCACTAATACTCAATTGGTTCCAAGATATGTGAATTTCACTCTAGTTGTCACACCAAAGTACAGTGGGTAAATCTTGCATGAATCTAAACACTGTTAATAACTTACGAAGCCAAAGAACCTACTGATTCATTGTAATTATTTCCCTATACTCAGCCTCTGTAGATGAAATTTTAATAGCTTATTTCTTCTTGCATAACTAATTAATAGGTGAAGAACCATGATAAAAGATGTAGACAAAAGTGAAACACCTATCATCAAGAGAACCTGCCCAATCTAAATCATTATACCCAACCAACTTAGTAGAATCCTTGGTGTAGTGTAATCCAAAATGAGTATTGCCTTACAGATATCATAAAATCCTATTGATAGTTTGCCAATGATTGTCATGAGGTTCATGTGCAAACCTAGATACAAGCCCAATTACAAATGAAATTTCAAGGTGAATACGGGTCAAATACATAAGACTCCTAATTATCTACCTATATAATGCAGGATAATAAAGTGTATTAGTACAAGAGGCAATGAGAGTCACTCCAAACTAAAAAGGAAAAGAACTTGTCTTGTAATGAACCATGCCAAAATGATGAAGAAGACCAAGGGTATAATTTTTCTAACTCAAATAAATCCTTGTATCTGACTGTGAAATTTGTAAACTAAGGAAGAAATGTAAAAGTCAAAAATATATCATGTCAAAGTCTTTTGAAAGTACCTATTAAATATTCTAAATCTAAGATGAGGAGCTTCCTATGAGAAGTAGATCATCAACATACAAGCCCATTCTAACAACGTCCTCCCCAATATGATGATTATACACTATGGGATTGGAGTGGTAGCAAACAAATCTAGTAGAGAGAAGAAATGAATCCATCTTCTCATACCAAGCCTAAGGGGCCTATTTGAGATTTTAAATATACCTCCTAGGTCAACAAACAAAATAATAATTGTGAAAAAATCCAACAAGCTTCTCCACATAGATTTCCTCATGCAAATCTCTATGCAAGAAATCACTCTTAATGTCCATCTGTTACACTGGCCAATCTTGTGATGCAGTAAGATAAGGTACAAGGTGAACATAATCCATCTTGGCAATAGGTGCAAAATTCTAAAATTAGTTAATACCTTTGACTTATGATACCTCCTTTACAAAAATATGTGCCTTATACTTATCAATGGACCCATAACCTACATACTTAGTGTGGTAAATCCACTTGCACCTAACCAAATTTCTTCCCTTAGGAAGATTAACCAAATCCCAAGTTTGATTCTTCATCAATGAATAATACTCATTTGTCATCACATCATCCCTCTCCTATATCCCATGAGCCTATGAAAAATACTATGGATCTACAGAGAATCCATGACATAAATGTCCAGTACCTATAGAATGTGCATGATGATGTTGAGTAAGTAGAAGATCCTATATGAAATATTTTTCCTTAGAAACTATAGTATATGTCCACTTAGGCATAGTGTAAAAATCAATGTGAATAAGATCCTCATCCTCTATAACCTCTTCAGGAATAACCTGAACTAGATCCTCAAAGAATGAATCCTCGAGAGGAGTTAAATCATCAAAAGAAGAAGAAGAATAAGACATGGAAGAAGATGAAGATTCATGAGATGTGAAGTTCTCATCAAACTATACATGTGTTAAAAAATTAACATTATGAGTATTAGGATCTAAAAGATGATAAACTTTCATGTCCTCATAATACCTTACAAAAATCAAAGGTTTGTTGTTCTTATCCAATGCTTTCCTTTTCTTCTTTGGTACAAACACTCAAGTAAGGCTCCCAAAGACTTGGAAAAATGACACATCAGGATTGGTTCCAAACCAAGCCTCCTCTAGAGTCACATGCTCAAGTACTCGATTTGGTATGTGGTTTTGAATTTAGTTCACACAATTAACTACCTCTACCCAATAGATAGGAGGTAAATCCTATGAATGCATCATGCAGCTAGCCATCTCCTTTAGATTTTGAATCTTTTTTTATGCTAAGCCATTTCAATATGGAGTGTGTGCAACAAAATACTAGTGAACAATACCATGGACTGCTAAAAAATTAGAGTACTCTCAACTGAAGACCTCCCCCCTATTATCTTTACAAAGCTTCTTGATGAAACTATAAGATTTTTCTCAACCAAAGCCTTAAATATTTTGAAGTGAATAAATACATCACTCTTTTACTTGAAGAAATAAATCCAAGTACACCTTGATAAGTTATTAATAAAGGTAAGTGCATACTTAGCTCCATTGAAAGGAGTAGGAAAGACCATGAAATCACTGTACATAAACTCAAGTGGTGAAGAAGCTCTCATGGACATTCCCTTAGGAAACAAATCTTTTTGTTGTCTCCCTAATGCACAACAAGGGAAAACTCCATCAAGACATAAAACTATAGGAAGACCCTCTACCATACTACAAGTGCTCAACTCCTTCAAATATTTGTAGTTTAGGTGTCTAAATCTCTCATACCAAAGCCGAGTCTCAAAATTTGCATGAGAAACTAAAAATGTCCTTATAGGAGGATTATCATCAAAACCCTAAAAATAATAAAGTTGATAACTATGATCAACAACACCCTGTGAAATAAGTGTGTGTGGCTCTAACAAGTCTCAAACTTCAGCACCCTATGGTGTGAAAGTCACTGTCTTACCTTGACTAGAATGGCAAATTTGATAAATTGGAAGTAGATTAGTGGTGATGTTTGAAACATATAATGCATCATTGATGTAGACACCATCTAGCTGCATGTCATCCATCCCCTTAACAGAAATGAAGGAAGAATATCCAACCTCAATGTTGTAATTAAACTCAAACTAAGAGATACAAAGGACTCCTTGAAAGAAGTCATATGGTTTGAAGAACCATAATCTAGAACCCAACTATTAGAAATAGGTTATTATGATCTCCTAGCAACATTAAGTGTTTTCCCATGCTCATAAGATGGAGAAGGAGTGGAGATATAAATCTTGTGTTTCCTAACGGCATCCTCTAAGGCTTGCATTCTCTTGAAACACCTAGACCCTTCATGACCAGTCCCTCCAGAATAAGTGTAATAACCTTATTGGGTTAGACATAGAAATACATGATTTTTAAAAAAAATAACACATATACTATACACAGATTACACCATGAGAATCTACCTAATGATCATACAGAATAATCTAAGAGAGAGACAATTGTAAATGAAGTATACCACATCATACATATCATATCACTATCAACATAAGCAAACACATCATAATACAACATGAAAGTAATTATAAATAGCCAGTCATTGATGGTTCAATACACAATCACTATTTTAAATCCTAAGTAAATAGGTAATTATAGATAATCATGATAATGTTTCTAATAATAAATACAATATAATACAATGTACATAAATAAGATGCATCACTCCCAAGAGCATGAGTTCTTTGGACTCTCCAATATCTGTGGCAATCTCAAGTGTTGTCACAAAATTAATATTTTTGTGGGGAGGGAAAGCATCATTCAAGAACTTTTCCACACCAACCATGAATTAAAAATCCCTCTCACTATCCCATCAAGGAATGGCCCTCCCTTCACAGATGCGTAGATAGTGAAGGCATAGGAATCCAGAGAGACAAGCAAGTATTTGTGTGTTATATGATTTTTAAAACTAAACATGTAGTGTATCATATAAAACCCATTCTATTGTAATATATCACACAAACATGTAAATCATAATCATGAAATGATAATGTCTTAGTAAACATACTTTGGCCAAATTTTTAAGGATAATAAATAATAGCAATCAATAGATCAATCAAATTCATACACACACCTGATCAAATTGCCTTCATCTGGCATTGCGATGCTAATAAGCTAATGAATTCTATCTCACTCCTTACTCAATATCAATAAAGCAAGATTGGTCAAACATAATTTAGCCACAAGATTCATACAATTTATATCCTACTAGCAATCACATCACATCACATGTTAAACATAGGAGTAATCAAAGCATACATTCATTCTATCAAACATATGAATGAATCTTACATTATTATTTATCCCATATTAAAAATAATGACTACATGTTATACCACCTGGGTAAAATACACATTTAACTATAGATTATGACTACTACTGTTAGTTTCTAAACATATTAGACCCTATGATAACCCATATTATCACAGTCTAGTGTTCTAAATATAACTACTAATTTTCCACAATCAGACATATAAAGTAGTCTTAAAATACATGGAAATATAAGCTTTGATTCAAGTAATTAGATATAACAAAGTCATAGTTAAGATAAAATATATAATATTTTATCCTAGCATTCATTACACTCTCAAAGGTTGTATGCACGCATACATAATGTCCTACTAGTTATAACAAGACATACTATTCTTAGTAATAACTAACACACTTAAATTTAGTCCATCATATGCATGAATGAATTTTAGGTATATCAATTTTAATTTGCTATGACACAGGTATGACAAAACATGTCATAATATCATAGTTCATTGTATACAAACACAACTACATAATTACACATAACCAAACTTATGATTTCAAGACTCAAATGACCCATAATCATAAATAATAAATAAACAAGTATGGAATTATACCACCTAGGTATACCTTATGTTTAAATTACATGCTAAAATTCAAAAGAAACATAACTTATAGGCACATATTATGATGCACCATTATATGTTATATTAGTCTAAACACTTGCACTCACAATATGTACTACATGCAAGTTTTCATTACTGTATGTAAATATATAATAATAGTTCAGTCATGTTATTCTCAAAGAGTTAGATAACTCATAACCATAATCCTTCCTTTAAACAACTTAATTTTGTTCCTATGAAATTGTCTTCATATGATTATAATTTTGGTTCCTCATACACCTTATGACTCATATAACCACCCATTTAACTACAAACTTAGGTATGTGTCCCAATACAACTATATATGTGATGTTTTCATATGGTTGCTTAAGTCCCTGATTAAAGATGCTTCCTATATATGAATAAAAGTACAACATAATATGTATTGTATATAAACACACAAATGATATAAAAATACTATATCAATGGACAACTATATACCTAAGTCAAGGACTCCATTTTATTTTAAAAATCATTAAACAATCTTGATTCCAAAATATATATTGATGATTTTAAAACTATCCATGAAACCTAGATTCATATAACCCAGTATACCCATATATATTATATTCTCCCAATATTCTTAGATTCTACATATAGTAATGTTATTCATAAACATAAACATGCTCAACAATATACATACATCTATGGTTCAAGGTCATCAATTTCCTCAATTATTATAGTAATCTCACAGCTCACTACATAGACATCTCAAATGTCTTATAATAAAGATCTTGTTTCATCGAGTTTTTATACAAGTCATTTTTACCTATAATTATCAGAGCACGATAACATAAATATAATTAATGGACTCAGAGTTATAACAAATCCTTAGTGAATATTAAACATGTAACACCTATTTGGGTATAGGGATTTTATAAGCTCAAATCCAACTTTGCGGACAGTGCTAAGTCCATATCTTGAATTGCCTAGATTAAAATTATAGAATTATTATCATTTTTACTAATAAATCTAGTGATAAATATAACTAGTGGTTATATTAAAATAGCTACTCTTATATCAAACTTGTATATTAAACTATATGGATCTATTAGCACCCCTGATTTTAAGCTGATCATTATTATATGGAAACAATCAATTTACCATTCATAAGTTGATATGTAAGATCTTGGAAGCTAATGATCAACTTACAAGTTATATTATCAGTTAAAAGTTTATATCCTAACAGTATTGATAATGTACAAAGCATAATTATGGACTGTAGTCCAAGTCATATAACACAAGGCTCCATGAATAATTAAGATGTTACAATAATTCATATAATAATAATACTCCGATAATTATGAATATGTAATCATAATGCCCCAGTGATTCATATTAGATAATAATGTGATTCATTCAAATTAGGTAATAACAATAGTACAATAATTCATATTAGATAAACAATGATTCACATAATAAAATGTCAAGTTATGGTACTATACTTATTACATCTGTGATTTTGGTTATATGAGTTATAAAAATAGAACTTCCATTTTATATTTAAGATACATATAGATAATTGTGGTAAGCAGTTTATATCTATGAACTGTATTCACTGATAGAGTTGTTATATTACATACCAAGTCATTGTAGATAAAATGAAGTCACTGCACACAAGATGAAGTCATCAAAATTTGATACTTTCACATAAATTGCCTTATATTATATAGTGATGTCATAATAATCTGATATTATATTATTATAAAGTTATAGTGACAACATAAAAATATATCTGACCACATAGCGCTAGTGTGCTAAGTCAGTGAAATAATGCTATATCAAACCTATAACAGTATACACTAAGTTACAATGGTTTGAGCTATATCAGCACTAGTGTGCTAAGTCGGTGGGGTATAGTACCATCATTTGAGTTTATATAAAACCATTAGCATTTTAAACCAGTATAAGGATGATACACTTAAAGTTTGTATTTATGAGTCCATGTTTATACACACTATAGAATCATTGTACATACTATTTATGGGTCACTTCATATATCTAGAAAGTCTTTACATACTATTTATGGGTCATTGCATATATTTGGATTAGTAATTAAGTTGTTGAGTATACCAATAGTATATCACCCCATTATATATATATATATATATATATATATATATGTTTTTTATCATTCAAATAATATTGCTATAGTAGATCTCCCCACTATAATTAACTATTGCATACTGTTTTTACAAGGCATTGTTTTAAGTAGGTCACTGCATTTTTTTAACATGAACATAAGCTCATCTTACCAGTTTTCATTTATATATACTTAATGTTTTAATAGATATATATAATCAGCTAAAACTGATGTACATGATTTACATGAGTAGAATACACCTATATACCAATTTAATAAATGAAAACATTACACTATAATTATCTAAACAGACATAAATACAGTCGACAAATATGCAATTACAGATTTAGTTTTTTTAAATACACTGAATTGAAGTACATTGCCTACCTGGCAGACAATGCTTGTGTTCATTTGATTCTATGACTTCTCTTCTATTTGCTACTACATTCTACTACCTTTCTCCTTCTCCTATGTATAGTTTCTTCTATATTTTCTTTCTTTTGTTATGTCATCTTCTTCTCCCCTCCATCTGTCCTTCTGATCTCCTTTTCATAATCTATTTTAAAAATAGATAATGGTGTAGTTTCTTTGTTTTTAAAATATTTTTCTTCTTTTTGTTTTTGTTTTTGTTTTTTTTTTTTTTTTTTTTTACAAAAAAAATTTCCTAAATATATAATTTTCTTAATTTCCTATTCTTTTTTTTATTATTATTATTTTATTTCCTTCATCTTTTCCATTTTTCATCACAAATGGAAATTTTCTAAATTTTATTTATTTTTAACATTAATTACAAAAATCCATACTTTCACTAATTAGCATCCTCCTAATGCCATAATAGTTTAATGATAAATTCATGAATCAATAATTTGGATTTAAATTTAAGTATGCAAACAATGTTTTCTACTAGCATTTAATGACCAACATGTTAATCACGTAAAATGAATTCTATTAAACCATTTATCCTATACTATAAAATCATGGTAAATAAATATTTAATGCAATCAATAATAAACACATGTGCAAAGCATTTATTATGCATCCTAACATGTGCTAGCTACTATGGTATGTGTAAGGTTTTTGTTAGTTTCTCTATTGTCTTCTGACATCTCCATGTACATTGCCCTCTTTGATGATGTTCTCCCTCTATCATGCTCTAAGGGATAAGTTCTCCTACGTCAACTTCATAACAAGCAGGTAGTTAGATCATTATATCATTATATACATACATCATAAATTATAGCTGAAATAACAAATCAATACATTCGTAATGTAAACACATACACTACAACTAACTTGTAACAATGTAAACTTGTATTCTATGCAATATCTTACTATCCAATAACAACATATATCTTAAAGCTTAGTAAAAAATATCCAAATCAAATGTGTCAACTATAAATATCCATGAATAATCAAATAGTTTTCTTAGTGAAGAGTCAGAATGTAACATCCTTCATCCTTAAATCTAGTCATCATCCCAGATGACTCTTATTCAAACATAAGTTTAGTAAAGAAATAGCTTAGTATAAAGTATAAAATCAAAAAAATAAATGTAAAATTTACCTATATATCTCATCATAGTTCTCCCAAGTAGCACTATTTTCATAATATTAATCCCACAAAGACTCTACTCTATAACATCTCCCTATTATGCTAACAAGGTTTGTGAGTGTCACTTACTCTGAATGGTTCTATAATGACCACCCAAGGATCCAGAACCACAAAACAAGCCTAATCATATCATCATGAAAGTGTCACTAACTACCCAAAAGCACATGAGATCATCATAAAATCCAAAACAAATGGCTAGGGAGAGCTCCCCAAAATCTTTCAGCCCCTCAACACATCTCTCTAACCTAAAGAGTGTTTTTCTCATTCTAGAGAAAAGTATTTTGGGAACCTGACAAGAATGATGTGTATATGTCAATAAAATTGCTACTCTATGTAGCTCCTGATAAGTATAATATGTCAATACTATCACTACTACATGGAGCTCTTGACAAGTATGATGATGAATAGGAACTAGAAATACTACATTTCTAATGTATACAAAATGAAGGAATAAATATTTCACTATATACATGTGTATGATTATACGACTAAATTTGATAATTCCATCTGTCAAATCATCGATTCAATAAATCTATCTGTCAGATCCAAACTCAGTAACTACCGAGTCATTATGAGACTGAGTAGGTTCCACTCCTATTGCATAGTACTCACGTTCCTAATTCACCACTCTTCCCTTAAGTATCCACAACTTAATGATCTCTAAAATGTGCACAAGGTTCAATGAATCATACTTATATACTAATATATCATAGAAAGCAATACTATATGCAAAAAAAAATCTAGATGTACCAACATACATACAATAAAAATCATATAATCATTCCATAATTGTATTAAGTTGCCACTAGCCACACATAATTAGTATCATATTTCACATCTTAACCTATAGTTTTATATTCATTGTCAAGAGGGAATAATGTTAAAATTAACATAACATACAAAATTTGAGGATCATACCATCCTTAAAACCTTATAAAGGTAACAAGTGAGACAATGTCTCCTTGCTTGCATGACTAGCACACAACAAGTTAAAAGTTTATCTCAGCCCTTTTTAGACTAATAAAATGTTTCACACATCCTATACCCTACTCATTCCTAGCAAAGGTACATAAATGTATTTTCAAAATAACATGTTTTAAGCAAAAGAGAATAACATCAATCTAATCAAGGGTATATAATAACATCACAATTATAATCAACTTATAATTATTAATATAGAATTAATATAAATCCATGGTTCACCACTCCAGATGGTCAAGTTCACATGTTAGATATAGTAGTGACCCTAAAAAGTGATAACTATAAAATAGTGACCTAACATCTCAACAATAAAACTCTTAAATACCCTCACATGGTAAAAATAAACACCACAACCTAAGTTGCCAAAATCACTCTATACTTACCAAATTTTTAAGAGTAGTATCATAACCTACTTCCTCAACTAGAAGGAAAATACTAATCCACATAAACACATCAATCCATCCAATCCTACAACTTCTATTTCAACAAGAAGTAGAAGACACTATCCTATGAACTCAAGGGAATATGGTCCAAAACAACATTTCAGAAACAAATTTCAACATCATGAAAATAAGAATCCTCTACAGGGCTTATAATGATGTCAAAGGAAAGTGAGGGAGTGACAACTCACCTCTATGCCCACTATGAGAGATGGCATTTCTTCCTAATCCATATTAACATAAGGATCCCAATCCATAAACAAAATCCTAACATAAAGAAATTCTCAACCAAGACATATATACTTTAATATAACAACAATCCCACCACACTAGGTGGTGCCAATCTAATAATGGTCTTATAGGATTTCCCACTTCTAGGATTAATGAATATAAGACATAAAACTAGTACATATACTTAAGTGAGAAGCATCCCATACTTTTAAACACTCACAACACAAAACATAAATGATTGAGGTGACTTGATTAACAAGAAAGGATGTAATCATACTCAAGGTGTTCTACCTAAGTGATCAAACTATGGTAGGAATCTCTTGTTCATGACTCAAGAACTATGTTATGCACTTACCTACCCCAAACATCTTATATAACCATCACCATTGAGACACTCATTAAACCAACCCTTTAACAACTCTAATGGGGTATGAATGCTCCTAAGGTACACACTCAATGTACCACACACATTTCACCATTCTTCTTTATATAATAAAAGGATACAAAAATGTTAATGGAATCATTAGGTCCTAGAGTTCAAGCCACAACTCAGATACCACATATAACAACCACATTGGGTTAATGGAATGATATTAATTCACCAAATAATTAGATATATAGTAGTATATCACAACGATATGGAAATATAGAAAAAAAATATAAATAATAGATAAGCCACTTCGAGGGGACAACCTCCCAAATGATTTCAATAAGAATGAATACTCAAATATGATGATGAATAACTAATCCTACCTCCTATATATAGTCTAACAATGCCATGTTCCACCCATAGGCCAACCTACTAAGTATATGAATTCATAAATAAATGTAAAATAATATGCAAAAGGGTTATGCAAGTACAAGTCAACTACACATATCCCTAAATACACCAATGGTTAAGGGTGTAGCATGCCCCTCCCCTTTAAAACAATGTTGTCCTCACTATTGAAGCAATATAAAATGTTGTTGCATGAATGATTCATCCTCCCAAATAACATCTTTAGAAGGTAGATTCTTCCAATTAATCAGATACTCAATAATCAGTCTAGACTGTAGCTACTTAGTGTGTATTTGAATGACCACTTTAAGATCAAGAATAACCCTCCCTTCCTCATTTAATTCTAGTAACTTGGTTTGAGTGGTAACTCTCTATCCAAAAACCTTATTAAGGTAAGATACATGAAATACTAGATGAATTTGAGTGGATGGAGGAAAGTCCAGCTTATAGGCCATACTACTAGTTTTTTACAAGATTTGATAAGGGCCATAATACTTAAGAGATAGCTTATTATACAGGGTATACTTTAAGAAACCCCTCCTTTAGAAAAGGTGTAAAAAATTGGTGAAAGGTGTAAAACACCTGACAAAAAAAATTATTTTTTCTAGCAAAAAAAATAGTTTACAAAGAAAAAATAATAATCTCCATTGGCGAATCATTCATAGTCTCTCAAACAATGTGTAAAATCTGGGCAAATTGTGTTATTTTAAAACCACAAAAAAATTATACATTGTCGAACAAAAAATAATAATCATAGTAAAATTTTAATTTTTTGGGTGAATCATTTCATTGTATTCAAGGTTAAAAAAAACATACGCGAAGTCGATGGCATCGGAGGTTCGCAAAGGGTTTCATCAGTTTGAAGTTGGCAGCTGCGAAACTACGAGAAAGGCTTTAACAGGTCTATTGCAATGTCGCTGTCAAAGTGAAAGTTAATAGTTTGTGTGTTACAAAATCGTGAGGAGGGCAGAGATCACATCATCTCCGGTTGAAAAGATAAATGAGTTAACATTGTGACTTTGCGAAGAGGATTTCATTAGGGATCTATTGGATGAAGATGTATGTGCTAATAGGATGCAGAAGTGGAGACAAATCCTCTCAGTAGAGGAAGAAATGAAGAAAGTAGATCCTAATTTCCAGGCTTCTATTCTGATTTACCCTATTTTAAACAAATTGATAAGTGTATTGAGGATTTTGATAACATTATGGCTCAAGTTCCTCAAAATGATAGAGATAGGGTAAACCCTTCTTCTCCAGAGGCAGATGTTGTATTGGAAATTAGTGATGAAGAAGATCAGCCTAGCCCTTTAGACTGGGATAAAAGGGGCAAGAAGAAACAAAAATTGATTGAGGTTCCAGAAAAGGCTAGAGAGAAAGCCTTACAAGTACTTCCAAAAGGAACTAGGTATTTTGATGATGCCAGAAAAAATTTCTTAATTGATCAAGCTACTGACGAGGAAAGGAGACCCAATAGTTTAGAACTGCAGTCCATGATGCTGGATGACAAAATTATACAGGCTCAAGAATTCATGAAGGATGATAATTTTATCAAGAGTGAAGAATTCAAAAGTTTTCTGTATAAACTCAAATAGAATGAACTTTCTTTGCATGTAAAACCTGGAGACACATATGAAAAAGTGACTGACATTACTAAATCACAATTCACTTCATTGACTCAGTCTCAAATGTGATGCTTCTATATCCCATATGGACTCTAGATCCTGAAACTAAAGTCTGACTAGTACTAATAGGTTCCTCTTCATTCTGAATCAGGTATTCAAAATCTGTAAAATCTTCATCTTCATTTTGACTTTGAGACCTAAATTCATCATTTATGTTGGAGTCAGTAGTAGAAGTAGAGCCACCATCTTTTAAAGTGTTCCAAAGGCCTCTTCTTTCACATGTGGAATTCCAAATGGCCAATGACCTATCATAAGGAAAATCTCTAACATTGTATTGAGTTACAAACAACCTCAAACAAGTTTCCAAATTTTTGTCTAGTTTGTTTCTGACATTTGATTTCAAAAACCCCAATGCACTGAAAACTCTCTCATCTTCCACCGACCCTAATATCATTGTTTGACATAAATTAGCAATTTTGAAATATTCTGATATTGAAGTACATAATACTTCACTCTGACTTATCCTTTTCCAGAGCCTTGTTATTACACCAGGATCGAATTGATTCTCAAAGTTTTCCATCTGATTTTTCATACACAATGCAAAAAGTTTACATTGATTTTTAAGATTATTTGAATCTAAGATTCCTTGTATTAGTTGTCCATTGCAATCTGTATGCTTTGAAAACTGTGTTATCAATTCGTCAAGTTTATTATGAAACAACTTTGCATCAGTTGGATTATGTCCAAAGTGTTTCCAAAATTGAGGAAACACACAACTCATGGCTTCAAGAATTTCTTCTCGAGGGAATCTTTCACGAATCTCACTTGAAAGTTGGTAGGAAATAGACTTCACATTTTCACTAACATATTTAACAATCTTGTCAAAATCATCCTTTCTAACTGGTAGTACTTTGCCTCTCTTGGTTGTTTTAGATTGGTGCATTGGTATTTCAAATCCTTTCACAAACACACAACTCATTTTTCCCATTGAATTGTAAAAAATTCTCAGCATGATTCAAATCTGTAATTATCTCCCACCTTGAAAAAATTGGGCTATGACCTGAGAGATCTGAATACAAAGAATCCAGAGCCATGCATGTCATTTTACGTAAATCAAAATACTCATGACTATACACAGTTCTGTCTTGGGCCTTCTTAACAAGTTTTTTCATTAAATCCAGCATGGGGAGAAGATTGGCTAAAGTTAATAGGTTCTCTATATCACTTAACTTATTTAACAAATTAGGAGCTCTGTCCACTATAACGCATTGCTCATATAGAACTCCAATCAAGGATTGATATTCTGCTAGAACTCATTCTGCTGGTCCATGCAAAGATATCCATCTAGTCTCAACATCCTTGAGAATCTTATTTCCTATTGTTACTCCCTCAAAAAAATCTTAAATTTTCCAAAGCGTTTAGGACTTATGCAAAAGTACGAGTGGAGCTCACGGATTAGATCTTCAACTTTTGACACTGTAGGAAAAGTACTTACAATCTTATATGCTAAATTCATTCAGTGGGCCATGCAGTGTATGCCAAGCATGGAAGGTGCAATACTAGTTTGTAATCTTGCACAAAGACCAGTCCTTTGCCCTTGCATTACTGAAGCTCCATCAGCTCCGACACACACTAACTTCTTTGCAATTGTCAAGTCATCCATACCAGCAATTTCATTCAAAGCTTTCTTAACTTCTAAATATAAATTTTTTGCAGTTGAATTGGCCCTCATTTTATGAACACAAAGCAGATTAGCTTGACAGACATGATCTTTTACAGTATATAATGCATACAGACCCAAGCAGTGTTATCTACTGCAGTGACTTCATCTAAGGATAATGAAATGAACTTGGATTCTTTTACTCTCTCTTGTACATTTTACTTTTCTACCTCAGAAAGACAGCTTGCCATTTCCCATCCAGCGTATATTGACCAATGTGACATAGGATAGTGAGGAACTCTCAAAAAAGATAATAAATTACCATATTCTGAAAAGTCTCTCATAGGATGTCCTCTAGATAGAATATGAAAAATAACACTCATCTGAACGATATTTCCCAAGTTTGCATCATTGGCTGCATGTTGAAGCCCATCCTTGATTGGATTACCACTACTGCCACTACCAATTACCGCCATTTTCTTGAAATGCTCTTCATATTTATGGCATACTTAACATGAAGGCATTCTTCCTTTGATTTCCATCTCACTGCCGCTACTTCCTTTCCATCTATGATTTATTTTTCATAAACCTTACCAATATGTTTTTATATAGTGTCGAGCTTTAACTGCAACTTTTTCTCTCTTTTAGTTTTCCATGTACAAATCGTACACTTGCATTCTATTGGTGGTTCATCATTTTTTGTGACTGGTTCAATAAACCAGTACTTTGCTACCCAATCAACCTGGAAAGTCCTTTTCATTTCCCACTCCCGCCCCATTTTTACATTCCTTTTTCTTTTCTTCCTACCAAAATCAATATTATCTTCTGTTACAACATCTTCTGTTGTTGGAACATTGTTATCCTCGTTTGATGCATTTTGATTTAATTGAATAACAACCTACTCTTCTAGTGGTGGTGAGGTATTGTGATTTCCTTATGCACTTGTACTTGCCAAAGTTGGTGGACCAGAAACATTGTCAATTCCAAAGAAAGCCTTTATGGTAGTATCTCTAAGTTTTTGGCATTTTGATGTAAGATTAATCCCTTCAGTGCCCTTGGGGGTTTTACACTTGTCACTTCCCTGAGACTGAGCAATATTAGTTACAGACTCACCCTCCCCTGACATCTCAATCCACTGATAATCTGTTTAAACTTTACTTCCCTGAGAATAAGCAGTATTACTTTTAGACTAGGAATTGAAACTTAAAGAAAAAAGTTAAATTTCAAATCTAATTTTTGATAGTTGGTGAATCGACATTCCACGGTAAAGGAAATAGGATATTGACCTTAGGTGATCAATATCCATGCATGCAAGCTTTAAAAACCATTAACGTCACCAGAAACTTTCAGCATTGCATCCACTTTTTGAAAAAATTCTAATGAAAATGAGATAAGAAAGGAAACTGTAGATAAGCTTCTGATTAAATTAAACTACATAAGCTCAAGGAGAGTATTTTATAGTAGAGCTACACATACCAGTGTACCACCACTTGTGGAAGCTATCTCTGGAGTCTAAGTCTTGCCCGCGATGTGTCCTGCGCTGCCAAAAATTTGATGGAGTGCCAGCGGAGCGGTATTTAGTGAATGTCTCATTGCTTGGGCGAATTCAGATTTATACATATTACAAATCAATACAATTACCAATTTACCACGTCAAATGAGCCGACTCCTCCATGACAAAATGAAAGTGTGTTGGCAAAATGAGCCAACTCCTCCACTTCCCATAACGTGAAATGAGCTGACTCCTCCACGGTAAAATGAAACTGGGATGGCGAATTCTCCCATACTGCATGAAACAAAAACTTGAAACCTGGCGAACATTCCACAATAAGTGTTACTTGATCGGCTACGTGAAAGGCGAATACGGCCAGGGAAAAACTCAAACGTAACATTTGCCTTGGCGATTACAATGCTAGGCAACCAGGTAAACCCAACAAAGCTTGGTGACCAGGGAACCATGGAAGGGCTCAGAAATTGCCAAAAATAACACTGGCAAAATGTCAAATTTGCCAAAATATGAAAATTTGCCACTATATTATACACTATTATTATATTTTATCTATTACTTCAAGGACATCTGCTTATATGGATGCAAGAAAATAAATACCCAATCACCAATTTCAAAATTTCTCTCACTCATATGTTGATATGCTTGTTATTTCATATGATTTTGGGCCAAAGCTAAATTTTCATATTAACTAGCAAGGGCTTCATGTTGATGTTTAAGGTGTTCCTTCACTGCACATACCTTTAGGTGGGTCTTCAAGGGTGAAGTGAAGGATGGAGGATGATGATATCCATACAATGCCATAAAAAGAGACATTTTGGATGAACTATGCACTAAAGTATTATACCACCATTCAGCCAAGGGTAGCCATTGAACCCATTTATCTTATTTATCTGACACAATAATGAAGGTACCCTTCCAATTCTTATTGACTACCTCATTTTGTCCATCAGATTGAGGATGATAGGATGAGCTATGATCTAATTGGGTTCCCAAGCATGCAAATAATTATATCCAAAAATTACCAGTGAATATGAGATTTCAATCACTAACAATAATCTTGGGAGTATCATGAACTTTTTGAACTATATTGAGGAAGGTAGAAGCCACTATACTGGCCACCAATGGTTGAGATAAAGAACAAAAATAGCATACTTTTTTAGTCTATCCACAACAACCATGATAACATTTCTACCTTTAGATTATGGTAACCCAATAATGAAATCCATAGATGCCTCTTCTCATCATTGACTAGGTAAGGATAAGGGTTGTAAAAGACCTAGGGCTTTAATGGTTTCACCTTCATTTTGCTGACAAACCATACATTTGACTACATATTTTTGTACATCCCCCTTGAATTCTTTCCAAAAAAAATCCTTCTTGACTCTATGATATGTTTTCAAAAACCTCAAGTGACTGCCAAGTGGAGATGCATGAAGTTATTAAAGGATTTTCTATTTGAGAAGAGAATTCTGACATAGATATAATCTATCTTTGTACCATAATGCATTCCCCTTCCATGTAAACTTTTCAATCCCATCAAAACCCTGATATAGATTTTGAATCAATGCATGGCTAATATTGTCATTCTCCCATTCTTCCCTCACTTTCTTTAGTTAGTCTACCTACCAAATGGTCATGGCACATAACAATGCCTCAATTGGTTCATCTTGCCTAGATAGTGCATCATCTACCACATTTTTTTTCCTTTCTTGTAGACTATCTCAAAATCAAAACCTAACATTTTCGTCGCCCATTTTTATTGTTATTCAGAGGATAACCATTATTCCAAAAAATATTTAAGGCTATCATGATAAATCTTTACTTGAAAGTGATGACCCAATAGATAAGGTCTCCATTGTTTAAATGCATGTATAATAGCCATCATCTCTTTCTCATATATGGGTTTGAGCTGATTTTTACCCTTTAATTGATAACTTTCAAAGGCAATGGGCCTATCTTCTTACATGAGTACTGCACCCATACCATATCCATATGTATCACATTTAACCATAAAAGTTTTAGAAAAATATGGATTAGCCAATACTAAGGTGGTGCACAGAGCCAATTTTAGTTGTTTAAATGCCTTGGTAGCTATATCAGTCCACTGGAAGGAGTCTTTCTTCAACAAATAAGTGAGTAATGCTACAATACTATCATAATTTTTGATAAACCTATGATAATAACCAGTTAACCCCAAAAATCCTTTTAGTTTCTTAAGTGTCCCAAATATTCCACTTCCTAAACTCCAAAAGCACATTTGGATCGTTTAGCATATAATTGATGTTGCTCAAGAACTGAGAGTACCTGTTTCACATGATGCAAGTGGTCTTCCCAATTTTTTCTATAAATAAGGATGTCATCAAAAAATACAAGTATAAGCTTTCTCAAAAATGGCCTAAAAACCATATTCATCAAACTCTAGAAGGTGGATGGTGCATTAATGAGACCAAAAGGCATGACCAAAAATTCATAATGGCCTTTGTGAGTACAAAAGGTTATTTTAGGAATGTCCTCCTCATGAATCTGGATTTGATGATACCTAGAGTGAAGATCTAATTTGGTAAAATAAACAAAACCATGTAATTCATCTAACAAATCATCAATTACATGAATAGGAATTTATCTTTCATAGTGAACTTATTGAGTTCTCTATAATCAAGGTACATCCTCCAAGTTTCATCCTTCTTTTATACCATGAATATTGAAGAAAAATATTCACTTTAGATATGGTGAATGGTACCTACCTCCAAAAACTCTTATGCCAATTTTTCAATTTCACTCTTTTGGGCATAAAGATATCTATATGGTTTAATGTTGGGTGGTGTACTTGCAAGAATGATCATGAGTATGATTAGGAGAAAGACCTTTTGGCATGGGTCCAAAAACAACTGAATGCTTATCTAATATTTTTTATAACTCAGGATGGGTAGAATTCTTAGTTTGTTGGACATCAATGGAAAACAAGTGTGCCACAAATCCTTCAGCACCTTTTTTTAAGATCTTGGTCATTTGATGTGAACTAACCATTTATGGAGATTTAAATCTTAATCCTTATAGTTCCACTGGCTTTCCTTCAGAATAAAAATTCATGAACATTTCATGGAAATTCATCTCAATTATACCTAATGTGGTGAGCCATTGTACTCCTAAAACAATGTCAGTCCCACCAATAGGAATAGCAAACATAGGAAAATCTAACAAATAGTCCCCCATTGCCAACTTAATACTATGGCATTTTCTAGAATAATTAACTGTGCCACCATCAACAAACATAAATAGAAATTCTAATGTTGGGTAGATGAAACAATTAAAATGAGAAACCAACTTACTATTGATGAAATTGTGTGTACTACCTAAATCAATCAACATTGTTGTTTTTATCTAATTTTTGCTTTTTTCTAAGTGTGAAAAGAAGAAACTTGTGATGAAGGGTGTAGAAGAGAACCTGTTAAAGTGCACGCATTAAATATAAGTGATTATGGATATCTCCTCTTTTTCTTGGGAGGATGACTTGAAAATAAGAAAACACTAAAAGAAACTTGTTTGTTAGACAAGTAGATGGGTGGATTGCCTAATGTGAGCTAGATCCTAAAAATGAAAGCTTTCTATGAGGCTGTCAATCCACCTACTTTAAATATTTATTTGAGATGATAAAATAAATGTATTGTTGTATTAAATTACAAAAAACTGAAATTAAAACTAGTAAATAACTAAATTTAATACAAGATAATTAAATGCTTTGCTAAGTTAACCAAAATAAAGCAACTAGTTCGGTTATACTAATGTTGAAAATTGGTTAAGGTAAAATGGTGGTTTTGGTTTGGTTTATGACAAGAGTCAAAAAAAAATGATAAGTTTTTTATTGAGTTGGTAAATGTTCAAATGGGTAAATGATAGTCAAAAAAGGGAATATAAATTGTAAAAGGGATTATGAGGTCAAGAGATCAAGATGGCAAAGAGGCAAAAGGGGTAAATAGTCAAGGTGGTAAGGAGGTAAAGGGTGAATGGGAAAAGAAGTAAATGGATAAGAGGGTAGGGAGTTAAAGGGATTAAAAGAGAAGAGGAAAATGGGATAGAGGTGTGAGTTCATTGAAATAATAAGGCCAATAAATGAAAGAAATGGAATACAAGACAACAAATAAATTTTACCTTAATGCTTGATGAAGATGGTTGATGAAGATTTTTTTGTTGATGGAGCTTGAGGTAATTTTGGCAGAGCTTAGTTTCTTTGATATTTTCTCCTCTAAGATGATGATGACTTTTAAGATAATGACCTCCTTCAAAAAATTGCAACAAGATGTTAAGAACCGTAGACTAACTTCCCACTTAACCTTGGGTGAAGGAGAGGGGGGGTATTTATAGCATTTGTTGTGAAGAATCATGTCAAAAGAGAGGAATAGTGAAATGTGTCAAATTTTTTCAAGTGGGGCTCATAAATAAGTCAAAGATGAGGTTGGTGGGATTTCCACTTTGATCATAGATCTTCCCATTTGGGTTGGTGTGTCTCCCACCTTGCACATGAGTCCAATTTTCTAGTGTCTACATTTTGCCCCTTTTTGTTATGCAACTTTGAATTAACAAGATGCAAAACAAAAATAAATCATTTTGTTGAAGGTCAAGGTGTTATTATTATGGGAGGAGGTGTTCCCTCTCAAACTAAGAGTCGATGAAGAAAGGTCAAATTGGGTGTAGGTTTGATAAGCAATGGGTAGGGAGGCACTAGATGGTGCCACAAGGTAGCTGGGTATGTGAAATGCCAATGGTTGAAAGGCAAATAAGCATGGCAGTCAAGATTATACAAAGACTAAAGCAACCAATATTGGAAAAAATAAGTTTGATCCTAGAAGGGCACATGATAGGGATAGTCAGTCCACAACATTGGTTATAGCTGATCAGGTTAGGCCTATCAATCCATTTAGGTAGGGTTAGTATTGGTTGTAAGTATTTAAGGTAAGAAGTGCTCTTGCAAAATAACACAATTAGTTAGGTCATGCATGAGGTGGTGTAAAATTTTAAGAGTTCAACATGGCAAGGTTGGTCAGTATAGTCAAAAGTCATCCTAAGACATGCTAATGATATGGGTCAAAAGCAACCAATGTCATAGTGGATATGGGAAAGTGGGTTGGTTGGTTGGATGGGGTGGTTGAGTGGACTTCATATGCACTAGGCAAGTGGATGTTGCCTACATAGTTCCATGGACATAATGTCCAAAATGAACTTTAGGCCTAATATATTTCTACTGAAGTGGGGAGCATTGGTTAACTTAGTTGCCCCAATTTGATACCATGCAATTAGGTTCAGTTAAAATATGTTAGAGAAAGAGAAGTGCCAAAGGGTGGAAAAGATGGTGATCAAATAGTTTTCTAATTGGTTTGGTAAAAATGATGGATGAGATTATGTAGGAGGAAATTAGATGATTGATTCAACTATGAAAAAGGAATTTGTAGCCATGGATAAGCAAGTTCAAGTGTGAAGTTTTTGCCACCATTTTAAATAAAAAAGAGAGAAATATGCTTTAGCAAGTTTTGGAGAATTTGGTACATCCCAAATTGCCATGGTGACCTGTGATGGGTTCTTTCATCACCATCCAAATAAGTTAACATTGTGCACACTCCATAGTAATGTCTTTAACATGCTTTGGAAGGGTATTATTCAATGATTTAGGGAAGCAAAGGAGTAGATTGGGTAAATAAGAAGTGGTGAAGATTTGAACCCTTGACCCTTGAGCCAGTGAGGTCCAAAATAAGTAAGTGTTGAGTTTTGAGGGAATTCAAAGAAATACTCTAAGGGGTTTTATAATATAGAGTGAGGAAAATAATAATAATAATAATAATAATAATAATAATTAAATGAGGTTGCAGGTTATGGATTTTGTGTATTAAAGCTATGTCATGGAGGACATGAGATATTAGACAAGGAGATGTATGTAGAAGTGGCACAACTAGTGACCAAACTCTAAAGAGGTGGAGGTTAAATTAGAGAACATAAGGGAGATCCAACAAGGGATGAGGTGAAGGCAGACTAGGAGATGAATGAAGATAAAATAATGAGATCGTAGATAAAGATGAAGGTGGAGAAAGAGGGAAGGAGCCAGGCATGGACATATATATAAAAAGAAAGGAAGGTCGGGAAGAACAAGGAATGTCATCAAGAGAGACAAATAAAATGAAATGAAATAGAAAAAAGAGAAGAAAAATAAGAGGTAGAAGATGGGGGGTGAGGGGTGTACTAAAGAATGATAGAGTGGAGAATTTAAAAAGTATGGGGAGAGAAGTGTAACAATCATGAAGGGTAAGGGGAGGATGGTAAATATGGGGGGCCATGAAGGATTTGAAAATAAGTCTAAAAATAGACCAAGGAGAAAATAGTTTGGTGATGAAAATAAAAAACAAGGCAATAAATGAAAGAAAGGAAACAAGATAAAAAAAGTAATGAAATGAGAACACAAAAAGGATGATAAGAGAGTGAAGAAGTAGGTGGTATCTTGACCAAGTAATCATGGATGATGATAAGTAACAAAGCAAAGCAGATGGTGTTTTTGGAGATGAGAATGGTATGGAAAATGGGAAAGGGGTTAAGAAAAACAAGGGGAAGCGAAAGATGGGTGAAGAAGAAGTTGAAGAGATAAGGTATGTGTCAATCAACTTGTTAGAATAGGTTGACAAGCTGAAAAGGGGTGAGGTGGTGAAGAAATAGGGGAACACAAGGAAAGGTCATGAGATTAAAATAAGGGATGAAGATCGAGGATGATAAAAATAAAAAGAAAGAATTGAAGCAGGGATACAAAGCACGGATACTCACATAGATACAAAAGATAAGTGAGTACCAAGATGGAAAAAGGAAAAGGGGAATGCAAAAGGCAAGAATTGAGAAGAAGAAAAGAGGCAATTATAGAAGGCTTCTCAAAGGATAAATACCCAGGTAGAAGCTAGTTATGGAGGAAAAGAGGAAGACAAAAAGGATGAAAGGATGGAAAAAAAAGTGAACAAGAAGAATGGAAAATGGGTGCGGTGGGAAGAGTGGTGAAATGGCAGAGAGTGGTGGTACACATAAAGAAAAAGTACAGCAACAGAAGAAATAAAAAGCTTACAAGATGCATAGTATGATGTGGAATTGGTGAGGAAAAGAGAGTGATAAAGAGGGTATGACAAATAGGAAAGGGTGAGGGGAGATGATGAGGATGGTGAAATAAGTTGAAGGGGATAAAGGACAAGATTGGTTTTAAGTGGAGAGAAAGACCAAAAACATGAAAAGTGGGTGAGGGAGGGAGTTGCAAAGTATGCACAAGGAAAAGTGATGGGGAGGCTAGAGAGGTAGAGTAGGTGGTGGTTTTATGGAAGATAAGAGAGGCCAATGAGAAAGGTTGTCAACCCTTGTGTTAAAAGAGATTGACAAGCTAGAAAAGTGGTTAAAAGAGATTGACAAGTTGAAGGGAGGGAGGTGATGTAGAGATAGGTACATAAATGGAGGAAGAGATTTTAGGTGAGAAGGGAAAACAAAATAAAGGATGTGGCTGAGCTGACATCAGTAACTGAGTACTACCTACATAGTCTAAAAATACCTCAGGCCAATGTAGTTCTCTCATCAATGGGAGAAAAACTTAAGAGGAAGTATTAGATGGTGTTAAAACATAAGGATGTATAAGAAAGATTTCAAATATTCCTTGATGTAGGATGCCCTAAGCAAGAGGGCATTGTTAGTGGTTGAAATAAGTGAGAAGAAAAAGGGGATGGGAATTAGTTGTTAGTGGCCAAGATGCCTGTAGAAGTGAAGTAGCAATTACATAGTTTGTGGACATCAGGCCAATGTAATTCAACAAGGGTTGGGTGAGTGGTGTTTAAATTGGCTACCCCAATTTGATAGACTACGTGGGTTGGTTTGGGAAAATGGAAGAAATGTTTTAAAATAGTGGTTTTGGGTTTTGGTGAAGGTGATGGTGGAAGTGCATGGTGTAGATTGGTGAATAGTTACAATAATGATCCCACATTTAGTAGGATGAGAGACATGGATGGGTAAGGTAGGATAAATAAGAAGGGAACATAATGCTAAGCACCATAAATGACCTTCAATGGAGTTAATCTATAGAAGAGGTGCCTTTGTGAGGAGGTTTCACCTTCTAAAATTGTGTGAGGTTATAAGCATAGTGTTGGCATATATCACTATGAGCCGAGTTTTAGGAGGTGGGTGTTTATCTAAATATACATAGTCACTTTGGCCAAAGTTCATCATTGCTATGAGCTAAGTTTTAAGGGCAGTAGTGAAGTGATGACCTACAAAGAATTTATTTAATGGTCAAGTAGATTCTACAAGGTAAAAAATTGGTAGGGTGGTGAATGATAGAGGATGGATCGTGCCTAACCCAAGAGCTGCATGGGTAGGCTAGATGAAAGGTGGCCATGTTTATATCCTCTATCTAAATTCCTTAGAATTGATGACTTAGGGTTCCACTTAGAAGAGGCCCTAGTAATAGGGAGCTACATGGTCTAGGATATTGGTTATACAGTTGGAGAAGGTGACTACTCCTTTGCCATAGATGAACTCTCATCTGGAATAAAAGAAAAGACTGTCATGATTTAGCAAGCACTACCAATGGTTGGGGTCTGATGTTTAGATCATGTGGAAATGGGTTGGTAGTAATAGGAGGGTAGAGGGGATAGGAAGGTGAATGTATTGTCATGAATTCATGGTGGCCTACCTCTGATGGAAGAGTTTCTACAATGGTAAGCATTTGGGAGCTACCACCACCAGTAACAATGGTAGTTGTGAAGGCATGATCATTATCGTGACCCATGGTTAGAAGCCAATTTATGTAAACTGGGATAAAGCTGACAATGATGCAAATAACCAGTAGGCCTACAAGTATTACAAGATGACAAAGCAAGAGAAGACATCATATGCAGATCAAATGATAAGGGCAACAAAAAGATATCATGATGGTGCATAATGGCTTTATCGAGATGACCAATTAAATCAAGGGTGACATGTCCATATGAAAAAGTAAGTAGACATGACCATTTCAAGTGGGAAGACTATTCAAGGAAATTAATGACATCATATGACCTTCTCGGTCAGTGGAATGGAGAATCATGTCGATGAGGAAGAATGGTTAGGTATTCTATTTAAAGAATCATGATAAGGATGAATGTCTATCATTGAGTTATTTGGTTTTTCAAGTTATAGAGAGAACATAGAACTACATAATGTTGAAGATGGTGAATAATTGGAATAATGGTGGAGTTAATTAGCAACCCCTGTGACCTAAAATAATCAATATGGTGAATATGTGAATTTATCGAATACTGCAACATGGAATGGAAATAATGGAAGTACTATTAGATCAACAAGAAGAAAGGTACCCATGACCTAAGATTGAGCCCAAACTCTTACCTTCATAACAATGAAGAAGGCAAGAATTTTACTATGCTAAATGTAGGGCTAGAGAACATGATCATCAAACTATCTATGGAGGGAACTCTCACTGTCTAAGGGAATGTGTGTTGAGGCAACAACTAGTGATACCTATGTGAGTAGAATAAATAGAGTAGAGGGATGTAATGGATGTGACAGGTGAGCAAGGTGAAATACCTAGAGCAAAATATGATTTTCATCTTATGGGGATGAATGTGGGAGAGGAGAATAGAGTATACCCTTTAGCATTTTTTGAGAGAGGGAATGGTACAGATGTTAGTTCAGGGAGTAATCAAGTAGGATGGTTGAATATAAATCTAGAGTCACCAAATAATCAATCTGATGCTTAGGTAGGAAAATAATGTATGAATGTGATTTAGGCAATGTGTGTGTAATCTGATGACTATGTATTTATCATGTGACTCCTCGCACCCTAAATAAAATATTGCATAGTTTGTTGTAAACATGTACAAAATACATTGGATGTCATTAATTGAATGTTATCATGCTTAAGGTTGTGTGGATACCTATGAATTTTATGGTTATGGTTATGAGTGATATGGTTATGGTTGTATTCTTCCATAATGTAAAAAGAATGATTATTGTTTTTACAACACTAGATGGTAAAATTCATGATGAAAACATCAACCAAGCATAGTAAGATAAGAATATGGCACAATGATTTATTTTGACAAGGATTGAAAATAGACCCAAAGTGGGATTGGCTTAATGAATTTAAGCCCTTAAAATGCTATGCATGAATGATCATTAGTTCATAAAAAAGGTTTTTTGATCACAGGGTGTCAAGTAAGCTCTAAATCCCTTGAATTATAGATAGTTTAAAGGGAAGATTATTGATAGGTGGTGTGAAGGTTAATGGGTGATATGTATGATAACCTCATGTGAATTAATTTTCCCCTTCTATAGGTGACCTAAGAATGGTAAAAAATAGGTCCATGTCATATGCTAGATGTAGACTGATGAATGCGGGAAGTCTATATATGAAAAGTGATTGTGGTTTCCAACCTATTATGTTGCTTGAGAGCTGATTATGGCTTTAAAATTTATTAGGATAGTGGGTATTTTACTTTATTTACTATATATGGGAAGTTGATCGATGTGGGAAGCTTCCTAGAAATTGCTCTGCTTTTGACAAAGTGAACTTAGCCATCCTTCAAGGAAGTGGTCTAAGATTATTGGCTTTATTTAATGTTCTTGATAGTTGTCTTTCAAGGGATCAGTCTACCTTACATTTGGTAATTTTATTTTTATTTTTGGGTAGTTGTCCTTTGAGGGAACAATCTGTAATGCTTAAGATATTGACCCAAGTAGCATTTTGGTATCCAAATTGTGTCTGAATGCAATGTGTTTAGACATGGACAAGTCTAATTAGGTTTAGAGGTTTACCTTTATGAGGGAAAAAATTTAACACAAGAAGGTCATTGATATATGAAAAGGTGTGGTTTTGAGAGACAATGACCATGGGATTTTATCTTGTTAGAGATGAAAAGTATCCATGAGAACCGTGCTATGGGTATAGCTATGTTACCCATATTTAGGATTAGGCTATCACTATGACAGTTAATCACATGGTTCTATGTTGTAATCAATTGTCCTTAAAAGGAGAGGAGAAAGATGGGTGAAGGTTAAAATATCATAATCAAAGGATGAGCGTAAGTTAGATAAAAGGAGTGAGCTTGATCCTTCTTTAACAGAAAAATGGATGCAGATATAAAGCATTAAATGGATCAGGTTCTAGTTTTCTTTAGATGGAGGAAAAATGATAAGCTCCTAATCCATACTTATGGGTAATGATATAGGGTCCAAGCCAATTGAAAGCAAACTTGCCTTATTTACTATTTTCCATGTTGGTCATGTGTTGCTTTTTCTTTAGGACAAGGTCACCTATATTGAATTCCCATTGTTTGAGGTGCTTGTTATAAGCACGTTTGATATGCTCTTGATAGATATGAAGGTGGGTGAGGGCTGATAAATGATGCTCATCAAGTAGCTCAAGTTGAGTTAAATAGTACTGATAAAAATCTTCCTCAAAAATAAGCTCTTGCAAAGATATGTAGAGAGAGGGGATTTAAACTTCAAGAGGTAATATTGCCTCTATTCTAAAGACTAAAGAGAAAGGGGTAGCACCCATAGAGGTTTGAATGCTAGTATGATAGGCCCATAAAGTGAATGGGATGTGCAAGTACCAATCCCATCCTAAAATACTAACGATTTTGTTGAGCATTTTGTTAAGGATTTTATTAGAGGCTTCTGCTTGTCCATTTGCTTATGGATGGTAGGGTGAGGAAAAGCTTAACGCAATGCCCAACGCATCACATAGCCCTTGGACATGCTTGTTTTTGAAAGATTTACCATTATCGATGATGATCTTATGAGAAACACCAAAGTAGTGGATGATATGATGGTTGATGAAGTCGACAATGTTCTCCACTTTGGTCGAGATAAGAGGGATAACTTCTACCCACTTGGTGAAATATTTGATGGCTATGATGATGGAGTTATGTCATTGTGAAGAATGGGGGTTAATTTCCCTAATGAGATTGAGCCCCTATTGAGAGAAAGGCCAAAAGTCCTTAAATACCTAGAGGCTATTGGCTGGTACATGATGTAAATTAGCATGATGTTAACATTTTACACACTTTTTTACATAATCATAATAGTCTTGGTTGAGGGTGGGCTAATAGTATCCAAGGTGAAGGATACATTTAGTGACTACTAGGCCACTAAAGTGTCCCCCACATATCCCATCATGTGTTTCCTTGATAGCATGGGAAGCTTCATGGCTATGTAGGCAATGAAGAAGGAGACCATCGAAACCATGTTTGTAAAGGATTCCCCCTAAGATGGTGTAATGAGAGGTACTTTAAACAAAGGCTCTTCGGGCATTCCTAAGGAGGTTAGGAGGAATGATGCCTCGGTTAAGGTAATTAAGAGTTTGGTCATACCAAATGTCAGGTAAGGATTCCTCTATACTACAAATGGTAGGGACATGAGATTGGTTATAGGAGGGAGTGGTAAAATGATAAATGGTGACAAGGATTTTGGAATTATAAGGCTAAGAAGGGATCTAGGAAGCAAGGCAAGCCATTGTATCTATGAATTTGTTGGTAAATCAAAGAACAAATTGGAATAGGTAATGTTTGAATGATGTCAAGAGTTTATTAACTAAAAGTTTATATTTTTGCAAGACATCATTCTTACATTGATAGGATCTATTAACCTAGTTGACCACAAGCTAAGAATCACCAAAGACATAAATTATCGTAGTTCCCAAGGCTAGAGCAGTCTGGAGACAAATCACTAGGGTTTTGTACTCAATCATATTATTGATGCATTCAAAATCAAGTTTAAAGGAGAGAGGAAGGGGTTTTCCATTGAGAAGAATGAGAATAACTCTATCACCCCCTCTTTGTTGGCACTTTGAGCCATCAAATAATATGGTCATTTGGTAGGTGATGTGGTAGGTGATGCCATCCTCTTGAAAAAGAGTCATGATAGCTTCATCTAAAAAGGAAAGAGGAGGTGGTTGGTTGTTTGGTAAAGGAGCTTTGACTAATTAGTTAGCAATGACCTACCCTTTAATCAACTTCTATTGGAGAAATTCAAGGTCAAATTCAGCTAAGAGCATGAGCCACTTAGCCATATGCTAATTATGGTATAGTTTAGAGTGCATGTACTTGAGCGGGTTAGTATTAGTGATGACATAGGTTTTATGGTTAAGAAATTAGTGGTAGAGTTTGGTGGCCACAAAGGTAAATGCTAAGTAGAGTTTCTCAGTATGTATATACTAAGTCTCATATTCTACAAGCTTGCAACTAATGTAGTATATGGCTTTCTCTTTATGCTTTTTATCTTGGTGAGCCAACATAGGGAATGGTTAGTGGCAGAGATATATAGGTAAAAGGGGTGGTCATCTTTATGAGGGTGAGGACAGGTGATGACAAAAGGTATTATTTGAGAGAATCAAAGGCCTTTTGACAATCACCATTCCATTTAAAATATAAATCCTTCTTTAAAAGGTGATGGAAAGGTTGGCATCAATCTTAAAGTTGAGAAATGAAATAATGAATGGATTAAAGTTTTCCTTACAAGATACATAGCTGCTTAAGGATGGTTGGAGGAGGCATGTCCAAAATTGATGTTGAATAAAGTTGACAGACAAAAGATGTTGAAGTTATTCCTTGATGAGAAGAGTTATACAAGGGTGCATTTTGTGAAGCTTTTGTCATACTAACTTAGCCTTAGGATAGGTAACAATGTTATGGAGAGCAAAGGAGGGGTCAATCCCAGGCATATCCTAATAAGACTAGGGAAATGTGATGTTACAGTCTCGAAAGAAGGTGGGATAATCCTGCTACTCATTTGGGTTCAAGGATTGGCCCAATTTAATGATATGAGGATACTCCTGGGTCCCTAGGTTAATTTCAATAGTTGATTCATTAAGCATGGTTTGGTTATCAATATGGAGAGATTTAAGGATAGATAAATCTTGTGCACCAAGGCAGGTGAGGATGGAATCATTGTCTTAACATTGAATTGTATGAATGGTGCGTGAATTATGGTTAATCATTTTGAGATGGATGAGAGGAAAGGTTTTGGTTTGGCCACCTTTCTGATAGGTTAGTGGGCCTAAACTAATAGTATTGATCAAAAAAAATTATATGGAATAATGTCAGAGTCCTCAGATTGGGAAGATGAACTAGGTGAGGATGGAATTTCTTCTGTGGGGGTAGCAGTAGGTTTTGGTGAGGTGGGCTCTTTTGGTGGTTCAAACCCAAGGCCAAATAACTCATGAGGTTTTTGATTTTTGATAATGATAAATTCATGAATTCCTTATTTGTAAAGGCCCATACCAAATCCTTTCTAAACACAACAGTAAAGATAAGTTTTGGCAAAATCCGGATTGCTTAGATAGGATAAATTGGAAGTTAAAGGTTGAATAGATGGGGTGGTGATAGGAGCAAAGAGTGGTCAATTGAGTCCCCCATAAACAAAATATGTTTGATTGTTAGGAAGTCTAAAGGGGATGAGGGTTCCCATTTTGGGGTTATAAGAAGGGTCATTTTGAAGGTTCCCATATTCCTAGGGAGTAGGAAAGGCATATAATGCTAAAAATTAGTATTCCATAAGAGAGAGACGTTGGAAATTTTATGTCAAGGAGTCCTTAATGGGGATCTAGGAAGAAGAGATGGGGGGTACTAGTTGAGGCTTCATCATTGGTGACAATAGAGGCACTATGGGTCAAGGTTGATGGTGTAGTTGTGTTAATGGGTTTGATTAATTGTAAGGGAGATGAAGGTGGAAGGACATCATTATGCCTATAGGTCATGTTGCATGATGTAAAGGGACTGGGATCAACCTTGATGGTTATAACTAGCCCTTCATGTTTGAATTTGATGCAATGATGTAAAGTGGATGGGATGTAACTCATAGCTCAGATCCAAGGGAATCTGAATATAATGTTATATTAGAATTCACCCTCCATTACATAAAATAGCTTAGGGATGGCATGAGGTCCCAAATGTACTTGAAGAACAATGGTCCCCAAAGTAGTGTCCATGATATTGTTAAAGGAGCAAAGGACAGTTGTGCTTTTGGTCATGATGTTCTTTGGTAAATGTAGCTGATCAAAAGCATGGGAGGAGATTATGTTAATGATGGTGCCTCCATAAATCATCACCCTTTTGATGTGAATACAATTGATTTATGTGGTGACAAAGACAAGAGGATCAAACTCCTCTGAATGGGCTAGAGGTATCTTAAAATCTTGGAAGGTGATGATGGCAGAATGTTGGAGGGATCCAACAAAGGATGTAAGAGGTTAAGGGTCATCTAGATGAACCTCAATAGATTATAGGGCATCTATTAATTCCTAGCAATGATGGGGTGAGGTGTTGATCAAGTCATAAAGGCTCATCTTCATTGATGCTTGGTGAAGCTAATTCAATATGATTTGTTGAACATATGAGGAAGAGTTGGTGGGAGGGGTACTAAGGATGGATACTTTGGGTCTTGGTGATGGTGTGGGCATTAGTGTTTGAACCTAGTTAGAATGTTGAGAAACCAAAGAATAATTCCATGGAATGGATGCATTGGCTCTTCCTTTACCCCTTTGTTGAGCCTGAGATTGGGTAATCATGTGGATAGTATAGACAATGGGCTCAATTGGACTAGGTGACTATTTCACTTCCTCACCCTTACCTGTAGATAAGAGTGAGGAAGCAGGTATAGCTTGGGATAGTGGTTGGATTAGTTGGGTTTGTAGTTGGGTTAGTAAGGTAGGTAAGAGTGGTTCATCTGATAATAGATCATCATCCTCATATAAGTGATGAACAAGAGCTGGGATATTTTTGCAATTCTCTATGTTATGTCCTGGTGTCTTATGATATGCATAGATCTAAGTATCATCAAACCAAGAGGGTTTGGTGTTAGAAGGGGTGAATGGCTTAATAGGTAGAAGTTTAATGGATGAGGTTTGTAATAGCCTCTGTAAAATAACAAAGTAATATTCCTTTAGAGGTGTTAAGGGTGTTGAAATGCTCATCGAGGAAATAAGAACCTTCTTAGGTGTGGTCTTGACCTTAGAGAAGGTTGGTGGTTGGGTAATTTTGGTAGATGGTTTAGGTTGGGTTGGCTTAGTTATGATCGGGTTAACAGTAGATGGTTTCAAATTATAGGATGAGGGGTTGATAATAGGTGGAAAAATAGAGTGTCATAAATTAGCTAAGAATGATGAAGAAGTCAATGACGTAGGTGGTGGAGGGGTAGGCATAGAAAAGGTGTTGGTTTAATTGAAGCAAAATAAGTGACTAGGATGGTAGAAGGGTGGGGTCCCAAAATAGATGGAAAATGAGAAGGAGGTGGCATAGGTCAAGATTGAAGATGAGGTTTAGGTAACTATACCCTTTGGTCCATCTTGGTTGGTGGTTTTTTAGGTGGCCTAGAGGGGGTTTGGTCTAATTTGATGGGGGCATGGGTGATGTTAGGTGTGGGAAGGATACCCAAATTCTTGGTTGGTTTAGATAGAATATTATGAGATGATATATGTGGAGGTGGGTGATATGGTTCCCTCACATCTTGGGAGAAAGAAATGTTTGATGATGGGGTGGTAACAGGTTGGAAAGTGGATTCTAATAAAGTTGAGGGTTTAGCTCTGCTTTGGTATGGGAGCCCCAAATGATGCTATAAAGTGGGTCTATCTAGGTTAGGTTATGAAGCAAATTCCAAAATTTTCACTAACTAAGAAAAGGGCTTACAAACAGGTTTTGTTTCTTGATTTGTTATTTCAAATTTCAAGCCTTTGGGTGAAGAAGAGGGGATGGTTCCTTCATCTTTAGTTGAGCTAGAAGGTTCTAAAACAATGGTTGTTTATGGGGTGATTAAGAAAGGGGATGTTTGTTTGATCGAGGGTGTAGGTATGGTCCCAGCTCCATCCTTTGCTAGGGTATCCAAAGGAGAAGAAGGGAGTTATACTATTTCATTTGGTGGGGTAGAGGAAGGGGTGGTTAAATCAATGGCTCATTCTGTGAAATGAGAGGTCGGCATGGATATGGTTTGATCAAGCAAAAAAATGGGGGATATAGATCCTTCTACTTAGGTCTTTGAAGGGATAAGAGGTGAATTTGCTTCTTCCATAGGTGAGGTTGGTGAAGAATAAATGGGAATATGAGGCTCATCCTCCATGGGCTCATTTATGATGATGTTGATTGTGTGTGCCTCATGAGATGAAGATAGTTCAAATTGATTGTCATGGGTTTGGGTAGGTGGAGGATGGTTAGAGAATGGTTTGAGAAATATATCAAGAGAATGGTTGGGGGTGTGTTAGGGTTGTCAAACATCAATTTTCCATTGTCAATCAGGTTTTGGACAAGACTTTTAAAAGTGTTACACCAGTTTATGTCAAGTCTGATGACCCAATGGAAAGCACAATGGTCATTTTCATTGTACCACTCAAGCATAGGGTGAGAGGGGTCAAATTGTTGAGGTGGCTTGATCAATGGAAGTTTAATAACATTAGATTTTAGAAATTTATCCAACACAAAGGCATAAGATTCCCCTATAGGGGTGAATTTTTTAGGGGGAACTTAGTTTTGATTTTGGTTTGGTGGGTAAGAAGGATTGGAAGGTTTGTTTTGATGTGGTTGGTTAATGGATGGAGGTGAGGCAGTTTTCAAGACAACTGCATTTATAGATGTTTTGGCTTTATAATTAGGTTGGTTGGTTGTTTTAGTGGAAGAGAGGTCATTAGGTTCAAAAGTGGAATTCTTATTTTGTAATTTCAATTTACCCTCATCTATGGCTTGATTCTTGAGTTTGCACGCCATTGTGAATGCTTCATCAAAGGTTCTAACTGTTTACACTTGAAGGGTGGGAGTGATGTGTTTTGTGCATCCCCTAAAGAAAATTTTAATGAGTTCCATTTGGGGTAGTGAAAAGGATAATTGATTAATAAGGCCTCACCATCATGTAACGAAGTTGGTAATTGATTCAACATCAAACTTCTTGATGGAATAGAGGTCAGTTATGGAGACCTTCTTAGATATATTGACAAAAAAATGTTCTAATAAAAATTGGGTGAGTTGGGAAAATGAAAAGATAGAATACCTAAGAAGGGCACTATACCAATCCAAGGCAGGCCCTAATAAAGACATAGGGAAGGTTCGGACAAGGAGGTCATCATCATATGCAATAAAGTAATAAGAATGATGAAACACCCTCAAATGTTGTTGAGGATCCTCCTTCCCCTAAACTTAGAGAATTTTGGGAGCTCCTATTAAGGAGGATAACCATGAATTAGGATATAAAGGTTGATAGGTTCATTTCAGATTTGGTCAAGAATAAAATATTATGGGACCCAGAGATAGATGATTCGAGTTGGGTCATCTTATATACAAGCATCTTGATCAGGGCAGGTTGGGATTAGGTAGTTTCATAATTTGATGGTAAGTTTTATTGAGGTTGGGTTGCAGCTATGAATTGGTATGTGGTAGGAGGTACAAAAGTGAGCACATATTGGTATGTGGTAATTTGAGGTTGGGATAGTGTCCCAGCAACACTGATAGACATTAAGGGTTGGGTGGAAGGTGCAATATATCCCAATAAGTTGGAAATATATTGATAAGAGGCCATGGGGACTTGTAAAAGAATTGATAATGGCTGGTTTAGGGGTATATTTGGGTTGGTTGATGGGGGCATGGTTTGGGTTGGTAATGCTAAAGTGTTTGTGGGTTGTTGATGGGTAGTGATCGTAGTGCTAATAGGGGGAAGTGTTTATCATATGGATAGTACCAAGTTATGAAAGGGGGTTGAAGTTGGTATATTGGTTAAGCTGAAGGGAATGGTAGAAATGGGTGTGGAAGACATCACATCAGAAAAAAGGATAGAAGTGATAAGGGGTGAAGTTGAGCCAACGTTAAAGGTATTAGATGGGGTAATAGGTGTTTGAGTGGTGGTAGTATATGGACCAATGTTAGAAGATGAAGTTTGGATAACAAAAGGATGGGATGATGTAACACCAACCATGAGGTGGTGTGGTATACCATAAAGTGGATCCATGGGAAGAACCGAAGCCATCGACGTATGTTAGGTTAAGGTATTAAGCTAGTGTTGTAAAGCAATCAATTTGTTATCCAAAAAAGTGGAAAATTTTACATTACCTTCAAGGACTTTTGAAGGCACCATAGGTGGGGGAGAATAGTATGATGAAGCATGGGGTGATCTATCAATGTCTAAGGTATAATCCATAGATGAGGATGAATAAGAAGAGAGTGGTTGGTTATTTTGGTTTTTCACTTATTATCTGGTTAAGACCATATGAAAAATTTAGAATTGAATAATGAACCTCTCACCTCAAACAATGAGCAAACAAAAAAAATCCCAAAGCAAACAAAGCACACACTAAAAGTGCAATTAATCCTAATATTTATTTTAAATTGCTTTTGGCTTATACCTTAAAGAGTATGAAAGGGGAAATTGGTTTCTGAGTCAGGTACTAAAAGAGCCATCTAAGAATGGTTTTGGGTTAATTTTTGGTGCTCAAAGAATTTGGACTAGATCAGGTATATGGCCTGGTAATAGGGGCTTGCTCCCTGCACTTCACCTTGAGGTGCACCTTACACCAACAACACTTTATGGTAAGTGGGGTTTGTCTAAGATCTAAAAGTTTTTGAATGTTTAGATGGATCAATTTCCCCATGACTTTCACATCACATTGTAAAATAAAATCACTTAAATTGAGTGTCCACAGCACTTGGCTTGTTGTAAAAATGTCTTGTCTTTTTTGTAACAATTACATTCATCACTTGCTTAGTGTAGTGTGATGTCCAAAGTATAGACACATCATGTGTGGAACTCCAACACTAGAAGGTGGTTTAACCACTCAAACATTTGATCTTAGTGGGAGTGGTTGAATTTAGTGTTAAGATATGAAACCCCAGGTCAAAGCTTCCTTAAATAACTTATGGGAGGTAATGAACTCCCCCTCGTAAGCCAAGTTTACATAAAAATAAATGACTTAATAGAAAGACTGTAGGGTTGTTTCAAGGTCACCCAAACTATTGTGAGTTTTTGGGGAGTGATTTAGATGACATTCTTTCTATGCCTTAAACTAGGCATGTTTGTAATAAGGATGACACTTTTGATTCCAAAATTCTCTAAAGGGGACAGATGGAAGAGCATACACCCCCTCGCAAGCCAAGTTTACATAAAAATAAATGACTTAATAGAAAGACTGTAGGGTTGTTTCAAGGTCACCCAAACTATTGTGAGTTTTTGGAGAGGGATTTAGATGATATTCTTTCTATTCCTTGAACTAGGCCTGTTTGTAATAAGGATGATGCTTTTGATTCTAAAAGTTCCCTAAAGGGGATGGATAAAAGAGCATACACGTAAAATCCCTCTTTTTGCCAATCAAATTCTAAGTTTAAATAGTTATTGAAGACAAAAATTGATAATTGAGTTCAATTTTAATCACCAAATGAAGGATTAGGTGGTGTTATTTTGACCCATTGGTCTTAAGTTGTAACTTTGAAAACACAATATGTCAAAAAATTCACCCAAGCATCTAAATTTTTCATTAAGTACCAAAACAAGGTTTCTAATCTATTTTAAACTTTTTAAAAAGGTCTAAAAAGCATGTTTTAACAAATTTTAAGCTTGATCCTGCAATTAAAAAGTTAGTATGTCCTTTAGCTTTGAAGCTAATTTTTAAATGAGTGAAGCAAATTCTCAAAACAAGCTCTCTATTTTGAAATCAATGTTACACAGACAATATCACTTTTTCCTTGCAAAATCATAATTTCAGACAACAATATTGTTGTTATGGGTTAGACTAGATAGAAAACACAATATCACCGTTTACCTATGAAATCACTACTAATTTTAACAAAATCATTGTTTGGATATGAAATCATTGGCCAGATTCACAATATCACTATGCAGAATGACGATATCATTGTTCTATGAAATCACTGCCAAAATCAATGAAATTGTTGTTTGGATATGAAATCATTGGCCAAATTCACAATATCACTACACAAAATGATGATATTACTAAACTACAAAATCATTGCTTTGATGAATAAAATTGATACTCAGTGCTACAAAATCATTGTTTAGCAAACAATGATTTTGTTTACAAAATCGCTACTATGATAGCAGCGATATTACAACAAAGATCAAAATCGTGATACTCAAAAACAAAAATTCTACTTCTAAAAAAATGAATTTTTGACTTAAAATTTCACTCATTTGGCTCCTTCACTCCAAGATTCTACATAAAATTGGTTAGTAGGTTGCTTGAAAGAGCTTTATGACCAAATTTATGGGGCTAGGGTCTCACCGGGTGTGCCAAAATGTAAAGAGGATTACATAAAATGATTAGTCAAACATTAGTCTAATAAATCAAAGGAAAAATGCATGAGAGTAAACTTAATTAAGCCTATCTATTCATGTGAGAATTACAAAGGATGGCAAGAAACAATTGAAAGAAAGAAACATCATATTACCTTCTCAAGTGGATTCACCATACCAATGTGACTCAAAAGCATGTTATCCCTTGATCAAGAGCTCTTGTCTTCAATAACAATGGTGGCCAACTCCTCCAATGTCTCAAGAAGTCCTTGTAAACCATAGGCTTATGATTTGGAGTCACTAAACTAGCTTATTAATGAAGCTTGAAAATAAAATCAATGGTCAAATGCAAAGTATTATGGAGACAATTTATCATTATAACTTTGCACAAATCAAGCTTAAAAATGATGTTCATGACTTCTTTATTTATAGATTTTCAAAATGGTTCAAGATCAACCATGACTATTCATCTAAAAATTGATGTGTGGCCATGGATTAATCCAATTATGTAATTAAATCCATAAATATCCTTCATAAATATTTGGGATAGAGGGGCATTGAATAGGCATGGAGGATCTTAATGAGGCATGGGAGACCCATAATCTTGATATTTTATGCATTTATGGCTTATAGATGCCACCCCATATGATGATGTCATTAGGTGATTAGTTAATAGAAATCAATTTCCAAAAAAAAATATTAAACAACTCTCATGGAAAATTAACTTAAGGCCCTAATTTAGTTTAATTATCCTTAAACATGATTAGTTAACTTTGATGTAAACCTTGGCTCTTTGGTGCATAGATTAATCAAATTGGTCAGAATGTCATGTTATTGGCTCAGAATTTGACTAGATTGGAATTAAAATTTGAAGTTAGATGTATTGGATCCACCATCCCATTTAGGATGTTTTCAACACCAAATAATAAGGGCACATGTTTTGTGCAACATGTTTGACAGAAAAGAGCAATCCAGGGCACCTAAGTACAAAATTGGCATTTTGACTCGAAATGATCTAATCAAAGTTAGTTAGCCCATAAAATGCATTGCCCCATTTAGGGATACTTTGGCCAAAATTGACACTTGAATATGTTAGTTTCAAATCTTTCATTGTGTTTTAGTGTTTTTAGGCAAAATTGTGTATTTGAGTGCAATTCAAGTAAGATTGATAATTTTAACACAAATGGTATTAGGCATTGGATGTCTACAAACCATACTAAATGATTAAATTGATTGTCAACATTTACAATATATCATTGTTAAATCTATCTATAGACCATGGCAAATAATAGAGTAATGATAATAATAATTACCATTTTGTTCATAAATTAAATGCGACTGACTATGATTCTATAAATCATTTCATTACAATTTTTCTAATATATCATGCAACTAAAAACCAAAATCATTAACACGACTCATAAAGTCAATATATATCCAAATCAAATTTTCCATAGAAGATATAAGATTTGAAATCCATCCAAGAAGAATGATACAAGACCCACCTGACTAGACCCATGAGCCTCCTAAAAGTGGCCCTAGACCACCCTAACCATCGATAAAATGGGGATACCAACTCATAAGTGATGACCACATATAACCAATGACTTCTTGTACACTACATTCAAGAAAAAAGCTTTGGCAGATTAAGGGAAACAAAGACAAAAAAAACCCAACACACCATTGTATCACCCCTCATAAAATTATGGTATATTGTAATATTATAAATGGGATTTGAACAATAAAACTCAAGCAATACACCAATAGAAAAATGAAACATAATAATAGTTCCACTCATTTCTTATTGTTCCTTAAATGAGATACTACCATGGCATTTTAGCATTTTGAATGGAACCTAAATATGTGAGCCCCAATTTATGTTTTAATAATACACTTAGTTTCATAAAATAATTCAAAGGCCATAAAATAAACACAAATTCAACCTAGAATCATATTGATATCAATATATGTATCACAATTTAGTTATTTAAACTTTAAATTTACTACATATTGCCACCAAAATTATTTCAACTTAAAAACATATCATGATAAACCTAGAATTTTACTTGTTTCAATCATGCAGACATTGTTACCTTCAAAATCCATAGCATAGTGTTTCTATCTAATTTTTTATTTTTCCTAAGTATGAAAAGAAGAAACTTGTGATGAAGGGTGTGGAAGATAACCTATTAAAGTGCACGCATTGAATCCAAGTTATTGTGGAGAGCTCCTATTTGGCTTGGGATGATGACATATAAATAATAAAACACTAAAAGAAACTTACTTTAAACATTTAGTTGAGATGATAAAATAAATGTATTTTTGCATTAAATTACAAAAAATTAAAATTAAAACCAGAAAATAATTGAATTTAATACAAAATAATTAAATTCTTTGCTAAGTTAACCAAAATAAAGCAACTAGTTCGGTTATACAAACGCTGAAAATTGGTTAAGGCAAAATGGTGGTTTTGCTTTGGTTTATGACAATATTCAAAAGAAAATGATAATGTTTTGATTGAGTTGGTAAATGTTTAAATGGGTAAATGATAGTCAAGAAAGGGAAGATAAATGGTAAAATGGATTATGAGGTCAAGAGATCAAGATGGCAAAGAGGCAAAAGGGGTAAATGGTCAAGGTGGTAAGAAGAAGCTAAAGGGTGAATGGGAAGAAGTAAATGGATAAGAGGGTAGGGAGTTAAAAGGATTAGAAGAGAATATGAAAATGGGCTAAAGGTTTGATTTCAAGGAAATAAGAAGTCCAATAAATGAAAGAAATGGAATAAAAGAAAGCAAACAAATTTTACCTTGATGCTTGATGAAGATGGTTGATGAAGATGTTGTTATTGATGGAGCTTGAGGCAATTTTGATAGAGCTACATTTCTTTGATGTTTTCTCCTCCAAGATAATGATGAACTATAATATGATGACCTCCTTCAAAAACCTACAACAAGATGTTAAGAACCAAATACTAACTTTCCACTTAACCTTGGGTGAAGGAGAGGGGGGGTATTTATAGCATTTGTTATGAAGAATCATGTCAAAATAGGAGAATAGTGAAATGTGTCAAATTTTTCCAAGTGGGGATCATAAATAAGTCAAGGATGAGGTTGGTTGGATTCTCACTTTGATCATAGGTCTTCTTATTTGGGTTGATGTGTCTCCCACCTTGCACATGAGTCCAATTTTGAATGAGAATCGTGCACAGGGGTTGGAATGAGGCTTAAAGAATTTTCACCACCCTTTCTTGTCTTCATAAAAGAAAGAGGTGGCACACAAAATGTGGTGCTATTTCCATGTGGTGCATGAATATTCAAAGATGAGGTTGGTGGGGATTCCCATTTGGGTTGGTGAGTCTCAGATTTGGGCTATGAAGTCAAAAATGGGTGCCCTTTGTCATTAAAAAGGTAGGTATCTCTTTTTGAAGGATAATTTCATGTCTAAAGGAAAAATATATGTTTAATGATGGCCCCTTAAGGGTAAATTCACCATATTTCAAGGGGGGTCCCTTGTGATGCTTAAATTAGCTCATTAAGCACATTGGAAAAGGTTCCCAAGTGGGGTATGATGTCCCACATCAAGCCACATCACTTCTAAAGCCATGTCACTTGTCATATCACCTTCCATGTCACTTACCATGTCACATGCCATGTCATCATGAATAGTGATAGTGGGTCCCACAGTGAATAGTGATAGTGAATAGTACTTTTGAATATTACTTTTAAATAGTACTATGTGACAAGGAGAATAATGATATGGTTATATAGAGAGGGTTTGGTTAAGGTTTAAGAAGGTTTAGGGGGTATTTAGGGGGATCTTGAGGTATTTAGTCATTGAAAACTACAAGTGGGCAGTTTTTTAGTGTCTACAACTGTGACCTATTTCTTAATAAAACCCACCACCTTAAGAGTCTAAGAAGTAGAAATACCTACAAGGGCATGGCAAGAGATAGTAGGTTGAGAATATATAGCTTCATCCTTAGGTCCTTGAGAACCCTCAATAGATGCCTCCTCATCTTCTTCATCCTCATCAACCCCTTCAATGTAAAATAACTTCTTTTTAGCACATATATGACCTTTGCTCCATTTATTGTCATAACCATAACACAACCCTTTGTCATGCTTCTCCTCAATTTGTTGCAATGTCAATTTGGTAGGTTGATGCCATGATGTATTTGGGAAGGTGTGTTCCTAACTATTAGTGAAATGATAATGTTTGATCATCTCTTTTTTTCCTGCCAAGTGTGCCCTTAGTATAGCTTCGGATATAGTTGTAGGGTTAAACATACAAACCTCCAGTTGAATACTATCTTTTAGTCCACTCAAAAAAAGGTCAGTCAGATTTGCCTCAATGATATCCTCCACACGTAAGGATAGATTTTGAAATTGATGAATATAATCCTTCACTATTCTTGTTTGTCATAGTTTGGCTAATTGGTTAAAGTAGTTTTTAGAAACATTATCCTGATAATGAGATATTAGTTCATCAGAGATTACTGAACATGTAACAGGAGCACCAGTCTTCTTCTTTTGAGCATAAAATTAATGATACCAAATGAATGGCTCAAGTTCTAGATACAGAGATGCCACAACCACCTTTTGAGAGCTAGGACTTTGGTGTAAATCAAATAGATTTTCAATTTGAGTGATCCAAGTGAGTGGCTCCTTACCATCAAAATTTTGCAATTCTAATTTTGGCAACATCAGTTATACCCCCGTATGGGAAATGATAGTATTAAGAGGAGGACTAGAATAAAAAAAATAGAGGGTTGATTAGTGGTAAATGAGATGAAATGGTAGACAATTATGTCATGATTTGATGTAACTTATTATTTATGCCATTAAGCTCCACTTGCATTGTTGATATTTGACTTTGGACTTGCACATCCTTCTGCATTAGGCCATGTAGATTTGACTAGATTTGAGAAATAATATTAGATGAATTAGACTCCATGTTATCCCCTAAAGAAGTTTTAGGGGTTTCTTGCACTTTCCCCCATCTGTGGGTGTTAAGACCAGGCATACAAAGGGATGAACCTTATTTTGCCTCGTTGACCAACTTTGACCACTATGTTTTTTAAATATTTAGGCCTCAAATCACAAATATCAAAGAATAGACCTAGACTAATTTTTTCCAAGGTTTCTAAAAATATTTTTTTAAATGAAAAATTTACAAATTGTGAGCTATGGAAAAAATTTATTAAAAACCATAAAATGGTGATAAATTTTTAAAAATAGAACTAAATGATTTGAAATTTTAATGGAAACTTACTTGAGTGATTTTTCAAATCTAATAAAAAATTGCAGAGAAATTCGAACCCGTTTGCAAGATATATCCAAATTTCAAGATGTAGGGTTTTTGACCTAATTATGGCCCAAATCAACATTATGATACCACTTGAAATGATATTAATTCAAAAAATAAGTATATATAAAGTATTATATCACAATGATATGTAAATATATCACAAAATATGAATAATAGATAAGCCACTGCGAGGGGGCAACCTCCCAAATGCTTTCAATAAGAATGAATACTTAAATATGATGATGAATAACTAACCCTACCTCCTATATATAGTCTAACAAGGTAATGTACCACCCATAGGCTGACCTAATAAGTATATGAATTCATAAATAAATGTAAAATAATATGCAAAAGGGATATGCAAGCCACAAGTCAACTACACATATCCCTAAACACACCAACGGCTAAGGGCATAACAATTAGACATAAAAATACATGACGTTTTTTTAAACAACACATATACTATAAATATATTACACCATGATAATATAAATAGTGATCATACAAAATACTCTAAGAGAGAGATAACTATAAATGAATTATACCATGTCATACATCTCAGATTACTATCAACATCGAGAAAAACATCATAATACAACATAGAAAGTAATTACAAATATCCAACCACTATTGGTTCAATACACAGTCACTATTGGTAATCCTTAGTAAATAGGTAATTACAACTCTTCATGATAATGTTTTCAATAATAAATACAATATAATGTAATGTACATAAATAAGATACATGACTTTCTAGAGCATGAGTTCCCTGGACTCTCTAATATCTATGGAAATCTCAAGTGTTGTCTTCCATCTCACTCCTTACTGAGTATCAGCAAAGCGAGATTGGTCAAACATAATTTAACTACAAGATTCATACAATTTACATCCTACTAGCCATCAAATCACATAACATGTTAAACATAGGAGTAATCAAGGCATACATTTATTCCATCAAACATATGAATGAATCTTACATTATTATATATCCCATACTAGAAATAATGACTACAGTTTATACCACCCAGATAAAATACACATTTAACTATAAATTATAATTAATACATTTAATTTCCAAACATACTACACCCTATGATAACCCATATTATCATAGTCTAATATTCTAAACATAACTACTAATTTTACACAATCAGATATAATAAAGTAGTCTTAAATACATGGAAATATAAGCTTATATTCAAGCAACTAGATGTAACAAAGCAAGTCATAATCTCCATGAAATACATAATATTATATCCTATCATTTTTTACAGTCATAAAGGTTGTATGCACACATACTTAAAGTCCTACTAGTTGTCACAAAACATGATATTCTTAGTAATAACCAACATGCTTACATTTAGTCCATCAAACACATGAATGAATTCTAGGTATATCAATTTTAGTTTGCTACCACACAGGTATGACATGACATCCTATAATATCATAGTTCATTGTATACAAACACAAATACATAATTACACATAACCAAACTCAAGATTTCAAGAATCAAACGACCCACAATCATAAATAATAAAAAAACAAGTATAGGATTGTACCACCTAGGTATACCATATATTTAAATTACATACTAATATTAAAAAGAAACATAACCTATAGGCACATATCATGGTACACTATTATATGTTATATAATTCTAAACACTTGCACTCATAATATGTATTGCACACAAGTTATCATTATTGTATGTAAATATATAACAATAGTTTAGTCATGCTATTCTTGAAGAGTCATATAACTCGTAACCATAATCCTTCATTTAAACCATTTAATTTGGTTCCTATAAATTTATCTTCATATGCTTATAGTTTTGGTTCTTCGAACACCTTATTACTCATATAACCACCCATTTAGCTACAAACTTAGGCATATTTTCCAATACAACTATATATGTAATATTTTCATATGGTTGCTTAAGTCCACGATTAAATATGCTTCCTATGTACGAAAAAAAAGTACAACATAATATGTACCATATATAAACACATAAATGATATAAAAATACTATATCAATGGACAACTATATACCTAAGTCAAGGACTCCATGTGATTTTAACAATCATTAAACAATCTTGATTACAAAATATATATTGATGATTTTATAACTGTCCATGAAACCTAGAGGCATACAACCTGATATACCCATATATATTACATTCTCCCAATATTCCTATATTATCTAGATAGCAATGTTGTTCATAAACATAAACATGTTCAACAATATACATAAATCTATGGTTTAAGGTCGTCAATTGCCTCAGTTATTATGGTAGTCTCACAGCTCACTACATAGACATCTAAAATGTCTTCTAATAAAGATCTTGTTTCATCCAATTTTTATACAAGTCATTTTTACCTATAATTATTAGAGCACAATAATATTTAATGGAATCAGAGTATAATAAATCCTTAGTGAATATTAAACATGTAACACCTATTTAGGTATAGGGCTTTTGTAGGCTCAACTCCAACTTCACGGATAGTGCTAAGTCCATATCTTGAATTGCTTAGATTAAAATTATAGTACTATTATCATTTAAATTATTAAATCTAGTAATAAATATAAGTAGTGGTTATATTAAAATAGTTACTCTTATATAAAACTTGTATATTAAATTGTATGGATCTATTAGTGTTCTTGATTCTAAGATGATCATTATTGAGTTGATATGTAAGAGATTGGATGCTACTAATCAACTTACAAGTTATATTATCAGTTACAATTTATATCCTAACCGTATTGATAATGTACAAAGCATAATTAAGAACTATAGTCCAAGTCATATAACACAAGGCTCCATGAATAAGTAAGAATCTATAGTGATTCATATAATAATAATGCTCCAATAATTCTTAATATATAATAATAATGCCCCAACGATTCATATTAGATAATAATAATAATACTATATCAACTCATATTACATAATAATTCTACAATGATTCATTCAAATTAGATAATAATAATGTTACAATTATTCATATTAGATAAGCAGTGATTCACACAATAAAATGTCAGGTTATGGTGTTATACTTATTACATCTACAATTTCGGTTATATTAGTTATAAACCTAGAACTTCCATTTTATATTTAAAATACATATAGATAACTATGGTAAGTAGTTTATATTTTCAAATTGTATTCCCCGATAGAGTCATTATATTACATACCAAGTCGTTGTCTGGTCAAAAGTAAGTCATTGCAGATAAAATGAAGTCATTGCACACAAGATGAAGTTGTAATATGATACTTTTATATAAATTACCATATATTATATAGAGACATCATAATAATCTGATATTATAATATTATAAATTTATAGCAACATCATAAAAATATAGCTAACCACATAACACTAGTGTGTTAAGTCAATGAAATAGTGTTATATCAAACCTGTAGTGGTATACACTAAGTTACATTGGATTGAGCTATATCGGTGCTAGTGTGCTAAGTTGGTGGGGTATAATACCATGGTTTGAGTTTATATAAAACCATTAGCATCTTAAACTAGTATATAAATGATACAATTAAAGTTTGTATCTATAAGTCCATGTTTATACACACTATAGAATCATTGTACATACTATTTATGGGTCAATACATATATCTGGCAAGTCTCTCCATACTATTTATGGGTTGTTGCATATATTTGTAATAGTAATTAAGTTGTTGAGTATACCAATAGCAGATTGTCCTACTATAAATCTAGTATATATAATGCTTTTATCATTCAAATAATATTGCTATAGCAGATCACCCCACTATAATTAACTATCGAATACTACTTTTATAAGGTCTTGTTTTAAGCAAATCATTGCATTTTTTTAACATGAACATAAGCTCATCTTACCAATTTTCATTTATATATACTCAATGTTTTAATAGATAGATATACTCAGTTTAAATCATTATACAGGATTTACATGAGTAGAATACACCTATATACCAATTGACCCACTAAAAACATTATGCTATAATTATCTAACTAGACGTAATTATAGCCAACAAATATGTAATTATCTATTTAGACAAAAATTTTAAATACATCGAATCAAAGTACACTACCTACCTAGTAGATGATGCTTATATTTATTTGATTCCATCACTTCTCTTCTATTTGATGCTATGTTCTACTACATTTCTCCTTCTTTGTATATTCTCTTTTGTAGTTTCTTTCTTGTGCTACGCCTTCTTCTCTGCTCCATCTGTCCTTCTAATCTCCTTTTCATAATCTATATTAAAAATAGATAAAGGCATAGTTTCTTTTTCTTTAAAATATTTTTCTCCTCTTTGTTTTTCTTTTTATTTTTATTTTTCTTTATTCATTTTTATTATTTTACAATATTTTTTCCTAAATATATAATTTTCTTAATTTACTATTCTTTTTATTTTTTTTTATTTTTTATTTTTTTCATCTTTTCCATTTTTTTATTCACAAGTAACAATTTTCTAAATTTTATTTATTTTTAACATTAATTACAATATACATAATTTCACTAATTATCATCCTCCTAATGCCATAATGGTTTAATGATAAATTCAAAAATCAATAATCTAGATTTAAATTAAGTCTGCAAACCATGTTTTCTACTAGTATTTAATGACCAACATTTTAATCATGCAAAATGAGTTCTATTAAACTATTTAGCCTATACTAGCAAATCATGGCAAACAACTATTTAATGCAAGTAGTAATAAACACATGTGCAAACCATTTATTATGCATTCTAATATGTGCTAACTACTATGGTGTGTTCAAGGTTTTTGCCAATTTATTTGTCATCCTCTGATATCTCCATCTAGACCACCCTCTTTGATGATGTTCTCCCTTCATCATGCTTTGAGGGATGAATACTCCTGCATCAACCTCACAACAAGCAGGTACTTAAATCATTACATCATGATATAAATACTATTGTCAATAAATATTACACCCTAGAAGAGGGTGTTCAATCCTCTTCTAGATATTGGCAACATGGGAATACTTTTAGGTATGTGGGTTATACTAGAAAATCATGGCAAACAACTATTTAATGCAAGTAGTAATAAACACATGTGCAAACCATTTATTATGCATTCTAATATGTGCTAGCTACTATGGTGTGTGCAAGTTTTTTGCCAGTTTATTTGTCATCCTCTGATATCTCCATCTACACCACCCTCTTTGATGATGTTCTCCCTTCATCATGCTCTGAGGGATGAATACTCCTGCATCAACCTCACAACAAGCAGGTACTTAAATCATTACATCATGATATAAATACTATTGTCAATAAATATTACACCCTAGAAGAGGGTGTTCAATCCTCTTCCAGCTATTGGCAACATGGGAATACTTTTGGGTATGTGGGTGTACCTATGGTGTAAGTAAGCCTCTAGATTTAAGGGCTAGCTTTCTGAATGTATCTTGAAATGCTTATCACCTGAACTAGTGCTTGCTTATGGGAAAATAGTTCGAAGTTTGCATGAAATGAACCTATTATAAGGGGTTGATACACCAAGATGATTTCCATATGACCACCATACTTCTATCACAATGAAACAAAGCGTACAAACTAGTTTCATAGTCCTAAAGGATTTTGTCATGAGTGTTTCAATATAGAGGTGAGATGTATGAAGCAACCCAAGGTAAAGTGAGTTAGAGGGTAGAATGCACACTCTAATAAAAATTTCACACTTGAAATGAGCCTATCACACTTGACTACACTCTATATGACATGCTGGAATAGGAAATTCTTACATAAACATGAGAGGATAAGGGAAGAAAGGATAGAAGATTATCACTTTGCATCACCATACATCACTTTACACACTTAGAAACTTGTTCATGATCTCAAAACTAGACTTGCATTAATGTTCAAAGGCAAAATACACTGTCATTCTAGCAGGGCTTTACCATACATGGTGTGGTATTAGCTTACAATAGCCAAAATGGATACTACTTATAGAATTCGAGAGAGAGGAGAAGAGAATGAATTCCAAGAGTCACTAGGACATGTGTCATGCTAAGAAAAGGAGTTATATATGTAGGAGAATTAAGTCTAAGATATACCATACAAGGTCTGATAAGATGATGTCCTTCAAAGTCATGAAACTCTTAAAATGTGGTGTAAGACTCCTCTTTCTTGCTAAGAAAACTACTTCCATCATTTAGACCTTTTAGAACATCCCACAACTAACTAGGTAAATATATCATGATTGTACTAAGAGGTAGGGTTTATATACATGCTCTACCATACATTGGTTTTAGTCTTAATCATCTAGATTCTTCTACATATGAGTGATCAATATCTGTAGTTCAAATAACTCCTAATTCACTTACCCCTCACACTTAGCCTCAAAATTGGGTTCAATTTTCCATGAAAATCCATACAAGGGAGTTAATGACACTTTTTAAAACACTCTATGGCCTTAGATTGCTCAGTTAATCCTTAAAAATCTTCACACTTGAAGTTGTCACTCTCCCACTAGGTTTCTCACTATGCCATCTTAGACTGGCTAAAGTGAAGGCACTTGTATAAGCACTTAGGAAATATTATACTACAATAAATTAACATGGTAAGCTATGTTATGTCCCAATATTCATCTCAATGTGGTTTTCATCCTTTGAATCTTCCTAAAACCTAAAAAACACCAAATATAGTTAAGAAAAGCCTTTTTTCCCCTATCTATTAAAGTAGCGTACAACACAATATGATAATAAGGTGCCTTGGAGAGTCCTCTATAATCTCAATGTCATTTCTTAGTAAAAATAGCTCATTTCGATGCCATTCCTTCCTCATTTTCTCCATCGACTCAAGAATCAAGGTTTTGTAGGGTTTTGAATAATTTAGACCTTGGTGATTGTTCATAAAGGTCTAATGTTGGATATTAAAAAAATATATACAAAAATAGTTTTCAAGGCCTCCTTCATCATTCCCCAACTCCTCAAGTTCTCATTTATAACCTCCTAGTAGGTATGAACATCCTAAGTTAGCCTCTCAGGTTTTGTTTACTATTTTCTGTAGGCTTAATATTGGTCTGAGCCAAAGGTGGCATCCCTATGGATTATTCTATAAGGTGTGATATTGAACACACTTTTTATATACTTAAAAACATTTTCCAATAGGTTATAATTTTCATATATTCCTATAAATTATATTATCACCCTTTTAGCCATTAGGCCTAACCAAGACCTAGTAGGCTTAGCCTGCATCCTTGTAGGTTTCAAACACCCTGATGAGTTTTAGTCAGATGTGTATGGTTATTCATGTGGATCCATGTTTCTTAAAACCTTAAACACCTTCTTTCAAGGTTCATCAATATTTCAAATCACCTTATCATCTTCTTTCTCAAAACCTGCAGTGTTTATCCTCTTAGAAGTGCCCTTTGTCTAAGATAGAATAGAGATCATCTCCCTTGTTACTTAAAATGAATTGAATACATTATAGGCTTTAATATTTCATATATACCTTATACACAAATCTTTAGTATTTGATCAAGTTTCTATTACCTTAAAATGCCTTAAAACCTCAAGGCAAACCCCTGAGTAACCCACTGTGTGCAAACTTTACATATTGGACTATGGGTTGCTTTGTTAGAGCCTTATCATGCCCTATTTTCACTATATTATAGTGTATTTGAGTGTATAACAACCATATTTATTCTTTTCAAACAAATTTATCATCCTAAACCTTACCAATCTCTCCATAGCATACCTTATACTTGACTAGGTACAAGTGTTGACTGTGCAGGGTTGCAAATGTGGACTTTAGTGTGCCTGAAAATCACTTTATGCTTTGTGGCCTATCTTGAAAATATCATTAGGATCCCATTATCATATTTAATTTATTCATAACATTCCACACTTTTCACCATCCATATTGAATCCTTTAATGCATACCCTACTCAACTCGGACCTGGCTGTGTTTTACCTCAGAACAGGGACCCACCTATAGATGAAACTCTGTGTTTGGAATTGTATCTATGCTCTAACAACTCTTATATATATTTGAGATCATTTAATATTGGTTTTAACTCAAATAAATTTAATTTTAGGCCTACCAATGTCTAACTTACCTGTTTTCACCTATTGTCACACTACAGTCAAACTATAGGTGACTCACCTTACAGTCAAACTATAGGTGACTATTTAGTGACCAAATTAACATTGTAGGTGATGGTTTATACCTAATATTTAATGTGGATCCCTTTTGGTTTTCATTTGAGTATTATGGTGTACTTTATATTTAAAAATATCCCCCTATCCAATAACTAGGCTTTCATTGCATTTCAACACATTGAAGAACTATTTAAACGTGCAACACTACAGAGAACACTTCACAATCTACAGTGTAAAAATATATGAAATGGGTAACTTATATCAGCATGATCTTCTAACCAAATGATCCTTCCTCAATAAAAACCATTTATTTTACACTTGGATTTCAAAATGGAAACCCCAAACCATTTGCACTTCAAAATACCTCATCATGAAAATGTTACAAGCATGGCTAGGTGTCTATTCAGATAGATTAAGGTAATTAGTCTCTAAAATCTCTTTCATATGTGGGCATGAATCTCCAAGTCTATCTAAAACTCAAAATTTTCCCATGGAAAACTATGACATTCTTCAAACCCTACCTACCTTGATTAGGGTTCAATCAAACTCTGAATTGTTATTCTAAACTTACTCAGTCTCTATAGAAGCCTGCAGGTGGCACTTACAGGTTTAACATAGGCAGTGAAGGTATATTTCAAAAAATGCATGGTGTATAGACATTTGATCAATTTTATTCCCTTATAACATATTCAAATGTATGTTTGCAACCTTTAGTAACTAGAGACCACTCAAATATGTCTTTTCCAACATGGTCATCTCCCTATAGGGCACCTAAAGGTGAATGCAGTAGCAGACAAGAGCATTGAGAAGGAAGCATGGATTATGAGCATGTATTATAACCTTACCACCAATATTATACATTTTCAGGGTCTCATATTGATCCTTCAATCTTAAAAAAACTTCAAACAGGGCCAAAATTCTTCTTTCTAACATGAATATATCTTGTATGGCACTTGTAGGTGCACATTAACATTATAGACCTGAGTGTGTTGGAAAGTAAACTGCCACAAACAAACATGGACTATGGAGTGTTTTAGCTTAATTGATTTAGTGAAATATAATTTTTATCACCTTAAAAAATCATTACACCTCTATAAATGTGCTATACAAGCTTCATACACATGACCCAACATGACTGTAAATAAACACTCACAGGAAACTTGACTATGTGTCACTTATGACTAAAATCCCATGTATTATTGCTTTGGAGAGTGATTTTTTAAAGGAGAGGGGATCGAGAGGACATTGGAAACATGAAAATCAACCTATCACCATCCTCTTAAACCACTACCAAGACATGAAGATTGCAGATATTTGAAACCTGCTTGTCATCCCAAATGAGACTAACTTGTAAACTTGAGATGTTGTACTCATAAAATCAACTTCAATCATGAAAAAAGAGCTATAAATCATGTGGTTAGAATTTCCATGTCCTCTAGAGGCAATTTCATCATCTGGATTATATGGACCTGCCCATATAAGAAAACCTACAAGGTATGGGAAACAACATGCATAAAAATATAGTCAACTTGTTAAAGATGGTTTATAAATTATAAGACACCATTCCTTGAAATAAAAACATTAAATTTAATTTGACTGAGTGTACTATCACGCCCTAAAGACATTTAACTTGGAAGTCCTCCTACTAGTCGTATCGACCAAAATCCTTCTCACTGTTTCTACATGTCTAGAAGGGTGATGAAGGAGCAAAATGGTTTTTGACCATTTTTATCACTTTTAAAGCTGATCAAACATTGATATTTTCCTAGGTAATTTTAATTTCCATCCCACAAGGTTGTCACATGTGTCACTATCTTCCATAGGTCGTACAAGTGCCAAAACTCCTTTTTTAATTGTTTTCTTGATTTTCAGTTAAGAAACCTACAAGTTTTAGATAGGACTAACATTCCTAATAGGGAGTCTGACATATTGGAATTTTTAAAGAAAACTAGAATACTTGGACACATTGAAAACCATGCCACTTTCATAAATGACTCTAAAATGACCCCTAAATGACTCAAAATGACATAAGGACTTAATTAGACCATGACCAATGCTAAAAACATATGAAAAGACATAAAATAGACTATGAAACACCTTATTAAATTATAATATACCCTGTACCAAGTTTTGACTATAGGGGGTTGACCCATTTTGACTTGTAGTCAAAATGGTCAACATTCTTAGCAATTTCTCAAGGGTGGTATGCTTGTTATGCTAAGACCAGTTGCCTAATCCTACCCATTGGACCATGGAGTCACCTATACACTTTTTTGACACACAATTTCCTTTGAAAACACACCAAATAATAGGAAAAAACAAGAAACAACCCAAAATACAAGAAAAACACATGTGCTTCATGAGCACTTATGGAACACAAACATGCTAACCAAACTAACTAACTCAAACACTAACCTGAAATGGACACTTCCTCCAAGATCAAATGGGAAGTTTTAAAAAACTCTTGCTTCCTGACATGAAGTAATGAATGAAGCATGTATCCTTTTGACCCTTGGCATTTATGCCTTCATCTTCTTCAGGTGTTTGCCAACTTCATTGGCATGATATTCAATGATAACCAAATAGCTATAGCCATGTTAGCTATGGAAATGAACTCTTCTGGCATACAAATAGCCTCAAATTTCTCATATGTCTCTTCAACTATAACTTTCAATTATGGTTCAATAAGACATAACTTCTTAGTTTTCATAGTGCTCTCAATAAGATTAGGTCTCCTTTCAACTACAAGTTCTTCAAACTCATCAAGGAGCTCTGTATAATCCACCTAATCTTAGTCATTGTCCTTCATGGAAAACTCTTTATCCACCTTCTCAAATACTTGACCTTCAACTTGGAAAAGCTCTTCAATCTCTTGAAAAATCTTCATGTGCAACTGCCAATCATCTTTGTCCTCCTTATCATCTAGAACCACTACCTCTTCAACCTTCTTTTCTTGATGCTCTAATGCACTTAAGGGTAATTCAAAGTCAGGTTGATATATTGAGTGCTCCTCAAGAACTACATAATCTAACTTGGTCTCATGAGACTATTATAGGATTAAAAATTCTTGAGGAATGGCTTGAGATTCACTTTCATCCCTGATAGCACACTCAACATTAGGTTTTTTAAGATCATCAACAACTTCAAGATCAGATATGGAGTCTTATTCAAATACCTCTCTCTTCAAGTCTTTGCCACATTCTTCATGGACAACTACAAAATAATCTTCAATATGTTTCTCTTCATTCAAGAAGGTTGAACTGCTCTTGTGTTCACCAAGGGGAGTCCTTATGGTGATCTCTTCCTCATATTCACTCATGACATCTTCTCTATTAGCTATGACTTGGGCTCTTTCCTCTTCATTTTCTTCCCCCAAAATGGGCTCCATCTCAAGAATGGGTGAGGTGGAATGTTTATGGATAGGTTCATGTGAAGGAGATGAAATATGAGGTGTAGTGGAAGGTTTATAAATGGATTTAGGAAAGAGGACTGTACTAGTAAGCTCATCAAGGAGTGATTTTTTACACTAATCAAAATGGAAAACACCTACATAATCAAGAGTGGCACCTTGACAATAGCTTCCTTGAGGATCTTCAATATAAACATTCTCATTTTTAGGTTTTTTATCCTCCCACATTCTTAGCCTATCTATTGAGCATTAAATGCATGTCTTTTCCAAGTCCATTTGTTCTTTGATCTCTCATTGAGTTCCTTCTAGCTCTTCAAACATATCCAACATCTACATACAACTTTGGTTAGCACCTCTTAACCATTCCATGAGATGATTAGAGAGCACATCATACTCATCATCCCATGTTCTCATAGCATCTTCATTAACTAGTAACTATGGTATGGATGCCAACAAAGACTTGATATAATATGGAAATAATGAGCGAGGGGGAGGGTAATGATGGGGTCAAGACCAGCTTCAGCTTGTTATATTTGAACTTGTAAGAATTCAATTCTTATCTTTTGATATCTTTACTTAGACTCTATGGAAGCATTTGATTTTCATGACAATATTCATAGAAATCCTCTTGAGGTTGATAGGGCTCATATTGAGACTGATAGGGAGGCATTTTTCACATAGTTTCTTGGTAACTTTCCTCATAAGGTTTTCTAAAAATATGATGTCTATATAGGGAGGGAAATGGATAACTATAGGACTGCCATGACTCATAACATTGTTAGCCATTGTGATAAGACTATTGAAGGGTATAACATGGGTCATAGCAAGGTTGATAGGGAGGTTCATGATAGGGGTACTACCATAGTTCATATCAACCACACATGTCAAATGAGATGCAAAAATTGATAAAAAAAACTTCAATGAGATATACCTAGGTTGATCACAACCATAAGTTATCATTCAGAGTCACCATTGGTGCTAGCTTGCTTGCTTCCAAAAGTTGATTAGAGGAAAGACACACCAATAATCTTCCCACTCTCTTGAAACTTGGTCCCACTAAGTGTGCCAGAACTATTGTCACCAAATCTTTCACCCTCAAAGAGTGTGTTCAAGCCTCATCTATATTTGGGAAACATGGGAATACTTCTAGGTATGTGGGTGTACCTATGGTGGAAGTAAGCCTCTAGATTTAAGGGCTAGCTCCCTAAATGTAACTTGAAATGCTTATCACCTAAACTAGTGATTACTTATGGGAAAAGAGTTATAATTTTGCATGAAATTAACCTAATCTAATGGGGTGATACACCAAGATGATTTCCACATGACCATCATACTTCTATCACAATGAAACAAGGCATACAAACTAGTTTCATAGTCCTAAAGGATTCTGACATGAGTGTTTCACTATAGAGGTGAGATGTATGAAGCAACCCAAGGTAAAATGATCTAGAGGGTAGAATTCACACTCTAAGAATAATTTCACACTTGAAAGGAGCCTAACACACTTTAATACACACTATATAACCTTTTGTAATAGGAACTTCTTGCATAAACATGAGAGGATAAAGGAAGAAAGGATAGAAGATCATCACTTTGCATCACTATACATCACTTTGAAAACTTAGAAAATTATTCATGAACTCAAAACTAGACTTTCATCAATGTTCCAAGGCAAAATACAATGTCATTCCAGTAATTATTCACTGTACATGGTCTAATATTAGCTTATAATAGCCAAAATGGCTATTACTTATAGAATTAGAGAGAGATGAGAATAGAATGAAGTCCAAAAGTCATTAGGACATGTGTCATGCTAAGAAAAGGAGTTATACATGTAGGAGAATGAAGTGTGTGATAGACCATGCAAGGTTTGATAGGATGATTTTCCCTCAAAGTCATGAAACTCTTGAAATGTGGCGTAGGATTCCTTTTACTTGCTCAGAAAACTACCTTCATCATTTGGCCTTTTTGGAATGTCCCACAATTGAATATGGATAGATCTCATGATTTTATTAAGAGGCAAGGGTTATATACATGCTCCACCATGCATTAGTATCATTCCTAATCATGTATATTCTTCTGTATATGATTCATTACTGCCTACAATCCTAATAAATCCTCTTTCACTTACCCCTCACAGTTGGCCTCAAAGTTGGATTCAATTTTCCATGTAAATACATTCAAGGGAGTGAATGACACTTTGAAATACCCTCTATGGCCTCAAATTTCTTAGGTAATCCTTAAGAAACTCCACACTTGAATTGATCACTCTCTCACTTAGTTGTTCATTATGCCATCTTAGACTAGTTGAAGTGGAAGCACTTAAGAAATCTTCTACTACAATAAATAATCATGGTAAGCTAGGTTAAGTTCCAATCTTCATCCCAATGTTGTTTGCATCCTTTGACCCTTCCTATAACCTAAAAAACACCAAAAATAGTCAATAAAATCCTTTTTCCCCCATGTCCATACAAGTAGGGTATAACCCAATATGATAGGAAGGTGCCCTGGAGAGTCCTCTATAATCTCAAAGTTATTTCCCAACAAAACTAGCTCATTTTGATGCCATTACTTCCTTATTTTCTCCATCAGGTCAATAATCAGGGTTTTGTAGGGTTTTGAACACTTTTTTCCTTTAGTGATTGTTCATAAAGGTCTGATGTTGGATCTACAAAAACAATTTTTAAGGCCTCCATCATTCCCCAACTTCTTAGGTTCACATGCACAACCTCCTAGTAGGTATGAACATCCTAAGTTGGCCTCTCAAGGTTTGTTTACTATTTCTTGCAAGCTTAATGTTGGTCTGAGCCAAAAGTGGCTTCCTTGTGGATTATTCTATAAGGTGAAATCTTGAACAGACTTGGAGTATCCTTAAAAACATGTTTCAATAAGTTCTAATGTTCATCTAATCCTATAAATGATATTAGCACCCTTTTAGCCATTAGGCCTGACTAAGACCTAGTAGGTTTAACCTACATTCTTGTAGGTTTTAAACACCCTAATGAATTTTAGTCACCTATGCATGGTTATTCATGTAGCTCCATGTTTATCGCAACCTTCAACACCTTCTTGCAAGGTTCATTAATATTTTAACTCACCTTGTCATCTTCTTTCTCAAAACCTACAAGGTTTGTCCTCTTAGGAGTGCCCTCTATTTAAGATAAAATAGAAGGCATCTCCCTTATTGATTTAGGTGACTTGAATACATGATTGTATTTAATATGTCATAGAGACATTTTACACAAATTTTTAGGTTTTGATCAAGTTTTTATCACCTCAAAATGCCTTAAAACCTCAAGGTAGACCCCTGAGTAACCCAATGTATGTAGACTTTACATATTGGAGTGTCTACCAACCCTATAGAGTCTATTGGGGTGTCTAGCAACCCTATAGATTCCTTTCAAACACATTTATCATCTTAACCCCTACCAATCTCTCCATAGCATACCTTGTACTTGACTAGGTACAAGTGTTGACTGTGGAGGGTTGTAAATGTGGACTGTAGTGTGCTTGAAACTCAATTTATGCTTTGTGGACTATCTTGAACATCTCATTAGGATCCCATTGTCATCTTTAATGTATTCATAACATTCCTAAACTTTCCACCATCCATACTGACTCCTTCAATGCATAACCTACTCAACTCAGGCCTGACTATGTTTTACCTCAAAACAGGGACCCACCTATAGATGAAACTTTGTGTTTGGAATTATATTTATGCTCTAATATATCATCTAGATATTTAAGCTCATTTTATATTGGTTTAAACTCAAATAAATGTAATTTTAGGCCTACCAATGTCTAACTCACTTGTTTTCACGTATTGTCACACTATAATCAAACTATAGGTGATTATTGAGTGACCAAATGAAGCATGTAGGTAATGGTTTATACCTAATATTGAATGTGGACCATTTTTGGTTATCCTTTGAGTATCATGGTGTCCTTTGTATTCACAAAGATCCCCTTATCCAATAACTAGGATTCCATTGCATTTTAACACATTGAAGGGCTATTTGAACATGCAACTTCACATTCGATAGTGTAAAAATGTATGAAATGGGTAACTTATATCAACATGCTCTTCTGACCAAATGATCTTTCCTCAAGTTAAACCACTAATTTTTCACTTGGGATGAAAAATGGAAACTCTAGGCTAGTTGGCACTTCAAAATAGCTCATCATGAAAATGTTACGAGCATGGCTAGGTCCTTGTTTGGATAGATTAAGGTAATTAGTCTTTTAACTCTCTTTCATATGTGGGCATGCATCTCCAAGTCTATCTACAACTCAAAATCTTCCCATGGAAAACTAGGACATTATTAAAACCCTACATACCTTGAGGAGGGTTTAATTAAACTCTGAAATGATATTCTAAACTTACTCAATCTCTATAAAATCTTGTAGGTGGCACTTACAGGTGTGACACAGGTAGTGAAGGTATATTTCAAATAATGCATGGTCTATAGACATTTGATCATTTATAGGTCCTTATAACATCTTTAAATGTATGTTTTTAACCTTGAGGAACTAGAGACCACTCACATATGTCTTTTCCAACATGGTCATCTTCCTCTGGGGCACCTAAAGATGAATGCAATAGTAGACAAGAGAATTGGGAAGGAAGTATGGATTATGAGCATGTAGTATAACCATACCACAAATATTAAACATTTTCAAGGTCTCATATGGATCCTTCAATATATGAAAACTTCAAACAAGGCCAAAATTCTTATTTCTAATGTGAATATATCTTGTATGGCACCTATAGGTATACATTAATGTTGTAGACCTGAGTGTGTTAGAAAGTAAATTACCACAAGAAAACATGGACTATTGAGTGGTTTAGCTTGATTTATTTAGTGAAATAGAATGTTCATTACCTTAAAAACTCACTACACCTATATGAACATGTTAGACAAGCTTCATACACATGACCCAACATGACCATCAATGAATACTTGCAAGAAACTTGACTGTGTCATTTATGACTACAACTCCATTTATAATTACTTTGGAGAGTGAGTTTTGAAAGGAGAATGGATTATGAGGATATTAAAAACATGAAAATCAACCTATCACCATCCTATAAAACCACTACTAAGACATAAAGCCTCTGTAGATAGTGGAAACCTACCTATCATCCCAAATGAGACCAACTTACAAACTTGAGATGTTGTACTCATCAACTCAACTCTAATCATGAAACCAAAGCTGAAAACCATGTGGGAAAATGTCCATGTCCTTTGAAGGAAATTTCATCATCTATATTGTACAGACCTGCCCATACAAGAAGGAAACCTATAGGGTGTGGGAAACAACATGCAAAAAAATGCATTCAACTTGTTAAAGATGATTCATAAAGTATAATGCATAATTTATTTAACTCTAAACATGAAATTGAATTTAACTAAGTATAACATCACCCCAAAAGGCATTTGACTTGGAAGTCCTCCTACTAGTCATACCAACCAAAAACCTACTGAATAGTTCTAAATGTCTAGAAGGGCGATGAAAGAGCAGAATGGTTTTTGACCATTTTTATAACTTACAAAGATAATAAAATATTGATATTGGTTAAGGGAGTTTGAAGAGACACCCCACAAGGTTGTCACACATTTTACTCTCTTCCATAGGCCGTATAAGTGCCAAAAGTCCCTTTTTAGTTATTTTCTTGATTTTTTGTTAAGAAACTTGCAAGTTTCAGATAGGACTGACATTCTTGATAGGTAATATGACATATTAGATATTGGAAGGAAAATTAGAACACTTGGACACCTTAAAAATTGTGCCTCTTTCATAAATGATTCTAAAATGACCCTTAAATGACTCAAAATGACATAAGGACTTAATTAGACCATGACAAAGGCTAAAAACATATGAAATGACATCACATATATTATGAAACACCCTATGACTTTATAGTATACCCCTACATTAGTTTTTGAATATAGGGGATTGACCTGTAGTCAAAATGGTCAACACATACATCATAAATTATAGCTGAAATAACAAATCAACATGTTTGTAATGTAAACATATACACTACAGATAACTCATAGAAATATAAATATGTATTCTAAGCAATATCTTACTGTTCCATAATAGCATATATCTCAAATCTTAGTCAAAAATAGCCAAAACAAATTTGTCAACTATAAATATCCACGGATAATCAAATAGTTTGCTTAGCAAGGAATCATGATGTAGCAGTAGGAACAAGATAGGTTAGACTTATTCTTGGATTTGGAAGATGATTTGGGTTGATATGTGTTAGTGTTGGGCTTAGGTACATTTTGAGATAGAGGAGGAGTGTTCTTATTCTTACCCTTAGTTTTTCCCTTGTTCTTAGGATGTAATGCGAGTAATGTTTTTTGAGAGGTGGAAGACTCAAGTTGAGACAATTTGGATTTTCCCTAGTAAGTCTCTCACAAAACAAATCTAGATCTAGGATTTTGAATGTGGCACCTAAGGCATCCATACTAGATAACAATGTAGAAGTAAAGATTTGGAATGGGCCACTCAACTTAGATAAAATTAAGTACACACACTCTTTATCCTTCTTATGTCATCCACTCCCTTTCAATTATGTTAACAAATGCTTAAACTTAATGAGGTAGTCTACAATAGAGGCAAAGTCATCTGGACTAAGTGAAGTGAACTCCACTTCAAGCTGCATGGTTCTCAAGTGATCTGCTTTCCCAACAAACCCTTTAGCTTAACCCATTTTTTGAATGGAGAATCACATCCATCCAAATGAAACAAAAGATTGTCACTCACATAACCGCCAATCAAACCCATACACTCTTCAAACTTACATTGGTGCTAAAATTTTGCAAATTCATGTGTAAACTATGGTTGAGTTTCATTCATTATGGACCATAATCCTTTGCATTTTATGATTGTTTCCATTCGAGGTCTCCATGTATGGTAATTATGTGTAGTTAAAGACTCATAATGGTCAATACTAGAATTAGAAGCCATGTTAATGAATCAACAAAGAGTAGAAACAATGCAAAAGGGTGCACAAAATTGACACCAAGATAACCACCCCAAAAGGTTGTATTAAAGACCCCCCCAATTTAGTAAATTATAAAAGTGGTGCATTTTTACAAATTACTGACACCAATGGATAGAGAATCAAAAATCATGCACTTTTGAAAAAAAAGAACTCAAATATAAGTACGGTTCAAAAGTTAAAGGCTTTAAGAATTCTCGTAAAATGCATCAAAATATTAAAAAAACACTAAAAATAGATTTTAGTGACCAAATCAAAAAATAATGTAGTTATCCAACCACTTGTTAGACCCAGAATTAAACCACAGACTTAGAAATGCCAATCAAAGTGAAAAAAGATCTGTTTGACTACGATTATGCTTGTGTAAATGAACTGCATGTCCTCTTGAGGAAAAAATATAGCTTATAAAAGAAATAATGAATTAAAAACATCATTTTTGAGAGAATAGGAGGATAAATGTGGTTTTTATCACTTTAGCATAGGAAGGTGTTTTCCAAGTCCAAAAAAACCAATGCCTCAATATTCCATGGTAATCTAAAATGAAATTTTCCAGTGTATAAGATAAAAAAGAAGAATGGCACCTCAGTCCAAAATGGTAGCTAGTAAAATTATAGTTCTATGCCACCTTCTTACTGGGAAAAGACTCCATGCAGACCACCTCACTCAAATCCCTCCAGGAAGATGCAAACTCAGATCATTGCCCCTCCAAATGGAATCCCAAGTACCAAGAGCAAAATTTTTCAATGCTAATTTTAAAAACTACCACAAAATTTTTCAATGCTAATGGAATGCCAAGTAATGGATTTTAGAAGATTTATAATGCCATCTACAACACTCTTATTTCCTTCCAATGCCTTATCACAATAGACACCTCTTTCTAACGTAGTAGTCTCAAATTCCAATGCCACTTGAAAAAAATGTAGATTTGATTTGTTTAGCTATAAAGGACTGGTTAGAGAGATAGGATGCCAAAAAGAATATTCTAATGTATTTTCACTAAAATCTAATGTAGTAGCTTATCATTTAGATGCAATAATAAATGATCAAAAAATGGAATGCAGATATGGAGTTTTCAATGCCAAACTCTCCTTTGCCTCTCTAATGCCTTAACTCTCCTCAGATCTACAATAAATTAAAAAGTGCAATATAATGCTTTCCACTACTGATGAGAAATGCCTAACTATGTAAATCTAAGTTTCCTTCTAATAAGGATGTGTTGGTTCTCCCTCAAGCACCTCTCTTCCTCCGACAAAAAAAATAATGCAAAAGCTTCAAAAGTAAAAGCTTCAAAAAGTCTTGAAAAATGGTGCCACAAGTAGATCTCCATGCTCATCCAAAAATAAATAAGGATGCCTCTCTCCTCAATGGAAATCATTGCTCCACCTCCTTTCTCCCATGCTTCCTCTCTACCTTCCCTCCAAGAATAAAAACCACACACTTTTTTCAAAGCTTCAAATCCATAAGAGGGGAAAAAAGGCTAAGGATATACAACAAGGGAAGAAGCAATGGCAAGAGAAATTTCTAAAATAAAATGTAGCAACGTCGATGGAAATTTTCTAAAATAAAATATAACAATTCAGATGGATGCAACACCTCAATGCTCCGGTACCATGTTAGGAATGGTAAAAAATCATTCCAACTCAAGATTCAGAAGTGATAACACCAAAAATATCACACAATGAAGTTGTAGACAATTGATTGCATAACAATGCAAGTCTTGTGTTATTCAGAAATAAGATGCTAGTAAAAATAAAAGCCCTTACATAAGTAAGCAAGGCAAAACATAAAACTAGCCTATCTAACTAATGTGGGATAAATTTTCACATAGGAAAAACTCACAAAAAGATAAAATAGCTAGCTAATACACTAGCAAACATGAGATACATTAAATAAATACTCTAACAGATTCTATGGCATGATTAGACATATGACATGGATCAAATTGAACATATTTATCAAATTACATGGGTCAAATTAAGTATATTATCATATTTATCAGATTGAACATGGTGAAATATAAATTTATGATATTTTATATCACATTGAGGTAAATGGATTAAATTTTTGGGCATGGGTGTTGTTCATGCATGTACATTTCTATTTTTCTATGATGGGAGTTATGGTACTACATAAGCACTTTGAATCTATAATCTATCTACAATGGTTTTTTTGGACCCCAATTTTTTTAATAATATATTCAAAGTACTTTTGGAGCCATGGCATGGAGACACAAGGTCACGGAGAAGTGTGGAGGACCTTGGTGCGAGAGAGAATGGCATAGAAGAGAGACATGGAAAAATAGTAAAAAATACCTTGGCACAAAATATTGGGTTTCAAAAGATAAGGAAATAAAGAATGAATAACATAAGACGTAGGACTCAAAAAATCATAATACTAGGACAAGGGCATGGAAAGCAAAGGTAGTTTCAAATTAGTTCTCAGAAGCACCAAAGATTATTCAAGCATGATTCTAGCACTGGTCTATAGGAGAAGAGGAGCATTAAATAAAATATCTAGCATAGAGAGAGTAGATAGGGTTGTTAAGCCTGAATCAAAAAGAACTTAATTTTAATAGTCTGTCATAAAAAAAAATTATGAAATAGTCATTGTCTTGTCATCTATAATGTATTAATAATGCAACTTGAGAAGGGGTTAGCTTGTGGATAAATACCCTTAGCTTTGATTATAAAGAGTTGTTAGATGTATATTTTTTGTTACTTTCAAGATAAAGATTTGGAGAGACTATGTAATGAATTAAGTACCTTTGTAAACTTATCAAATGAGATGAATGGAACTAATACTTTGTCTATGAATATTGATGTGTTAAATCTCTTTGGTGTTAATTCTGCTTTTATGATACTAGATAAGTATGTGCACTATGTTAATGCATCGAATGGATGACTCTAGAATGATGTTTTTCATAATAATAATTAAATATGTTAACTCACATGCCTAAGTAATAGTTGTCTATCCACCATTGTGTGGCAGAATAGATAGGAACTAGTCTAGGTTGTGTGTCTTGGATGAGTACATGCGATCACTTGTGTGATATGCCATTGTGTTAGCACATTGGCTCTTTCCTTTCTCTAGGCATGTGACTAGTACTTGGTCATACATAACTAAGGATAAAATAACCCCAACATTTTGGTTCTATTGTTGGGACCTATTTTACTTATTATCATGATGGTAGAAAGATGATTGAGTGACTATCTTTGTAAATGCCAAGCACTAGGTTAGTACTATAGAAGAGAACTTTGCACTTCAATATATTGATCTAGGATTTTTTTATGTATATGGTAAAGCAACACCTATATGATTTTATATATGAAACATTCTTTATAAAATTACCTGGCATATGCGCAAGATCATTCAAGAAATTATGAATGAAAGGCTCCTTGGTTAGTAGAGCATCAAAAAACCTTAGTGAATTTGAAAGGTACTTGGACATGTGTGGTGGATGTGTGGTGGAAGGGAGCACTCAATAGCTACGTCTTTGAATGTGTTGTATATACATACTCTTATCTAGAGAAAGCATAGTTCAACTTCCTAAGGGAACTACATGGGAGGTATCTCAATCAATTCCTTTTAGAAATTAAGAAACATATGGTTGATTTTGGACTTGATAATTTCCCCATGGATTCTAATCTCTCTTGTGCATGAATAATGTGAATGGTGGGGAAATAGATGGGTATGCATTGGTATGGGATTGGTAGTTCAGCATAGAATTTAGTCAATGAGAACTATAAAAGCATAAGTATGATGAGGCCAAGTGTAAGGTTATGAAAATAAGTGAAGCCTAGGGCAAATGGGAGGCTACTAGAAGTGTTGCAAGAATTTGTAGGAGGGAAAAAAGGCACGGTGAGTACTCTTTAACTATGGGTCCATGCCCTTCACTAACATAGGTATGTGTAAAAGAAGCAAACCAAATATTGATGATAGAAGAACCTAATCCAAATAGACCTAATTCCCTCACCATAATGTATGCTCATGTATTTGATTTTGATAGAAATCTTGTAATAAATTAGGATACTAATAGTGTGAAATCTCAAGTTGAATCTAAAATTAAGTCTATAGAGGAATCTTTCAGAGTGCAAGTTAAAAATATCAATTTACCATTAACCTTTACTTTTGCATTTTAATTAATACCTATGGCTCACCTTGGAATGTGAGGAGGACAAAATGTAAGTACTAGGTAAAAATATAGGCCCAATGATAACTAATCAACTTCCCTCAGTGCCCAATATTTTGGTGAACCTATTATTGTAGGAGGCATAGGAGGCAATACTAGTGGTGGTTCTACTGGAGTTGTAAGAGGATCAAGAGGTGTCCTGAGAGGAGTTGGTGGACCTCCACCATAAAGTTTAGTAGAAATTAGAGAAATACCACATCAAGGTCCATTTTAACCACATAGTGTACCTATAGTCTACTACAAGATGACAATTCACCTCCTTGAATATCAAGGTGTCAAAAATGCAATAAAAAATGTCTATAAGTGTGAACTCATTTGGCAAGCACAGGATATAAATTATACTGAATGAAAGGGAACTCATATTTCCACTACTTTATTAGATTACATGCACAAATAGTACCAAAAATTTGACCCTCAACAAGAAGTTTTGAATTATGAATTATTGAAGGTTGCTTTTCTCCAAGAATTTGATATCCCTGGGTTTGAGTAGTAAAGTATTATTGACTTAAAAGATATCAAACAAAATATCACTAAGAGTATGCATGCGTACAATGCACATTTCATAATATTTATTTTGAAGCTATCATTTGAGATTAGCCCAACATAGCATGTTCAATGGTTTGTGGGAGGTTTATAACTTATATTCTGATGAGTCTTATTTCACAAGACTTTCATTAAACCACATGAGGCCCTGGAAGCCACACTTTGTGTCAAAGCTATGGGAATTATAAATACAAGGATCAGCCCCTTTATGGAGGCTCAAATTACTATGATAAATTCACAATTGGAGAATCTTATGACCAATAATGCTCACAACACCTACAATGACTTGTGGTGTGTTGATTATGAAGTGGAAGGCCATAATAAAAACAACTATCCATGGAGGAATGTTTGTGTTGTATTAAACAATTCAATGTGATTTACAATGAAGATCATGATGTAAGGAGTTGTCCCTTGCTTCAGTGTGTCACTATAATGTAAAATATGTGATGCATATATGCATGATACTAATGATTGTCAAGTCATCAATGAGATTAATGAAGCACACATGTGAGGTACCTAAACTTACATAGCTAATAACCAAGAGGTTGGTGTAAGTTGATATTTCAGAGATTGAGGGCATATAAATGGACACAGAGGTGGTTTTTTTACACCTAGGACATGTTATGAGTATGACTCTCTAGGTCACTACCATCATGACTACACAGTCTATCCAACCTATGCCTTTTATAAAAATTAGTATTGACTAGAAGAATGTCTAGATTTGTATGTTACCATTACCAAAGAACATAATGAGAAGGGCATCGAGATGATACATTTTGTAAAAACTCCAAATTCTCAGTGGAGGTCACACCCTACCACTCCATCAGCTATACCCAAGGTAAATATACTACAAGTAGTGGATCTCATTCCCAACTAGTTTCAAATCCACCTACTGAAAAGGTTCAACATGAAAAACCTCATGCACAACACTATCCCAATCCTCAACACCAAAAATAAGTGTTACATGACACAATGGCCTTAGTTCAATAAATTTAAGGTGAAATTAAGTTTTGAATTGACAAATAAATGCTAACATGTAGGCTGAGATGAAAATAAATACGATACCCATGGCTCAGGGCATGATGAGTTCTAAAAGTTATGTAAACTATTCTTTAATGAGGAAATCATCCCACTCCTTAAGAATTAGTTACAATAACAAACAAGAAGGCCTTCAAAGGATCAACATTTGAACCATGCTTGATGACAATAGACCTATATTCAACCAAATCCAAAATGTGACAAAGAAGTCCTTGTCAATGCATCCATTCATGGTTAGAAAATCCATGATATCTTGGTGGACACTAGCATAAAAGTTAATGTTCGAACCAAAGATGCTTGGAAAATTATGGGGAGCTCCCCTTTGCAACCCTCCCCACATGTTTTGTTCATGGCCAACAAGTCTTATGCACTACCCATAAGCATTCTTAAAGATGCCACCACCAACATCTTAAGAGTCATGTTTAAGGGTGATTTTGAAGTGATCAAGCTTGCTAAAACTGATAATTTCCCTAATCTTTTGGGTCGACCATGGTGATACATAAATAATGTTGGCTTGTATTTTATGAAGTGTTGTATCAGCTATTATAATGGCACTCAACATGTAGTCATTCCCCTAAATAATGACCAAAGACCCCCTTTGTGAAAGTAGTTGATATTCATGAAGATGTTGATACAATTTCTAACATCACTATCCAAAGAAATGAAAATGTGGATCCCAATCCTAATGGCATCTTGTAATTAGAAGACACATAGTCTATTTATGATATTACCAGTATCGTGTGTGACTAATGGGCTCAAGGCATATATGATCTAACAAGGTGCGTCTGTGGTATCCTAAATAATTGCCTAAGCTCCCCTCCAAAGCTTATTCAGCACCACAAAACTATTTACCTTATTAATATACCACATTTGAGGGTGGACCATGCACCTCTATTCCATGGTCAAATGGAGGTTAGGGAATATTTATAACATCTAGAAGACTACTATGGTAATGAGGTTAAATGGTATGTGTGATCAACTTTATATTTTAAGGGACTATTGTTTTATGGTAGTCTACTCACTGATACCACTTAGATACATGGAAATAAGTACATGTAACCATGTGTAATCACTTCCACCATGATAGTGTGTTCGTATCACATCGATTTATAATGGTGTTTCTTCTCTAGAAGAACATATAACATAATGTGAAAGCCTTTGGAGTATCAATATAAAAACCTTTTTACCAAAATTATTATGGGTTCATGCATTATTTGGTACTTTACGTGCCTAGGCTAGTGTGTGGTATATTCATCAAGAAACTCTAAGAGAAATGATACCAGTTATCACATCAAACACAATCAACTTACCACATTTGCATTTTCCTCACCATGATTATATTTGCATTTATCCTTAAAAGTAATTCATCAGGTAGTTATATGAAATCAAGCATCCATCGAAGATCAAATATGGCACATGCATGGCATACCTGAGGATAAATTTCCCATCTTCAATGAACCCAATATTCCTATCATGGTTTAGTTGGAACCTAACTCTCAATCAAAATATGTACATCGAGAAAAAATATAAAAGGGCAAGTAATTAGTTGTATATCAAGTTGATGAGGGTACTAGTTCTGATCCATCACATCTAAAATTTGGCCACTTAAATCTACATACAAAATATAGGGCATGTAAATTCATAGATATAATGTAGATTGAGTAGAAATCATACTCCACACCACATCAAATAGTCTGGTATAATATTGGGATGGAGGATGCACCCAAAATGGCCACTATGGGAAATTACCAGTCTAAGGTTGAGTTAACCAAAAAAATAACTATTACAGGAGTATAAAGACACTTTCCCACAAAAATACATAGATATGAAGGGAGTTCATCCATCATTGGGCAAGATACATATCAAGTTAGTTGAAGGAATTCAATTGGTGAGAAAATGGCCATATCTGATGAACCCAAATATGTATGCTCAGGTTAAATAAGAAATTGATAGCATGTTATGCTTTGGAGTTATTACTCCCATTAATAACTCTGAATGGGTTAGTCCAATGGTGATCAACATCAATAAGGATGGTTGCGTTCAAATTTGTGTGGATTATAGGATACTCAATGATATATGTGTAACATACCCTTTCCCAATGCCTTTCATAGAGGAAATTTTAGAAGGTGTCATTAGGTGTGAGGTCTACACTTTCACCGATGGCTTTTTTGGCTATCACCAAGTACAAATCGCTACAAAGATAAGGCAAAAACAACCTTTATAATTGAATGAGGCTATTTTGAATATAATGTTATGCCTTTTAGCCTCAAGAATACACCGGTAATATTCTCATGCATTGTGGTGGAAGCCTTCAAGGATTTCATCTACAAGTTCCTTTAGGTATACTTGGATGACTAGATCATGTATGGTTTAGTGCATGACCACTGTGACAATCTGTGCCTCATTCTTGAATGTTACTGCCAGCTTCAAATTTATTTGAACCTAAAGAAGTGCATCTTTGTCACCCCATTTGGGATTTTATTGGGACATATTATTTGTTGTGATGGACTATTGGTGGATCTAGCTAAAATTGCAGTCATTGTCCAACTCCCAATGCCAACCACTTAGTATGAGGTTTTCACCTTCTTAGGCCACATGGGGTACTATTAAAATTTCATTTGGGGTTATGCTTACATATCCACATTGATGGGATAACTACTCAAGCACAATGGCCTATTCTTGTAGACAACTCAACACTAACAAACATTTGAGGCCCTGAAAGAGAAACTAGTGATTACACCCATTCTCCAATTCCTGAACTAAAACCAACCATTTCATGTGCATGTTGATGGTTTAGGTAGGGTAATAGGCACTATCCTGGCATAAATCAATGAGGGAAACCTTGATCATCCTAATTATTTTTCTAGTTAGAAGCTCACACTAGTGGAACAGAACTACTCTACGACAAATCATGAGGCCTTATCCATGGTTTATGCCCTTCATAAGTTTCACCAATACTTATTGGCCACCCCATTTGTCTTCTATATAGATCATGAAGTGCTAAAGTATTTATTAAATAAATCAGTATTGCATATATGCATTTGCCAATAGATTATCCTATTCTAAGAGTTCTAGTTCTTTGTGGTCATGAAACTAGGCAAAGTTAATTTCGATCTAGGCCACCTCCCACGCGTTCAATCTAGTGAAATGGTATGTACCATAAAGGATGATTTACCTGATGTATAAATATTTCAAGTTACATGGGTACCCAAATAATTAGAGGAAATTGCGGCTTTTCTTACCACAAGATCAATGCCATGGCACTTTAGCACCCAAGAGAAAAAGTAGCTATCAGTTTGTGTTTCCCCTTTCCAACTTATTAGAGGAATATATAAATTAGGGCACATTGAGGTTTTATGAAGGTGTATAATGTAACACAAACATGCAAACTTCCTTGAGGAGGTTTATGAGGGTGTTACAAGAGGATATTATGTTGGTGATGCAACCACCATAAAGGTTCTATTAGCTAGGTCATGGTATCCCACCTTATTCAAAGATGCTAAAGCTTATGCATTCCAATGCGATATCTATCAGTGCATAGGTAAACTAAATTGAAAGGATGTTATGCCTCTTCATCTAGTGCTTTCTCATGAACCTTTTGAGAAATGGGATATTGATTTTTTTGGCCCTATTCAAACTACTACAAGATAGACTGATGTGTGCTACACCACTATTGCCACAAACTATCTCACATGTTAGGTTAAAGTATCACCTACATGAGATTGTACTACTGCTACCATTGTCAAATCTATGGGAAAATATCATCACAAGGTATGGATGCCCCTTAAGTTTAACAAGTGATTATGGAACTCATTTTCTTAATGAAATAGTATGCATCCTCTTGGCCGAGTTCATGATTGTGCACTATAAAACCACATCTTACCACCCTCAAGCCAATGGCATAGTTAAAGCCTTTAACAAGGTCTTGGGTAATACATTGACTAAGATTTGCAAAATCAATCACACTAATTGTGATGATTGGGTTTTAGTAGTCTTATGGGCTTATCAGAACACATACAAAAGGTTAAACAAGAGTACTCCTTTTAACATTATATGTGGTACTAAAGTAATTTTATTGGTAGAGTTCTTTGTGCCCTCCTTGTGTATTACATGTGTGGGCAAACTAGATGAAGAATAATCCCTCAAAGCTCGCCTAGATGCTTTACTTTAGTTGGATGAAGCATGTATTCTCACATATTGGATTCAAGGGGTTGAAAAAAAAAAGGCTTGACATGACCAACACATTAAAACCAAATTTTTACATCTTGGTCTATGATTCAAAATTTGTGCACCATCTAGGTAAACTACAGATCTGGTGAAATGGTATTTTATCATTCATGATATCCATCCAACAGGCACTTGTAAGTTGAAAATATTAGATGGTCAATTCTTATAAGGCCATTTCAAAGGTAGTCAACTCTAACCGTACAATTCTATGTAATTCTTCAATTCAGTGAATAAGGCATATGCCACTAGGATAGTTTAGGACTTTGTTGTATTTTCACATAAGCATGGATTTGGTTGTGTACCTTTTATAATTTATTTTTGGCACTTTTTGATGCCTTTTGTTATTTAACACTCTATCTCTTTCTTTCTTCACATGAATTTCACTAAGTTATGACCCATACACATATTTTAATATGGGGTATATTTTAAGGGTAGATAAGCTACTTAAGCTAAACATTTGAAATAGGAGGCGAGTAAAAGAAGCACATAATAGGAGGTGTGTAAAGGAAGTATGCAAGAGGAGGTACATGAAGGAGGCACTTAAGAGGGATGTAACCCAAGAATGTGGAATGAAGACATTAAAGGAAACACCATTATAAAAATGGGTTAAAATAGAAAAGGTAGTTTCTCACAAATAAACTAGGAAATTTGATTTTTTACAGATTGCATGCACTTTGAGAAAGATGCAAGAACTCTCGAAGAAAGGATGGGACATGTATTTATTAATGACATAGTGGAATAAATGGTAAGTGTGTCAAATATGCACCAAGTCATGACCATTTTAGGTATTAATTGTTGAAGTGATGGATGGTAACATGAAGGTGTTCATGTAATGGCCCCTTTAAGGCTAAATTAGAAAGATTTGGGTTTTCCAACAAACACTAGGAATATCAAAACAAAACCCTATCACAATGAAATTTTTTGATTTTAAAAATTTCAAACCCTAATCCTAAATTTAATATTGATGTAAATGAACATTTAGGGCATAATTATCAAAAAAATTGCATCAAATATTCACCACATATCTCAGAATGTTACTATCATGAATAATACCTCAAATTTTGATTTTTTGAAACCAAGAGATGGTTGGAAGCTTTCAAATAAATAGTAGTTTATTATTCAAACCCTTGTACAAGAAATTAGGCATAAATTATCCATTATAAATTCAAAATCAAACCTCACAAGGGAGTCAACAACCCTAAAAAAGGTTGATTACTACCTTCTAAAACAAACACAACCCTAATTATAGTTAGTTGCTTTCAATGACTTGTGTTGCCTTATTTTTGGGCTTCAAACCCTATTCACCACACCTAAAGATGAATTGACGGCCCTTTCCTTGCTATAATTTTCCCAAAATGATGGAAATCCTACTCAAAATGATCTATCATGCACCTTACAACCCCTGAATGGAGCTTCCCTAGCTGAATATTAAGGGGATTCATCTTTAATTTCAGGTTTCCTATGAAGGTTTTCATCTTCAAAGGTAAAAAGTCAAGATTTTTGTACTCAAACTCAAAATTCAATTCACCAAATAACTTAATGTTCATAAATGAACTTTTGTCCTCTTTAAATACCCTTTTGCACAAAAAAAGCCTCCCTAAAGTGGGGCACTCCACTTGGAGGGAAATTTAAAATATTCATAAAGGTATCTTCCTTTTAAAATCACTTAAGAGCTAAATTTAGACCATGAACTCAAAAGGGTCCTTATTTAACTCAAAATGAGAACAACTTAACCAAAAATTACCTTTTTACCAAGTGAAGAGCGGGACTCATGTTCCTTTTCCAATTCATTTCCCTTAGCCTATAGGAAACATAAAAAAATAAGGCTAAGGGTCTTATTTTGCTTATTTCCAAAAGGGGGACATGACAATCCTCCCTTCCCAAAATTGTTTGTCCTCAAGTAATTACAAATTCTTTTTCCATGGTTCAACCATTCCATCATCCTCTAAAATACCTGAATCCTACTTCAACCTTGAAATTTTGTGATTGCAAATGTAGCTTTGAACCCCATCAACAATGATGTCACTTGGTAGCTCATTAAATGATTTGATCATCACATGTGCATACTCCACAACACATTCCTTTTTAAGATGTCCTTTATTATTGATTTCGTAAGTTCTTCTTTCCCATTGTAATGCCAAGGTACTTGCCCTATCGCTTTGTTTCAGCTAATCCTTATTTTTAGCCCCTTTCATTAAAGAAAAAACTTTATTCTAAAACTATTTACTGATGTACCTAAAGTATGACTGATGTTCAAGTGTTTTATAGGTATCATAACAATAATATATTCCCTTCCCCTTACAACAAATTAAGGGCATGCACCATATAGGTCCTAAGAAGGTGATAGGAAAAATACAATTCCCTTGGATTATGGCACCATGAGTGTTGAAGATTTTTGCTACAATAAAGTGATTATTGATCATTTGGGGTATTTTTATCCTCATTTCCATTCCTGCACAAAAATCAAACATCTTAATTAAAATGAAGGCTCTACACCTCCTTTATTCCCTCCTTTTTCCATGCCATATACGAATGTAACCCCCTTCTTTCTTACTATATATACCCTTATCAAAATATTTTTTTCATGCCCTAATCCTGATTACTATTGCACCTTTGTCCTTTCATCCTCCTAATCAACATTGGGATGGTTGTACCTTCCATTAGGGTGACCACAAACCCTTATTTACTAGTGTTATTCAAAAATTTCCCACATTTAGTGACTGGAAGCATGTTTGTGCTTAATAAAGGACATGAAAAAGGGTTTTTCATGTTGCCTATAGAGATAACAAACATAGGGTGGCAACCATCATGTTCATTTTTTGCTTTCATCTTTAGAAACATAAGGAATTTAGAGCCTAGTAGTAATTCTACAATGGCTAACATAGACCCCAAAATTCCCATAAATAGAATTTATTCATGCATGCAATTGGTATGGAATATATAATCATGTACCATTTGTTTAATTGGATCGAAGTGTGCTTGATAGCCATCTTATGACCCAAAGTTATGAGACAATTTAACAAGAACTCATCCCTTTTGAGTTACTCTTTGCACCACACCATTGCAATGATTTTTATGATTGTCATGCTAGTGTAAATATGGTGGGTAACATTGACCACAACATGAAAAAAAAAGGTATAGTCTCTACCATTTATGGTATTTCTTTCTAAACTTAGCCATACATGTGTTTTAGAGGTGTGCAACCCTTTTTCCTTGGTGAAACCTTCCACCATTTTTTACTTGAAACTCCACTTCTAGCCAATGTCCAACAAAACTTTTTAGTAGAGCTTATTCATTGTGGTGTCTAGCACCCATCATGACTTATAAGGGGCATCCCTTCAAGCCCATGGCATGGGATACAAAATTTTCTAAATAATTTAACTTTGAACATTATTTAAACCTTACCATTATTTCATTCCTATTGGGTTCTCACCTTCCAAACTCTCATGTGAATACCATCAAAGCCTGGAATGAGGGAATCCATTCCTCTTTTGTCACTCCAATTTATCTTCATTTAATTCTTACCTTCATGTGGTTTCCCATAATGAAGGTATTCTTGCCATGGTATATTAAAAAAATCCAAACTTGCCAATGGTTCATCTTTGAAAACATGTTTCCCCTTGTTACCACTCATCCTAGGTGACATGTGAGTAAACCACAAATTTGAAATATGGCCCTTGTATATTCTTCTTAAACCTTTTCCTTTGCTAGCATGTCCTTAATCAAAGTGTTGATGTGTACCTCTAAACCATCCTTCCAATTGGTCCCAAACATAGCTACCCATTTTCTTATACTCAAAAAATATCCTAGGGTTAGTTCATCCTTTTCTATATTATATCCACTTATAGTAAACCAAAAATTAATTTGAGAAGTTTCCTTACATCCCTTGAAGGGTGTAAATACAATGTAAAACAAACTAGAAACATGTGGAACAACAATTCTAATATTAGAATTAAATCCTAAAATGAATTGTGATCCATTTTGTAGTATCCCCTCCTTGACATCTCCTTCTAATAATAAGCATCTTATTATTCTATCCAAATTTATTACCCTCATGTAACTTGGCTTGCTCATTAGGATGCTCAAAAGATGGATAGGGGTTTCATGGAATAAATCCTCTTTCCACTTGGCACCCTTCATATTATATTCATTGTTAGCATGATTCTCATGAAAATCAAACATTGTAAGGACTTGGTATGATGGTGACGCAATAAATCTTTGATTTAAAGATAAACAGATTACGTATCCTTCTCTTTAAATTCATTTAGGTGTTGTCTTACTTGAATGGCTATCAAATTTGATTTGTTTGCTCTTTTCAACCAATCATCACACCTCCTTTCGGTCCTTATCACCTATTTTGTGCTTACTTGCAAGGGGGATGGTTTCCTTTCAACCCTAGGTTCATTAAATTTTGCCTTACAGATGTAATTTATGCCCTTCCTTTCTATTGAACTCTTACGGAAATCAACCAATGGCATTTCCTTTTTCAATATTTCTTCCTTGGCTTCCTCATTCTTTTAATATTTTGTAGGGTTTTAGAATTCAAACCTTGAATTTTTCATTTTCTTTTCCTCCACCCCAACACTTTATACATTTGAATCCATATCTTTCCCTTTGGAGGGATTTTCATTTTCAATTTGCATTGTGGATTCTTCTATGGCCAGCTTGATCTTTTATAGTGATGAAATATTTTAGTACTTTTTCTTCTTCTAAGGGAGACTCTAGTGGTCTAAGGCTTAACTCTACAAACTTCATCCATGCCTTGGGACCCATTGGCCTTAGTTCCCTATGAGATTTTTGCATAGCTTGCAACATCTCTTCCATGGCTTCTAGTGTTATCTTCATCTTTCTATCATTGACCTGCATGAAGAAGAGTCTACAAATAACTCACTTCCCATAACTAGATATAAAATGGCTCTGATACCATTATAATGACCCCTTTAGGGGTAAATTAGAAAGATTTGGGTTTTCCAACAAACCCTAGGAATATCAAAATAAAACCCTAACACAATATACAAAAATCCAAAGTATTTTGGGTCGAGGATAAAAGAATTAAGATGCATTCATTTGGAAGAGTTGGTTGGCCACTATTAACCTTTGGGGACCTAATTGGTGATGTAGCCAAAATAAAAGGGTAGGAAAAGAGATCCACTACCAATAAATCCTAAAGTATAGGAAAGTGAGGGCATATAAGAATAAAATATTGTTTATATCCAGGAAAAAAGATCTAGTGAATGTGGTGCACAACGTAAAAATCATACAAAATTGGCAGAAGAGACATCTAATGGAGAGGCACCAAAAATGACATGTGTGGGGAAGAAGGATGTTACAACACCAGCACCCTCTACTTTTTTGACTGAGGAAATTTAAACCTAGAGATAGTGTTGCACGTATATGATTGGGAATCTAAGGTTTCCACCTATCAAGTCCTTGATTACAATCATTTCTAGATTGGAAATGAAGGCAACTTGCAATAGGACCATCAAGTGGATCACTAAAACACCAGGAATAAGATCACCTATGATCTCATAATTTACAACTTAATTGAGGATGTGGGGATGCTCTAACTCTTCCAACTACTATATTTTGGGAAATTATAGAAAGAAATTCATTTTCTAATTTTTTGCATTCATGAAGACTACCTCTACTTTACTGGGTGTAGAATGAGGATTCACTCTACATGGATTAGTAAAATAATGGTGTTACTATGTTTTAGACCTAACATCAGTTGGATCTTGATGAACAAGAAATGATTGACAAGATGAAAAAGGTGATAAAATATAAAAAGGAAGGCCAAACCATGTATATAACCACTCTTATGGATCCCACCATTTGGGTAGCTACACACTTGGCCTTGACCCAACTAAGAGGTGTAAACAGGTTGAAGGAAGTTTATATGGCCCACCTTCATGTTGCAAGCCGAATGGCCAAGGGAACCAAGTATAACTACTCCTAGTACTTTACTAAGAGAATTTAATAGGATGTTGAGAAGGCACATCACCTACCTAATAATAAGTTTCCCTTGGGCACAATTATATTCTTACTTATTTATGATAAAATAGGTGTCCTAGAGTATTATGGTATGGAACTGAAGTGGATTTACCCATAGAATAATAAGTCCCCTGATGAGAGGTTCAAACAATTCACATGTCCCAGCACTATCACACTCTCCTACAAGGAAAAGATGAAGGGTTGGTATGAGGGGATGAAAGAGGCATTTGGGAATGAATGATAAATACAAAAGGAATTTCTTCTGTAGATTGTTAAGTTGTGGAGCTAAAAGCTTCGTTGACGCAAATAGAGGAGGTTGTTGAGTTGCAGAGCAATTGACATTGATCTGATCAATCAACGTCAGTCATATTCAGTGTGCAAAGCAACCGACATCAATTAGGGGTCGGCTGACATCGGTTAGATAGGAACCAACGTCGGCAACCTGTGTGTGCGTGCATTTGCATGCGCTTCTAGAACTGGTCTAATTTTAGACAGTTAGTTTGCATGTAAAAGACTAATTTTAGTCTTGAGTCTGTGTTTCTAATTATTGTAATTAGGAAGTCTAATTATTGTTTGTATGGGATCTATTTAAGAGACCCATGGGGCATGTATTGTAATCAAGGATCAAAGAAGGGATCCTCAAGTTGTAGAATCATAAGGACTTACAAAGGCAAGGACAAGGAAGATATCCTTCCAATTGTAAGATCAGTTGATCTGCAGGTTGGTGCAAGATCAGGGGAGATCTACATGGTAAGTAAGATCAAGTTGATTTTCAGGTTGTTGTAAGACCAGGGAGATCTACTTGGAGTACTTTGAGTACTTGGTGGACTGGCAGTATTGTTATTGACTGGTGGAGGGAACAACTCTGTGTTTGAGTTGTGGTTGTAATTGGTTGAGAGAGAGAACTCTTGAGGGAGAAATACTGGACACCCAAGAGGTGTGGAAGAGTGTGATTTCTTCATTGTATTAGAGAAGAGTATTAATACAAGATTGTATTGTCTCTCATATTCTGTGTTATTTCTGATTTCTAGTTACATTTTACTTCTGGTTCAATTTCGTGTTTAGTTGCTTATACAAGGTAATCAATTGTACTCTTAAACCTAACAAGTGGTATCAGAGTTTTGTGTTCTAGATCTTGACAGCTGGTATCAGAGCTATATTTGCTCCAGTTCCTAACAAGTGGTATCAAAGCCTAGTTACAGGTTTATCAGAACAAGTTCATCAGAGCCTGGTTCGGAGTAGGTTAGTGTTTGTTGATTATAGGTCACTCACAGGGGTTTCTATTTGAGTGGGAGTAAAGCAATGGCAGAAAAAAGTATACTAAGAATGGAGAAATTCAATGGCAAGAATTATCAATTATGGAGGATGCAGATAGAGGATTATCTGTATCATAAATATCTGTTCTTACCGTTGGGTGGGAGTAAGCCCACATGTATGCAAGATGAAGAATGGAAGGTTCTTGACAGAAAGGCTCTAGGAGCTATAAGGCTGACCTTGGCAGCTTTTGTGTTTTCCAACTTATCTCAGGCAAGGACAATGATAGAGTTAATGGAATCTTTGGAAAATTTATATGAAAAACCCTCAACTTTGAATAAGGTATTTCTTATGAAGCAATTATTTAATTTGCAAATACTGGAAGGTGGATCGGTACATAGTCATCTTAGTGATTTCCATGGTTTGGTAAACCAGTTAATTTCAGTCAATATAGCTTCTGATGATGAAATTAAGGCTCTCTTAATCTTATGCTCTTTACCTGAAAGTTGGGATAGCTTGGTAATGGTAGTAAGTAATACTCCGTCTACTTCAAATATCTTGAAAGTTGATGATGTTGTTAGTGTAATCTTTAATGAAGAAATTTGTAGGAAAAGCACAGCTGAGACATCAAGGAATGCTTTAAGTGTTGAAAGCAGGGGAAATCAAAGAGAGAAGGTCGAGTAAAGGAAATCAAATTCAGAGATAGGTAGTGGATCCAGATCGAGGTATGGCAGTATAATCTGTTGGAATTGTGGAAAGAAAGGGCATGTAAAGTGTAGAAACACCTGTTTCCCCTAAACTCTGAAACTGTATGTTTTGAATTGTTTCTGTGTATTCTAATTTTTTTGGTGTTTTTGTATGAATAAAGATGCAATTTTTTGAAATAAATTCAAATAAATAAATAACAGTAGTATAATATCTAAATGGCTAATCAATGATTTTATTATTCTTCTAGACAATTACAATATTTAGTCTCTGTCATGCATCTAAAATAATATCAAATATTGTTCAAAAAAACTTGATCTTTTTGCAAATATAAAATTAATCCCTGGATCTGGTACGGCTCAGGTTGTTGTGTAAAAAACACAGTCACTGACATCGGTTATACTATCGCGATCGGTAGGAATACTGCTATGGTTGGTAATACTGCCACAGTCGGTAGGAATGCTACCATGGTCAGTAGGAATGCTGTCGTGGTCAGTAATACTACCACGGTCGATAGGAATGTTTCCATGATCGATAGAAATGTTGCCACGGTCAGTAATACTACCGTGGTCGATAGGAATGTTGCTGCGGTCGATAGGAATGATGCCGCAGTCGGTAATACTGCCACAGTCGGTAGTGATTTGGCTGATGTCAGTCTCTGGACTATCGATGTCAGTCTCTGAGCTCCCTGATGTGCTATTTGGCCTATTGTAGAATTGTACATATTTCGTATAGGAGTAGAAAATAGTATGGCCTGTATGCTGGATGCCCAATCTCAAGAAATATGGTGTTAATATAGAAGATCTTAATTTAGATAATTACTAAATCAAAACCTAATGAAATGAATACCTATAAATCTCTCTGATAACTTCTGTATGAAGTTATCTCTCAAACTGGCAATAGATCAGCTAATATTTCACAACCTCTAAATTACACACACTGAAGAGTGGACGTTCTCCAATGTAAATGGAATACTAGAACCCTTGGCTCAGTCTTCTCAGAACATACTTAGCAAAATTGTCTTCAATATCCATAATCAATAATCATAATATGGCCTCCCTCTAATGAGAAACCCTTATATCCTCAAAAAGGTGTGCTTGCCCTAATTAGGGTTTCATAATTAATAATTAGGGTTTCATAATTAAGAATTAGGGTTTCATAATTAAAAATATGTCAAATAATTAATATTTAATTAAATCAATCAAATATTAATATCTCCCTCAATACATGTCTGATCCTAGAACCGTCTAAAGCTGGTGAACTAGGGAGTGATTCTGCACATACCATACCAAAATAGGGGTGTTCCACTTCATGTCAAATATCCTTAAAAAAGAGGAACTCATGCAATGGTGTCTGAAAGAGCCCAAACGAAAGCCAACTGGTAAAATTTTGCTAGTCGAAGCCAAGCCAAGCTCCATCATTACCCTCTATCCATCCTATCAGCCTACAAGGGTCGCATAATAGGCTAATCATCAACTCTGAAGATGTCAACTGAAAAGGGGACATGACATAAAGAAAGATTGTTGGTTGGTAGAAGATCAGCATGAAGAAGTAGATGTTGCAGGTATTGTTGCATAGGATGCTCTTACAGTTTCTTTAGATAGTCAGGTAGAATCTTGGGTTTTAGATTCTGGTGCTTTTTTTCATGTAACCCCAAATAGAGAATTTTTTCATGATTATGTCCATGGAGACTTTGGAAATATTTATTTAGGGGATGGTAAGTCTTGTAAAATGGTTGGCAAAGGGAAAGTGCAGCTGAAATTGCAGACAGGCAACACATGGGTGTTGAAGGAGGTCATGCATGTCCCAGGCCTGAAGTAGAATTTGATTTCTATTGAAAAGTTGGGTGATGAGGGATGCATAGTAACTCTCACAACATAATCTTGGAAAGTTTCCAAGGGTGCACTTGTTCTAGCAAGAGGTAAGAAAGTAGGTACTCTTTATCTATCTACTTGTATTACTGATTCTCCTTCTGGTTTATCTACTTCAGATGTAGATGCGAAGATGTGGCTCTCTAGGCTTGGTCACATGAGTAAAAAGGGAATGGATGTTCTTAAGTCAAATGGTAAGAGTTCAGATTTGAAAAGCAGAGACCGATATTTCTATGAGCATGGTATCTTTGGGAAATAGGTGAAAGTGAGGTTTCTCACAATTGGGTCAACAAAGAAGAAACACAGGTTAGAGCTTGTTCACACATGTGTGTGGAGACCAACTCAGGGAACTTCTATTGGAGGATCATAATGGTATGTTTCTGATGCTACAAGAAAGGATTGGGCTTATTGCATAAAGAGGAAATTTGATATTTTTGACACTTTGAAGAACAAGAAAGCCTTGGTTTTCAAAGAGAAGATGATGGACAGAGATCAGCTCAAGGGGCTAAATAATTTTGAGCAGGGCAGTGTTGATTTGGACAAGGTTATGATCCAAAATGAGCTCACAGGTAAAAATCATCACTCACAAGAAAACACAGTTACCGACGTCAGTCAGGTGAGAACTGACGTTGAACAAGAAGGTACCGACATCGGTCATGTGCAGACCAGAGTCGGTGGTGTTGGGCAGGTGGAGACCGACATCGATCAAGGAATCAACGTCGGTGACCAGGTGGACACTGATGTCGATGAGGGAATCGGCATCAGTGATCAGGTGGAATTGACATCGGTCAGGTGCAGACCAGGGTCAACCAGAAAATAGATTTTGGGTGGACAGCAAGCTGTCAAGGAGTCTCAAATGCCCATGAGGAGGACTGAAAGGGTAAGTAAGCCTCAAATTCATTATTCACCTTCTTCATACTGCTTGTTTCTCACTGATGGTCAAGAACCAGGAAGTTTTGAAGAGGCAGAGCAAGTAAAATCCAAGAAACAGCGGGAGCATGGCATGAATGAGGAAATTGATTAATTATGAAAGAACCAAACGGGAGATTTGGTAGAGTTACCAGCCAGAAAGAAAGCACTGAAAGATGAATGGATTTATAGGTTAAAGAAAGGAGAGAATGGACAGGTGAGACAGAAGGCCAGGTTATATGGTCTTGAGCAGGCTGTAGGATAATGGTGTTTAAGGTTTGATAGGTGTGTGACAAAGCTTGGCTTTAGTCAATGTCAATGATAAAATAGGTGTCCTAGAGTATTATGGTATGGAACTGAAGTGGATTTACCCATAGAATAATAAGTCCCCCGATGAGAGGTTCAAACAATTCACATGTCCCAACACTATCACACTCTCCTACAAGGAAAAGATGAAGGGTTGGTATGAGGGGATGAAAGAGGCATTTGGGAATGAATGATAAATACAAAAGGAATTTCTTGTGTAGATTGTTAAGTTGTGGAGCTAAAAGCTTCATTGACGCAAATAGAGGAGGTTGTTGAGTTACAGAGCAATGGACGTCGATCTGATCAATCGACGTCGGTCATATTCAATGTGTAGAGCAACCGACATCGATTAGGGGTCAGCTGACATCAGTTAGATAGGAACCAACGTCGACAACCTCTGTGTGCGTGCATTTGCATGTGCTTCTAGAACTGCTCTAATTTTAGACAGACAGTTAGTTTGCATGTAAAAGGCTAATTTTAGTCTTGAGTCTGTGTTTCTAATTATTGTAATTAGGAAGTCTAATTGTTGTTTGTATGGAATCTATTTAAGAGACCCATGGGGCATGTATTGTAATCAAGGATCAAAGAAGGGATCCTCAAGTTGTAGAATCATAAGGACTTACAAAGGCAAGGACAAGGAAGATATCCTTCCAATTGTAAGATCAGTTATCTGCAGGTTGGTGCAAGATCAGGGGAGATCTACATGGTAAGTAAGATCAAGTTGATTTGCAGGTTGTTGCAAGACCAGGGAGATCTACTTGGAGTACTTTGAGTACTTGGTGGACTGGGAGTATTGTTATTGACTGGTGGAGGGAACAACTCTGTGTTTGAGTTGTGGATGTAATTGGTTGAGAGAGAGAACTCTTGAGGGAGAAATACTGGACACCCAAGAGGTGTGGAAGAGTGTGATTTCTTCATTGTATTAGAGAAGAGTATAAATACAAGATTGTATTGTCTCTCATATTCTGTGTTATTTCTGATTTCTAGTTACATTTTACTTCTGGTTTAATTCAGTGTTTAGTTGCTTATACAAGGTAATCAATTGTACTCTTAAACCTAACAAGTGGTATCAGAGTTTTGTGTTCTAGATCTTGACAGCTGGTATCAGAGCTATATTTGCTCCAGTTCCTAACAAGTGGTATCAAAGCCTAGTTACAGGTTTATCAGAACAAGTTCATCAGAGCCTGGTTCGGAGTAGGTTAGTGTTTGTTGATTACAGGTCACTCACAGGGGTTTCTATTTGAGTGGGAGTAAAGCAATGGCAGAAAAAAGTATACTAAGAATGGAGAAATTCAATGGCAAGAATTATCAATTATGGAGGATGCAGATAGAGGATTATCTATATCATAAATATCTGTTCTTACCGTTGGGTGGGAGTAAGCCCACATGTATGCAAGATGAAGAATGGAAGGTTCTTGACAGAAAGGCTCTAGGAGCTATAAGGCTGACCTTGGCAGCTTTTGTGTTTTCCAACTTATCTCAGGCAAGGACAATGATAGAGTTAATGGAATCTTTGGAAAATTTATATGAAAAACCCTCAACTTCGAATAAGGTATTTCTTATGAAGCAATTATTTAATTTGCAAATACTGGAAGGTGGATCGGTACATAGTCATCTTAGTGATTTCCATGGTTTGGTAAACCAGTTAATTTCAGTCAATATAGCTTTTGATGATGAAATTAAGGCTCTCTTAATCTTATGCTCTTTACCTGAAAGTTGGGATAGCTTGGTAATGGTAGTAAGTAATATTGCGTCTGCTTTAAATATCTTGAAAGTTGATGATGTTGTTAGTGTAATCTTTAATGAAGAAATTTGTAGGAAAAGCACAGCTGAGACATCAAGGAATGCTTTAAGTGTTGAAAGCAGGGGAAATCAAAGAGAGAAGGTCGAGTAAGGGAAATCAAAGTCAGAGATAGGTAGTGGATCCAGATCCAGGTATGGCAGTATAATCTGCTGGAATTGTGGAAAGAAAGGGCATGTAAAGTGTAGAAACACCTGTTTCCCCTGAACTCTGAAACTGTATGTTTTGAATTGTTTTTGTGTATTCTAATTTTTTTGGTGTTTTTGTATGAATAAAGATGCAATTTTTTGAAATAAATTCAAATAAATAAATAACAACAGTATAATATCTAAATGGCTAATCAATGATTTTATTATTCTTCTAGACAATTACAATATTTAGTCTATGTCATGTATCTAAAATAATATCAAATATTGTTCAAAAAAACTTGATCTTTTTGCAAATCTAAAATTAATCCCTAGATCTGGTACGACTCGGGTTGTTGTGTAAAAAACATAGTCACCGACATCGTTTATACTATTGCGGTCGATAGGAATACTGCTATGATTGGTAATGCTACCACAGTCGGTAGGAATGCTACCACAGTCAGTAGGAATGTTGTCGCGGTCGGTAATACTACCGTGGTCGATAGGAATGTTTCCATGATCGATAGAAATGTTGCTGCGGTCAGTAATACTGTCGTGGTCGATAGGAATGCTGCTGTGGTCAATAGGAATGATGCTGCAGTCGGTAATACTGCCACAGTCGGTAGTGATTTGGCTGATGTCAGTTTTTGGGCTGTCGATGTCAGTCTCTGAGCTCCCTGAGGCGTTGTTTGGCCTATTGTAGAATTGTACAGATTTTGTATAGGAGTAGAAAATAGTATGGCCTATATGTTGGATGCCCGATCTCAAGAAATATGGTGTTAATATAGAAGATCTTAATCTAGATAATTACTAAATCAAAACCTAATGAAATGAATACCTATAAATCTCTCTGATAACTTCTGTATGAAGTTATCTCTCAAACTGGCAATAGATTAGCTAATATTTCAAAACCTCTAAATCGCACACACTGAAGAGTGGACGTTCTCCAATGTAAATGGAATACTAGAACCCTTGGCTCAGTCTTCTCAGAACATACTTAGCAAAATTTTGTCTTCAATATCCATAATCAATAATCATAATATGGCCTCCCTCTAATGAGAAACCCTTATATCCTCAAAAAGGTGTGCTTGCCCTAATTAGGGTTTCATAATTAAGAATTAGGGTTTCATAATTAAAAATATGTCAAATAATTAATATTTAATTAAATCAATCAAATATTAATATCTCCCTCAATACATGTCTGATCCTAGAACCGTCTAAAGCTGGTGAACCAGGGAGTGATTCTGCACATACCATACCAAAATAGGGGTGCTCCACTTCATGTCAAATATCCTTAAAAAAAAGGAACTCATGTAACGGTGTCTGAAAGAGCCCAAACGAAAGCCAACTGGTAAAATTTTGCTAGTCGAAGCCAAGCCAAGCTCCATCATGACCCTCTATCCATCCTATCAGCCTACGAGGGTCGCATAATAGGCTAATCATCAACTCTGAAGATGTCAACTGAAAAGGGGACATGACATAAAGAAAGATTGTTGGTTGGTAGAAGATCAGCATGAAGAAGTAGATGTTGCAGGTATTGTTGCATAGGATGCTCTTACAATTTCTTTAGATAGTCAGGTAGAATCTTGGGTTTTAAATTCTGGTGCTTTTTTTCATGTAACCCCAAATAGAGAATTTTTTCATGATTATGTCCATGGAGACTTTGGAAAAATTTATTTAGGGGATGGTAAGTCTTGTAAAATGGTTGGCAAAGGGAAAGTGCAGCTGAAATTGCAGACAGGCAACACATGGGTGTTGAAGGAGGTCATGCATGTCCCAGGCCTGAAGCAGAATTTGATTTTTATTGGAAATTTGGGTGATGAGGGATGCATAGTAACTCTCACAGCAGAATCTTGGAAAGTTTCCAAGGGTGCACTTGTTTTAGCAAGAGGTAAGAAAGTAGGTACTCTTTATCTATCTACTTGTATTACTGATTCTCCTTCTGGTTTATCTACTTCAGATGTAGATGCGAAGATGTGGCTCTCTAGGCTTGGTCACATGAGTAAAAAGGGAATGGATGTTCTTAAGTCAAATGGTAAGAGTTCAGATTTGAAAAGCAGAGACCGATATTTCTATGAGCATGGTATCTTTGGGAAATAGGTGATAGTGAGGTTTCTCACAATTGGGTCAACAAAGAAGAAACACAGGTTAGAGCTTGTTCACACATTTGTGTGGAGACAAGCTCAGGGAGCTTCTATTGGAGGATCATAATGGTATGTTTCTGATGCTACAAGAAAGGATTGGGCTTATTACATACAGAGGAAATCTGATGTTTTTGACACTTTGAAGAATAGGAAAGGCTTGGTTTTCAAGGAGAAGATGATGGACAGAGATCAGCTCAAGGGGCTAAATAATTCTGAGTAGGGCAGTGTTGATTTGGATAAGGTTATGATCCAAAATGAGCTCACAGGTAAAAATCATCACTCACAAGAAAACACAGTTACCGACGTCGGTCAGGTGAGAACTGACGTTGAACAAGAAGGTACCGACATCGGTCATGTGTAGACCAGAGTCGGTGGTGTTGGGAAGGTGGAGACCGACATCGATCAAAGAATCAACGTCGGTGACCAGGTGGACACCGATGTCGATCAGGGAATCGGCATCAGCGATCAGGTGGAATTGACATCGGTCAGGTGCAGACCAAGGTCAACCAGAAAATAGATTTTGGGTGGACAACAAGTTGTTAAGGAGTCTTAAATGCCCATGAGGAGGACTGAAAGGGTAAGTAAGCCTCAAATTCATTATTCGCCTTCTTTATACTACTTGTTTCTCACTGATGGTCAAGAACCAGGAAGTTTTGAAGAGGTAGAGCAAGTAAAATCCAAGAAACAGTGGGAGCATGGCATGAATGAGGAAATTGATTAATTATGAAAGAACCAAATGGGAGATTTGGTAGAGTTACCAGCCAGAAAGAAAGCACTGAAAGATGAATGGATTTATAGGTTAAAGAAAGGAGAGAATGGACAGGTGAGACAGAAGGCCAGGTTATATGGTCTTGAGCAAGCTGTAGGATAATGGTGTTTAAGGTTTGATAGGTGTATGACAAAGCTTGGCTTTAGTCAATGTCAATGTGACCATTGTGTTTACTTTACTAGGATGGATAATATTAGCTACATTATCCTATTACTGTATGTGGATGATATGCTTGTTGCAGGTTCATACATGCAGGGAGTTGCTGAGCTAAGGGTAAAATTAGTTCAGAGGTTTGCCATGAAGGATTTGGAAGCAGCAAATAAATTCTTTGGCATGAGTATTTCTAGAGACAGGAAAAGTCACAGGTTGATTTTGTCTCCAGAGGATTATGTGAATAAGGTAGTGGAGAGGTTCAATATGCAGGATGCAGAACTAGTTAGCACACCTATGGATGGATAGTTCACAGAATAGTGTCCCAAATCATATGGTGAGGTTGAGTACATGAGTACTACACCTGATATTACCCAAGCAGTGGGAGTTGTCAGCAATTTTGTGGCCAATTCAGAAAAGAAGCACTAGAAAGCAGTTCAGTGGATTCTTAGATATCTGAGAGGGACTAGCAACAGGTATTCATGCTATGCAAGGTCAAGCACTTCTCTACATGGGTATGTAGATTCGGATATGGCAGGTTACTTGGATGATAGGAGAAGCACCATAGGATATGTTTTCACTATTGGTGGAATGGCAGTTAGCTAGATTCTAGAGTTGTAGAAGGTTGTTGCAGTCACAGTGGCTAGCAAGGAAATGATATGGATGCCTCGGTTCATGGAAGAGTTGGGAAAGGAGCAAGAGAGTTGCAAATTGTAAAGTGATAGTCAAAGAGCAATTCATTTTGCAAATGATTCAGCCTTTCATTCAAGAACCAGATATATACAGCTTAGGTACCACTTCATTAGACAGGTATTGGAGGATGGTGAGTTGAAGCTGGAATGGATCCATACGGATAGGAACCTTGCAGGAAGAAAGGAGAATTTGAATCTTCATTCAACTTCTATTGGTCTTCAAGATTAAACTTGAAGAGGGATACAAGCCAGGAAACAAAATTAGAGGATGTACAGGTATAGGTACAGGTATAGGTGCAGCTGTTTATCTCTAAGTGGGAGATTGTTAGGTTGTGGAGCTAAAAGCTTCATTGATGCAAATGAAGGAGGTTGCTGAGTTGTAGAGCAACTGACATCAATCTGATCAATCGACGTCAGTCATATTTAGTGTTCAGAGCAGTTGACATCGGTTAGGGGTCGGTTGACATCGGTCAGACAGGAACCGACGTCAGCAACCTATGTGTGCGTGTGTTTGCATGCACTTCTAGAATTGGTCTAATTTTAGACGAACAGTTAGTTTGCATGTAAAAGACTAATTTTAGTCTTGAATCTATGTTTCTAATTATTGTAATTAGGAAGTCTAATTATTGTTTGTATGGGATCTATTTAAGAGACCCATGGGGCATGTATTGTAATCAAGGATCAAAGAAGGGATCCTCAAGTTGTAGAATCATAAGGACTTGCAAAGGCAAGGACAAGGAAGAGATCCTTCCAATTGTAAGATCAGTTGATCTGCAAGTTGGTACAAGATCAGGGGAGATTTACATGGTAAGTAAGATCAAGTTGATTTGCAAGTTGTTGCAAGATCAGGGAGATCTACTTGGAGTACTTTGAGTACTTGGTGGACTGGCAGTATTGTTACTGACTGGTGGAGGGAACAACTCTGTGTTTGAGTTGTGGTTGAAATTGGTTGAGAGAGAGATAACTCTTGAGGGAGAAATATTGGACACCCAAGAGGTGTGGAAGAGTGTGATTTCTTCATTGTATTCTGGAAGAGTATTAATACAAGATTGTATTATCTCTCATATTATGTGTTATTTCTGATTTCTAGTTACATTTTACTTCTGGTTCAATTCTGTGTTTAGTTGCTTATACAAGGTAATCAATTGTACTCTTAATCTTAACAAGTGGTATCATAGCTTTGTGTTCTAGATCCTGACAGCTGGTATTAGAGCTGTATTTGCTCCAGTTCCTAACATAGATGGGAAGCTGTGATGAGTTATATGTAAAGAAACACTATTATCTCACATGAATCTGGATGGAAAACATTAACTTATTAGGATGGCTCAAATTGACTTACGCATTCACTACCATATATTTCATGGACTACATGAATCACATTGCGAATGTTCACCCTATAATTATTAATGCTGACAAGATTAATGTTGAGATTCACACTTTTCATAATATTTATGTTTATCTAGGGAGTTAAGCATATGTAGAGTGACATGAGTCTAGGAAGACTAATATCAACCCTTACAAGATAGTCATGTAAGGAAATATCTAGGTGATCTTATATATGCTTAGGCCATGAAAAAGAACATCAGGAAGCTGGGAGGCAAAAAAGGAACCACTCCTACTCAACTGTGAACACACATAAAATAAAAGGCCCAATTGAAGGAGAAAAGAGCAAGTCTTAAAACCACCAAATCAAGCAAGGTACAAGAGGAATACCCTAGGGTTGAACCCAAATGACAAAGGTGAACCCCATCACCAACAAGAGCCTAAGGGTTACCTGTAGACTAGAAAAATAACATTGTTGCTTCATAACTAAATACCTAATTAGATCCTCATCTTGAAGCACCATGAGTGGTAATTTCTAAAATAGGTGAATCATCTCTAACAACATAACCTATAAAAGAACTCACTCCTAATCCAAGTGAAGAATAACCTACTGAAGAGCAACAAATAGACATTGAAAGTTCAAAACCTAAAGAAGAATGAGGGGAAGGCCCCAACATAGAGGACCTTGGCATTAATAGTAGTAAACAATGGGAAACGAGTCCTAAAGTTATTGATCTAGAACATAACCCCCACAAGGGAAAGGAACCTATGCAAGAGGTAGAACAACAACATCATATAAATTAGGACCCTCTAGCTTGTGCCTTGTTCCAATAAGGTATACTAGACAAATAGTTATATTTATGGTAGTTTTTTACCAAACATGAGTCCACTAAACAAAATTGGCATGATTTGTCATTTGCAATAGAGGTAGATCATGATAAAGGCCTCTTGGAGTTAACAAAATCTAGCACTGATATAAGCCCATACATGGCAAATGTTCCAGATGTGCTTTAGGTAGATCCCTTGAAATGCTCTCTGGTTCAAGCAGGCGTGACCTTTATAAATTTTTCCCTAAAATTTTCTATGCAAAACAGTCTTCATAGCCATGTTGTTGGCCAATTTCATTGCAAGCATCAGGAGGTTGTCTGCATGGATAAATAAGAGCATGCATAATGATGCAAGCTTGAGGAAGAAATTAAAGCGCTCAATTACCAATAGGATGTAACTAAGATGTCTTAACTTAAGACATTAAGCCTTTATCAGACATTTTTTAGGAGTGAACCATCACTCATAGATGGTTTTCCCATTACTGGTGAGGCCATTAATAAATTGGAGATACTCATGGACCTCTTGTTGAATAAATGCAAAAACATAGTGGATCCTCAACAAGAGAAGCTATGGGTCGTCGAGTAATTCATAGAGGCCATGGATACTACCACTTATTTTTAAATAAACTAAGCACTACTATTCCCATCATCGATGGGATTTTTGTCAACTTGGTGTGGCCAAGTAAAATTTTGGAAGTGCAACTGATAGTTGAGGAATAATAACACCAGTAATTGGCTCAAAATGCATTAAATATAAAGTACAAAACCCAATGCATGAAAGTATTCCAAGATGTTAAATAACTAGAAAAATAAATAAGTGCCCATTGATAGGAACTGAATGCTATTTTTTCAACCCTTTGAGGGTAGGTTTTGGCAGAGGTCGAGGCACTCAAGGATGATCACAAAGATGCAACTACTCAACTTGAGATTTTGATAACTCAAACAGATAATTTTTTTAAGCACCTTGAATAAATGAAATGATTGAGAGGCAAAGTGGAGTTTATTACTTCTAATCTTTAGATGGCCCTCAACCAGTGGGAGGAGATCAAGTGCCAAGTGTAGTAGGTGGGTTCTAAATTTTTGTTATCTGAGGAGACTCCAAACATAGTCCAAGATGGACTATCGGTTTAGTCCAAGGTGATGTTGTACCCAAATTTTTTTAATAATATATTATAAGTATTTTTTGAGCCATGACATGGAGATGCAAGAGCACGAGAGAAGAATGGAATACATTAGCACAGGAGAAAACAATGTAGAAGAGAGACATAGAAGAACAATGCAAAAGACCTTGGCATGAAACATCGAGTTGTAAAAGATAAGGAAATAAAGAATGAGGAACATAAGATGTAGGACTTGCAAAAGTGCAAGACTAGGACAAGGGTGCAGAAAGTAGAGGTATTTTTAAATTAGTTCGTGAAAGCATCAAAGATTACTCAAGCATGAATCTAGCACTAGTCCATGAGAGAAGAGGGGAACAAAATCAAATATATAGCATAGAGAGAGTATTTAGGGGTTGTTAAACCTAAATTAAAAGGAACTTGATTGTAACAGCTTGTCATGACTTATTTTTCTGAAACAATCATTAGTTTTTCATCTATAATATATTAATGATGTAACCCGAGAAGAGGTTAGCTTGTGTATAAATACCTATTAGTTTTGATTATAAAGTGTTGTTGGACGTAGATGTGTTGTTGGTATCAAGATAAATATTTGGAGAGATTGTGTACTGAATGAAGTACCTTTGTAAACTTTTCAAATGAGATCAATGGAACTAATACTTTGTCTACAAATCTTGATGTGTTAAATCTCTTCAGTGTTAATTATGCTTTTATGATACTAGATAAGTACATGCACTATGTAAATGCATGGAATGGTTAAATTTATAAAGATGTTTTTAGTAATAATAATTAAATGTGTTAACTTCACATTCCTAAGCAAAAATTATCTATCCACCATCACATGACATAATTGATAGGAACCAGTCTAGGTTACGTGCCTCAAGTGAGTGTGCAAGGTCACTTGCATGATATATCAGTGCACTATAATGTTGGCTTCTTCCTTATTATAGTTGTGTAACTAGTACTTATTCATTTGGAACTAACGATAAAATAACCTCAAAATGGTTGATTTAGAGTTTTGTTATTTACACATGAACTTGATGCAGCGTTCTGCCTTTTGGCATATGAACCTGGTATTGGTTCCACCAAAATAGTTATAATGATATTTTGAGTAGTGCAATTGAGGTTATATAATGCTCATCTACTATCACTCCTCATTATCCAATGAGGATTGAGACATATCCTTTTTAACCTTTGTGTAGATACCTAAATTATACCAAATTAATATTGTCACTAATCTTATATCATCAATATTCATCATCTATCACTTGTCCTAGCTAATCTACTCATCTTTGCAAATATGGATTTATATCACTATAATTATGACATGACCCCATAATAATTAAATAATTCCACATAGTCTCATCAATATTACCACTTTGATTAATTAATTAATTAATTAATTAATATCAGTTATTTAATTAGTCATTAAGTAATCCATCCACACATAATTTCAAATAATTAAATAAATATTCAAATCAACATCCCAATCAACAAACCTCATTTAAACCATTCAACCTCATTTAATCCATTTAATCTCTTCATTCATCATTAACAAACATATTCAAACCTATTTCATATATTCAAACACCCTAATTTAAGACATTCAACCATGTAACAAACATATTTAAAACATTCAACCATTATAAAAAACACATTTAAGACATTCAACCCTCTAACAAACCACTTGTTAAGACATAAACTCTCTAACCAACACATTTAAGGCATTCAAATTATTCAATAATGAATCAATAAACTCATTAATCATTTGAATACTTCCCTCAACTAATTCATTTGATTTCCAACCAACTTATTGAATGCATTTAACCAAGCCATTCATCCATCAACTAAGAAATTTATAAATATCATGTATCAAGCTGGAGTGTGAAAATCTAAATAAATCTATTAACCATCATCCTATTGAATCAATCAATCAAGCATCACATTATTAAAACATTGTTAAGGTTATTGTATGGAATCCATTGAGCAACCACATAACAAGCAATCACAAGTAAATCCAAGTTAACGAAAGAGATGTCTTTATTAGTAAGTGAAGGTATGCTTCTTGTTTTTTCTTTCAAAGCTCAATCTAAGGGTATGTTAGACTAGATTAAGAATTCTAGATCATTTTCTAAGGTTTTGATTGTAGATCTAATCTTTTTGTATTTCATTTTGGCATGCCTAGTGGGACACTTGTTCCCTTGCATTCTCTAATGCATTTTCACTTGTTGTTAACAAGTGTTTTAGTTTTTGATCAATGTTAGCATAGTTATAGTGTAGGTTATTAACTATTTTAGGTAATATCTATTTATTTTTAACCATAATTCATTTTTCATTTGTCATCTTCTATAGATTAATAATTATGCATTTTGAAACAGTGATTTTGCACTATGGAATAATGATTTCATGTTATTAATTATTGATTTTTCCATATAAAGTTATTATATCTATTTTTAGGTTCTTTTTATGTAGGTCTAAGTTTCAATGATTTCACAATGATCATTGGCAGCTTCACATTGAGTATTGGCGGTTTCACACATCAATGATTTCACATTGTGTATCAACAGGTTTGCATTGATCTTCAATGAATACTTTCTGAGGTATCATTTTTTGTTTCTGTATTTTCTTATTAAATGAAGGTTTTGATTTTGTTAAATAATGGTTTGTTTTGTTAATCGATGGTTTGTTTTGTGACTTCATTTTGAATTTTTTGTTGGTTTTTTTCTTTGGCTAACCTAAAGGTTTCACTTGTCAAAGAATGTATCAAAAACTACTAACCTATTTTTTTCTTGTAGCATCATTGCTCAAAGTCTTTAAATTAAAACATTTTTTGATAATTTTTTTAAATTCAATTTTGCTTTACTTGTGCTATTATTTTTTCATCTTGTTTGTGTCACTAGAAGTTGTGTATGTTATTCTTTTGCATCATAAGGTGATCTGGAGAATCATAAACAACCTTGTGACTTGTGTATCAAAATGATCAAATTGCCTATGCTCTTTTCTCATGCAACAAGGCGGTCTTATAAATCATAAATAGTTCACACCTTTATTTTTTTTATCATGGGTTTTAGTGACCTTAGATATTATCACCATGTGCTAGAGGCTAAATCCCATGTTTTGGTGGGCTATATAAATTATTCGGTGTGGATGTTCTGAATGGCTAAGCAACTACCTATTTTACTAGCACTATAAAGTTAGGTGATTTCATCCACCAACACCTAAGATTTTAATGACACTCTTGTCTCACAAATTTAGGTCTCAATGTACTACACAGTATATAGATTATACCCCCATATAAGCTTGTAAAACATAGCATAAGAACCTTCAACCCTAAGCATGTAGTACTGCCTAGTAAACAACATTCCCTAAGATCACCCACCATATATTGTTCAAGGATTAAACCTACTTGACTATATTTAGGTTGCATTGTTATCATGTATTCATTTGTGACCCTCATAATAAACCCATTATTTATTCAATCTAAATAAAAAAAATTGATGCAAACCAATCGTATACTAATCGAGATTAAACCAGGAAATCGAAAACCTTTTTTATTAGAATCTAGTCTACCTAGTTGACCAAACCAATCCAATCTACCATGCACTAGTTATAATCTCAACCCCAATATCCCCCATGGCTATTGTGAATAAACTCCAATTTTATCACCCCAATTATTTCACCTACTCCAACATATTAACTAGTAAATGGTATACCTAGTATCCCTTATCAATCCCTCAACATCAAAACCTTCATCACCAAATCGATCCAATAATTCAAAATACCATACCAAGTAGTCCCCTGAGCTACCAAAACCACTTTATCCTAACATTATAAAAAAATCCAATCCAAATAAAGGTCTAAAAATCAATCATCTAATATCCATCCATCTCATACCCAATAGACCTCTACACTATGAAAATTGCATTTTCTCTTACCCCCATTGAAAATCCCACATAATAAAAAATAAACCAATAAATCAATGATGGTTCCATAAATTATCAAAAGTCCTTCTAAATCATCTAACCATCAACCATTACATACCGATCAAACCCCTAAGCCACCAAAACCACTTTATCCTAACATTATTGAAAAAATCCAATCCAAACAAAAGTCCAAAAATCAATCGCCTAACCATCAATCATCCCATCCCAATCACTTTATTCAACCTTATCAAAAATTCAATGATCACTAATCCCAAAATTAGTCACAGATCAATCCAAAACTCCATCAACAATTGCATGATCCATAATCACCTTATATACAATATACCAATCTTTTAACGACACTTATCAAGCCCTTGATCTAAAATAATATGATTATGTCCTACCATCACCACTCCAAAGAAAGTCATTTACTCAAGAACTGATTGTATCCATGTCTAAAAATAAAAAAGTAGGAATATGCCAAACTCCTTTTTCAAATCATGATCAAAGTGATCCACTTCTAAATCAAGTTCCTGACCTACCTCCAATATTTGATAAACCCATCTTCAACCAACCCATCTTCAATGAGCCCATACTTAATGAACCTATCTTTGACCAACCAATATTTGACCACCATAGCATACCTCAAATCTTTGATGAGCCCATATATGATCCAACACCCATCTTTGACCAACCAACCATCTTTGATGTACCTATCTTTGACAAACCCACCTTTGACCTTCATAACATACCAATTGTTCATCCATCACCCCATTTCCCATCACATATCATGACCTCCAACACCAAACCTCAAGTAAAAAAGGTACTTGTAGATGATTAAACCCAAAGTGTGCTCCATGAGAAAAACCACCCCATCTCTACTAGAAGAAGTGGCAAACCTACCATGAATAGGAAAATAGAATCAATAGCTTATTATCTTGGATCAACATCATTATCAAATATAGCCCTCTTATAAATGAAAAAATTGAGAGCTTCAATAATTACTAGTTGAATTATGATGATTTCACATACTGTTTTCTACACAAGAAATACCCTATTCCAAATTGAATCTATAAAATCATGAACTATAAAAGACAAGGCCTTAGCCTCTATGAGCAAGGAAACTTAGAACCAATCCATGTGCACACAAATAAAGGATATCTCAACATCAGCTACCAACCCCTTGATGATCAATATGAGAATGTTAAGGACACTTCCATGATTCTTGGGAAGCTTCTTTAAACATTGAAATAGGTTCCACTCATGACCTCTATAAGAATCTTATTGCCACAATCCTTTTAATGACACCAATCCCTTCAATCATTTTAATGACACCAATCCTTTCAATGATAATATTGTTACACAAACCATTTTGTTGACACCAACATCTCTACCACAAACCTTAACATCTAATTCCATCCATTCTTTGATTGGGACCAATTCTATCACATGTCTAATGACATCTTTTAAAATGATGTAGCTATCAAAAAATTCATGGAACACCAAGATGATATCCTACCTAGAAATTATATGCATGAATTTGAAATCCAATTAGCTACATTATCCTATATCAAGGAGAATGAAGAGATCCTCAATCAATAGCAATTTAAAAAATTTAAAAAATCAAAGTCCCTTAGTGAAAACCTCAAAGGCACTATCAGACCAAAAACATCAAAATCAAGAAAATATAAAATCTAACTCCCCTCTTGAAAACCTCTTAGAGGTGCTATCAGACACAAAAAATCAAAATCAAGATGAGTTGACACACATGAATCATTCAAGATCCAAAATGATGTGTGAGATTCTTGGTATCAATCCCCTTACCTCACACCATATATATATACCTATATAACAATATTATCCCTCTCAAATTTTTCATATAATCAAAAAAATCCTAATCCAATGCACCTCCCATTCTACCTTCTTGGACAACATTATTTCTCGTATAGGCTATGATAGTACCTGGTTAAGATATTTGGAGGAAGCCAACTCAACAATCATTGAAATTATTGAATAAAGGATTATTTCTGATAATCTGGACTTATGTCCCTAAATTGGATGGGAGATAATCATCGAAAATGAATAGTTTTTGGGTTATGTGTAAGTTGCATGTGAAGAGAATGGTAATAATTTGGATCTATTCCCCATTTATTAGATTGGAGAGAATTTAAAATTTTAAAATTTTAAATAATGTAGTTGTATTTTTTATATATTTTTCTAGTCGGACTATAGATAAGTCCAAATTATCTAAAATAGTCTCTAATACGTCTCTAAATCACATACCTGAAGGTACTTATGCTTATGCAATAAAAAAATTAAAAAAGAGAAAAATAAATCATAAAATAAAAGAGATAAAAAATTGTCCAAAGGTGAAAAGCATTTCTTATGGTGCCTTGGGCAAGTACCATAATGAAAACTAGTTTTTGACATCATGTGTAAAAACAGTTATCAACAAGTACCTTACACTTAGGGGTAAGCCTATTCCATCTCAACCCTACACATTCTAAATCATCCCTCCATCCAAATAAAACTTTAGTATTTTTACCATCCTTATCTATTCAAATACCAAAAACCATCTTAAATTATTTACTCCATCCCAAACTTACCTATCCTCAAGCATCCTTATTATCCTTACTTGTCATCCTTATCCATTCGATCCTTACCACATTTATTATCCTTATCATCATTATCCTTTCAAATCCTTTCTTATTATACTTATCCATTTGATCCTTATTTATCATCCTTATCCATTCAACCATTTCCATCATACCCATACTCCTTTACACTTTTTTATTTTGATACGAAAGTAACTAAGATCTTAAAACTTGTTTTGGAATAATTTTGGTATATTTTTACTTCTTCAGAGTACAATATCAGTGTAACATGAAGATAAGTGGGCACATGGTTCTTATATGACAAGGTCCTTGGAGAACCCATCCTGGACTATCCTATCTTGAACTATTCCATCATGAATCCCTCAGCCATTCCATCTTCAATCCCTCTAACATTCATCTATTGTCATATTCATCCTTGGTGCTAGAACTAGTTTTCCATTTAACTCATAGCTTATTTATTTGTCAAAAAAAATTCAAAAGTCCACAATTTTTTTTTTTGATATTGAAAACATCAAAAGAATCCAAAATCAATAGACAAGTCCAAGCCCACAAAAGCCATTTTTTATGTCCTCAAACTTTTTAAAATCCTTAGTCCACCTTAATCAAATCATCATAGCTTCATCATGATATATCATTCCCACATTAAAGCCTACAACTTTTTTGGGATATATTGTTCCCACATCAAAACCCCTTTACATATATTATTTCTTGGGGCAGATCAAACCTTGCAACTTTATAGGGATATATCTTTCCCAATCCTATTAGTATCATCCATCACTAAATTTTAAGGGTTTTAACTTGATAAATGACAAGCATAACTTATTTTTTTGGGTTTTTATTACTCGATTATTTATTGTTCATTATTTGTGTGTTTTATAATTTGTTGTGTCTATGTTAGTCCTATTGCATTTGGTAACAATTTCATCATGGTTTCCCATTTCATGGTATATCCAATCATATGTTATATCAAACACTCAGTTGCTTAAACAACTGAAAATTCATGCAAGATAAGCAACATATACCATCATATCATCAACATCCATTTCTAAATAAATAATTTTCAAATCATTCATTACTAACTATCCAAATTAACATTCATTCTAACTATTCATAAGTAACATAACATTCATCACAATGATTAAACATGCATCAAATCAAAATAGTAAAAATAACAACTATTAATCAAATCATAATAACATACATAAGCATCCATAAACATCCTTACAACATATAAAATCCATGATATCCATAAACATGAATGTTCACCATCACATCATCAATCAATACATTAAATTATTGATTTATATTTGCATATCCAAACAAATCAATCAAATCCAAATCATCAAGATATATCATTCCCACATCAAAGCCTACAGCTTTCTTAAGATGTATCATTCCCAATCCAACCCCATCGCATATGTTGTTGCTTGAGGCACATCAAACCTCATATCTTTATCAAGATATATCATTCCCAACCTAACCCCTTCACGTATATCATTTCCTAGGGCAAATCCAAACAAATAAAAACATGCAAGTCTTAGATCAAGTATGTTAATCTCATTCATCCATAACATTCAACGAACCATCTATATCCATAATCATCATCCTATCACATGAGACCCCACCCTTTTATTTCCTTGCTACCATGTCACCCGTCTATTTTCATACCAATTCATCCATGCTAACCCTTCTCATTTTGAGAGCCCATCTATGTCTTTCATCCCTACACGCCCTCTTGAGGGGGCATCATCCTTAATCATCTTCCTAATCAACCACACCACTAGGGAAATCCTTGTGCACCCCACCTTATTCTTCTAACTTTTCTCTATTTTTTAAAAATTCGCTACTTCTAGTCACAATGCCCTTTCAAAGATGGATAAATGTAGACACCTAAATTCTACCACTTTAATTTTGTCATTAATATTTTATCATAAATATTCATCATCTATCACTTATCCTAGCTAATCCACTTATCACATAAATTCAAATTCATATCACCCTAATTACAACATGACCACCACAATAATTTAATAATTCCACATTATCCCATCAATATTATCACTCAAATTAATTAACTAATTAATCAATATTGGTTAATTAATGAGTCACTAATTAATTCATGCACATATAATTTTAAATAATTAAGTAATTAAATAAATATCTAATTCATCATCCCACTCAACTAACCTCATTTAAATCATTTAACAACCTCATTCAATCCATTTAATCTCCCAATTAATCTAAGAAACTTATTCAACCCTCTTTAAGATATTCAAACACCCTCATTTATGTTAGAAAAAAATAGATTAGTGCTTACATTAATAGGTGAGTAATAATAATTTTATGTGTGAGTAAATTAATAGATTATTATGTGAGAATAAAGAGTTTTTTGTAAGCTAAAACAACTCACTAGAAGATAGGATAAAGAGAATAAAGGAAAGATGTAAAGGATAGGGAATTGTTGTTAAATTTTTATTTATAGGAGATATATACACTATATATAATTATTTTATATGAATAAAATATTAAAATGCGATTGACCAAAAAATTCTTGTTATGCACATTTTTGAACTTCAACTCTTCTCCATTGTAAAGTAAAATCCATCAATGGTATTATAGCAAATTTCCTAAACCTTTCTAAACTAAGGAGGTAGACAATGGCTTTAGAGTGTGAACCACTTGCAAAACCCATTGAACATTAGTCCTTCATATTTGTATTTATGCTTGTCAATAGGTTATCAATGCAAACCACTGTAAATTATGTTGGCATAAAAAATTAAAATATATAAATGGGGTTTCTTATATTTTTTTTGTAGGTTTTTACTAGCTTTAGGTGTTGGTTTGACTACGTCAGATCTTTCAAAACTTTATATTTGTTCAGAGTAATTACATCCTCCTTGTATTGGATATGATTTGGAAATAGTTACTTCCTAACTTAGATTGGTTTGATTTATTTATTGTTGCATCCATTGACATTAAATTGGTTGTGATTCATTGTGCATTGATGTCTTTACATTGGCATCACTTGACTCTGCATTAGTGAGTTATCTCTCTGACTCACAATACCATGAATTTGGTGATCATATTTAGATCCACATTGAGTTTTATGGAGGGTTTGATCCAAATTTTTTAAAAAAATCTTGTATAAGGTCTTACCATTTTAGATATGAATAAGTGTTTCAAATATTTTTGCATTGAATCTCTACACCTGTTATTTTCATTTGAGACTGCTACAAAATTTTGACTAAGATTGTATGTTACATTAGGACTCCACATTGTGTAGGTCATATCAGGTTGTACTCTTCTAATATTACATAAATTTGTTCTAATATGCAAAGCCCTTTATCAAGGCCATTCTAATCTCTATGGAACACTGACATTCGTCATTATAACTATATTGATGCCTTGAGAACTACACTACTCTTCATGGCCCTTGTAGATAGTTTTAGTTTTTGATTAGATGTTTCAAGTATTAATCTGTAGTTGTGTTTTGTGTCTTTTAAGTTTTTATCAAGTCGGTCATTTTTTTTTATGTAGATAGTTTTTAAGTATATCAAGCTTAGTGTTATGTCACGTTGTTTAGATATTGTCATTAGTAATTGTTTTCAAGGTTCTTATTTTGTTTTATTATATAGTAAATTAAATAAAGTTTATTTCCAATAAAGATTCAATGTGTTATTTTAGTTATAAGTTTTTTAACAATATAGAGTGAGTCATTTTAAGTTTTCATTATTATCGAGATTATTTTGTGAGTTAAATATTATCTCAATAAAATATATGATGCTCTTAAATGTAATAATCTCCATGTTTTGTAAGGATGCATTATCAATCGAACCCAATATTTATTGAATTAATTTTATGAAGGGTTAATATGAATAAATTTTGTTTGTGTGGTTCCTTTCCTTATGTGAGCACTAAGGAGGGAATGCTGGGAAAAAATATGTTAGTGCTCACATTAGTAAGTGAGCAACAATAATTTTATGTGTGAATAAATCAATAAATTACTATGTGGGAATAAAGAGCTATATTTGAACTAAAACAACTCACTAGAAAATAGGATAAAGAGAATAAAGGAGAGATGTAAGGGATATGGTATTAATGTTGACTCCTTATTTATAGGAAATATATGCACTCTATATGTAATGTTTTCATATGAATAAAGTATCGAAGTGTGATTGACCAAAAACCTTGAGCTATGCATGTTTTTGAGCTTTGAATCTTTTCCATTTTTGACATTCAACCCTTTAGCAAACATATTTAAGACATTCAACCATTCTAAAAAACATATTTAAGAAATTCCAACCTCTAACAAACCCATCATTAAGACAGTAAACTATCTAACAAATACATTCAATTCATTCAATAAAGAATCAACAAACTCATTAATCATTTGACCACTTCCCTCAACTAATTCATCTGATTCCCAACCAACTTATTGAATGCATTTAATGAAGCCATTCATCCATCAATCAAGAAATCTATAAATCCTCCATTACATCCTTCATTTTGGATTATCATGTATCATGTTGAAGTGTATAAATATGGACAAATCTATTAAACATCATCATGTCAAATCAATTAATCAATCATTCAAGCATCATGTTATTAAAACATTGATGCAGCTCTTATATGGAATCCATTGAGAAACCACACATCAATAAATCATGAGCAAATCAAAGTTAACGAAAGAGAGGTCTTCATTGGTAAGTGAAGGTATGTTTCTTGTTTTCTCTTTCAAGCTCAATCAGAGGGTATGTTAAATTAGAGTAGGAATTCTATATCATTTGCTAAGTTTATGTTTGCAGCTCTAATCTTTTTGTATTTAACCATGTTTCAAACAATGACATCCCCTTGAGACATAATCACCTCATTCTCCAATGACTTTAGAGTGTAGCTTTGCTCACATATCCATAGGTGTATTTTTTCATTTCCTTTTCAATTTCAAATATTTCAATGACCTAGATTATTTCATATTTTTTATCATGAGCAGACATTGATTTCTACATGGTTTGTTGTAAGTTTTTTCATGGTGTTGGATATTTGGGGCATACCTAAAGACACCAAATTATTCATGTAGGTTTTTATTCTATTTAATAATTTTTCCCTACACATGTTGTTCAACTTGCTTAGGTGTCATATTAAGTCATTAGGGAAAATATAGCTTAACCCTATTTTTTTATTTTTGAGTTGTTTTTTGCTTCTCTACATAATGTACTTTTATTAAAGTTATTTGGCTAATGATGGTAATGTAAATGTTGATTTTTTCTCTAGTTTGATTTCACTTCTACAAGTAATTTATTTATGCATTTGATCCTATCCAGACCCAATCCTCGATTTTGACCACTCCAACATGGTATCAAAGATTTTATGGTGTACGAATGCCAAAGATCCTATTATGAGATTTTGATACTTTAGCTTCCATACCATAGATTTGGGATTCTTTGACCCTGCATATTAAAGATTCTTCATTTCTCATATTTTGCTCTTATTTTAGGATCCTTTGTTGATCCAGATTCAAAAAAAAAATAAGGGAAAATACATTTTTATAGGTTATCTATTTGCCACTAGTTTTTTCATGAAAAATAGTTTGCACCATTGATATCAAAAGGTGCCAAAACCCTAGATTTGACTGTATACATGAACTAGTTTCATGATAGGTAATTTTGGTCATTTTTAGAGGGTTGATAAATTTCACCAAGATCTCTGAATAGCAGTCACATGATGAATGTCAAATTCATGTAGAGGTAGAATGAGAGCTCTAAAAACAAGAAAATTCCACAAAATAAATGTTTGCATTAGCCACTTTAGGAAAAAAGAAAGTACATATAGGGTGAGATTAGGTCACCAAAAAGGTAAAACCCTAACTCATAATTAGAACCCACTTAAAGGTAAATGACCCCTAATGACTTAATTAACTTCTCTAAGTAAGTTGAAAAGGTGTGTAGGTAAAACCACTAGGTGGGAAAAATCTTACACTGACACCTCCCCTGAAGCGTAGCTTAGGTGGGTAGAAGAATTGGGTCCCAGCAACGAGGCCTGATGAGGTATCCAAGTATAATGCAACTTCCATAAAATAGGGTAAAGGAGAAAACCCATAGGAACAAAACTCCTCCCCAAAAAAAGATCAAAGAAGAAAAGAGGGCTAAAAATCCCCATTAAGGTCTATAATTAATTGTAGCCATCATATGTCCCCTTGAGGAATACTCAGATGTGACTATGAATCAGAAATAGATGCAGTGAAGAGTGGATTACCTTGGAACATTGAGTTTGTCTGCCAAGTGCCTGATGGATCTTTAACCAAGGTGTAATTCTTATGAAAGGAATAATCCTCATACTGTGAGGTAGGTGGCCTAACTACTCTATGCCAAGATGGTACAATAGAAGCAGAGGTGAAGAAGGTTTGTGGAATCCTCTATAACAATGGAATAGACTCCTCGATGTTTGATGTGTCCTAGATCAATAGAACATTACCCTATAATGTTAGAAGTAAACCAGAGGTAGGTAGATCAAGAACTAACTCTTGAATATCTAGAAGGTGACAAGGAGATGGTGGAGGTGTGTCCACTTCACTATTGTAGTCATCTATAGAAGAAGAGTTATCAATATCAGAAGGAAGCTCAAGCTCAGAAGTGTCAATAGGTATAGGTGAGTCTGAAGAAGAATCTAAAGGAGAGTTAGGATCAAAGTGTGAGAAGCTATAGAACTAAGTCTAATGATAGACCATTCTCATAGCCAAAATAGTATCACTATCAAACTCTCTGATGTACACTGAATCTGGGGTAAATTCAACTCTCATGCTCAAACCAAGGTGAGTGATCTAGTAGACTGATAGGAGATTATTTGAGAGTGAGGGCACACTTAGAACATTATTGAATGTTCCACCACTCACTTTAATAGACCCTCTCCTGTGAACCTTTTTAGAAGTGTTGTCACCTAGTTGTATAGAGGACATGTCACATGGTTCCAAGGAACTAAACTCGATATGTGAAGAGGCCATATGATGTAAAGCACTAGAGTCAATGATCCATGTAGGAGGAGTTGGAGGCACAACTGTAACTAATGTGTTTCCCTTATGTTTCCCCTTGTTATTCTCTATTGCCTTTTCTTTTCTAGATTCATTTGCCTTAGTGGATTCATGGGTTGATGAAGATGGTTTGACAGAATCTAGAACACCTATGTTATTTTGAATAAGAAGGCTAGTAAGTTGTTCAATTTGTTTCTTCAAACATTTACTCTCATCATGCTTACCAGAGCAATGCCCACATTTGATCCAATCTTTCTTAGGCTTATGACTGAAAGAAGAGGTCACATTATTTGATTTGGAGGTGGAAAGATTTTCACCCTTCTCATCCTTTTTCTTGCTCTACTTTCTCTCTCTATTGTTAGAAGCCTTATCTTTCTCAGCAAGTAATACATGAGATTTAGATGACTTCAATGTGCATATCTATTTTAACTTATCTTGCTCTCGAATTAGGTTAGCAACAAAGGTATCTAAAGAAGGCATCTTCCATGCTGTGTCAAAAGCACTCTTAGTGGCATGAAAGTGGACAAAAATACAGAATATGTAGAACCTAGTTTAGAGAGTATTGGAAAAATAAGTTGTTCATATTTCTTGTCAATTCCACATGCTTTCAACTACAATCTCAAAATTGTTAAACTTGGTGAAGAAATCTTGAAGAGTGTTGAAGTCATCTGGGCTCAATCTAATGAGCTCATTTTCCAGCGCATGTCCTTTTATCACATCCTGCACTCCAAAGAGCTTGGTGAGTTGGGCCCACACTTCAATAGGTGTTTTAGCAGATTCAATGTGAAAGAGTAAATCTAGGGAGATGGAAAGACATAGTAGTCCATGGACTTTATCATAATGGTTAAACCATTTGATTTTCACTCCAGTATCAGTGGGTTCAATATCAGTGCCCATTATAATTTAATGGTAACCTATAGATTATAAGATGATTTCCATTATAGGTTTCCATTCATGATAATTAAATGGTGTAAGTGGACTTATTGAGAATGAATCCATAGTGCAAAAGTAAGTATTACTACAGTAAGCAAAGAAGTGATGCAAAAGAAAGAAAGACTGAATGCATAATAAACACACAAGTACCCCCTTAGAATTATCAAGCAATGACCCCCTCTGAATGTCTCAAACACAAGAATACTCGTATAGACATCAGATTTAACCAAAAATATGTTTTGATCAGTAGGTGAGTAAGTACAAGGAACAAGATGAACGTTAAATACAACTGATAATACATTCAAGAGTGTATAAAAAATGCAAAAAGAAATTATAGCTATGGAAGGCCCAATGATAGGTCCAATGTGTAGAGCATAAACAATAAGCACTTTTGAAGAAAATGGCATTCAAAAAGGAGTTATCGATTAAAAGTTATGGTTGGTACAAGTTCTTACTTCAACATATTCCTAGACCCTTTCCAAAAAAGGACAAAAATCCAAAAAAAGAAATAACTTAAGTTTATTTCTTCATTACCTTTCACCTAAAATTTGATGGCTTCTAGAATGTCATGTGCTTACTAGCTTGGGGTTTCGAATAACTTCAACTTCGGGTTCTCGAACTACTTCAACTTATAAAAAGTTATAAGCAGTTGACCCTGGAAAATTTGATTACTTCTTCACAGTGTATTTTGGGTTCTTCAAGCTGCTTTAATTTAGAGTTTCAAACACTACAACTTATGATATAAGTAATGATTAATCGACCCTGAAAAACCTGAATGGGTCTAGCAATCAAGTAATCAGGTTGAGAAACCTGATTACTTATAAGTTGTCACCCTGGAGAAGCTCGATTACTTATAAGTAAAATCACTTGAGAAACCCAATTTGGTCTATGAGCAAGTAGTCAGGGTTGAGAAACTTGATTACTTATAAATTTTCACCTTGGAGAAGTCCAATTACTTCTAATTAATTACCTTGGAGAAGCCTGATTACTTCCAAGTAGAAGTACTCCAAAACCCTAAGCAAGTAAAAGCACTTTGGAAACTTGATTTAGTCAGTGAGCAAGTAGAAGCACTTTGAAAACCTGATTTGGTCGGTGAGCAAGTAGAAGCACTTCAAAAACCCAATTTGGTCTATGAAGAGTAAATCAAGGTTGGTCATACAGATGGTGACAAGATAGAAGAAATTGATTTTTTTTGAAAATCTATGAACTTTCTCAGAAAACTAAGAACAACCCATTTTATATTTCAAAAAACCCATAAAATATATGCAAAAAATTTTATCAAAGGCCTTCTAACATAAGTTTCAAGTAGTTTTTAAAAAATGCCTCCAAGGTCAAAAATGGCGGTCGTACAGTATGAAAAAATATCAAGGTAAATGCAAGAGGACCTTACCAAAGGATAAAAATGCATGAGGCTATCAGGAAAGCTCTAGTACCATGATAGATTTCACCAAGATCTCTTAATAACAACGACATGATGAATGTCAAATTCTTGTAGAGATAGAATGAGAGCTTTGAAAACAAGAAAATTCCACAAAGGAAATGTTTGCATTAGCCACTTTAGGAAAAAAGAAAATACATATAAGGTGAGATTAGGTCACCAAAAAGGTAAAACCCTAACTCACAATTAGAACCCACTTAAAGGTAAATAACCCCTAATAACTTAATTAACTAGCCTAAGTAAGCTGAAAAGATGTGTAGGTAAAACCACTAGGTGGGAAAAAGCCTACACTGATAAGGGTTTGAAGGTATTTTCTTGGGATCCACTCAAAATAATACATATGATAAATTACAAGAAAAACCATTTCAGGGTTTTCTTAGGTTTGCTAAAAAACTTGGTGGGTTCCTTTTTTTTTCATAGCTATACCAGATCATACTATATCTGAGGTTTTTTGATGGAGTTCCATCCTTGATAGGTTTTGGTTTTTCAACAAACTATTGCACCTCGATGGACATTTCTACTTCATTCGGTGGATTTGAGACCTTCAACAAGTTTTTTGGTTGGTAGACATTTTTTACCACTCTAACATATGACAGACTCTACCTCATGCTTAGACATACCTCCGATCCCACTTTGTGTTCAAACTGACCCCAGGTTCCACCTAATTCTCTAGCAAGGACTAGACTCTAACTAGTTGTACGCTCTATGTGATGCTTTAGTAAATCTCAAACTCTACCTATTGCTCCACCCAGCGTCAGACTCTAACCCTTGTTTGGACATCCATCAACCCCCTTGCATGGATAGCTAATGGGCTCTATGTGATAATGTAGTGGACAAAAATATAGTGGTAAAAATGTAGTATGACAAAAATGTCATGAGGATAAAACATAGTAAGGAAAAATGTAGTGGTATTGGTATTGTCACAAAAATGTTGTGAAGAGCATAATTAGGACATTTTAGTGATTATCACATTGTTTATTTATTGTCTACTTCATTTTGGTGATAGTAGTTAACATTTCATGGTGGAAAAGTAATGCACCGAATTTACAAGCAAAATAATAAAGGAAAATGTGATTTCATGAGTTTGGACCTTTAATTACAATTTATGTCATCTTATGTGTGAGCTCATCCTTTACTATGTTTTGTTCCTACGATGTTTTGTCCTCACTACATTTTTTCCTTGCTACATTTTATCCTTGTTACATTTTTCATGCTACGTTTTTAACCACTACATTTTTGTTTACTACTTTTTCGATGGATGCCTAACTAACAGGTTCTACCCCCTATGTAGATAACCATCGGGTTCCACTACAGACACATATAGGCTATTATTTCTATAGACCTATATCTTTGCCCTCCATTTTTTATCATGTGTTAATTCTAGCCTCTCGTAGGTTCACCAACTTGTTTCTGGCTTCTTTTGTCTCAATGACATCTTATTTCCAACCCCACCTATTTTCATGCTCCAATAGTTTCTTCACTTCTTGGTAGTTCAATGACATGCGTGAAGGTGCCAAATTTAAATCAGTAAGGAGTGACACTATTCATGTAGAATTGGGGTCCATCATGGTGATTCCATAAAACTCTCCTAGAGTGATATCATTAAGGGGGAACACTCATCCTAAGCCTTTGCCTCCTAGTCATATTGGAGTTTAACCATTGGTCACGGCTAACCCAAAGGCTTAAATTTTCCTCATAAGGTTGAGCCAATTTTGTGAACACCTAAAGTCTATGCAAAGTGGAGAATTAATTTGTGAGCAAGACAATTAAACTTCCATAACTTTTAGCTAACAACCCCTTTTTAGGCACTATTTTTTGAAAGTGTGATTTTATTTTAGCTCTACACATTGGTGTTATTCTCCAGCTTTGTAAAATCAAACCTCTATAGATTTATTAGGTTTGAATATCCTTATATTTCTAGCACCATCAATTCAACACATACCTACTTACTATAATGGTTCAGAGTCAAGTTTTAGTTTTTACACCATTCAACTATCGCGAGTGGAAAGTCAAAATACAAATCATATTGAGGGGTAAAGGCTTACACTGAATCACTATGGGTACAGAAACATAAACAACACCTAATGCAAATAAGGTGAAGTGGTATAATAGAAGTGACAAAGCCTATTATCTATTATGTCTATCAATGTCTCTTGACTTATTCTTTCATATTCAATCTACAACTACTTCTAATCAAGTGTGGACCATATTAGAAACACTCTTAGGGAAGCAAGACAGAATGAGAGGTCATGAACTAGAGAATGAGCTCATCAGTTTGAGCTCAAGTAATTTTGACACTATACATGATTTTTTAACAAAATTAAAATCACTTGAGTTGTAGTTGAAACTATGTGTAATTGACAAAAATGATGATCAATGTATTCTTTTCATCCTTGCAAAATTAGGCTATGACTATTTTGTCTTTATTTCTACCTTCCACGACACCAAGCTTGCCATTGGTGATACATGGACTATGTCATCCTTGGATGATTTTGTTATTGAATTGAATTAGGATCAAGACAAACTTATTCAAATGGGTACGCTAAAGTCTTCCAAATCACATAAATTATTGTGAGTCATGACAAATACAAGACATCCAACAATAACAAGGAGAAGAAACAAAACAAGAAAGACCCAGAGCAAAGAAAGGGTCAAAAATCTAATGCTAAGTCCAAATCATCAATTGAGTCCTCCTCTACACGTAGGAAAGCCACGAAAGAGAGACTCACATGTGTCTACTATAAGAAAACTGTGCATGATGAAATCCAATGTATGAAGAATTAGATCGACTAACTAACTAAGATGCATGTGAAACACAATATTAATATCCTTGATTCAGCCATAATTCATTAGTACATGAGTCTTCTAAGGCCAAAGAAAATATAAATGGCAAAAATAAGATCAAAGAACTTATTGCAATTATATCTTATCCTTCCACATGGGTAATTGATTCTAGTACTTCACATCACATGGATTCATCATAGGACCTTTTATCATCCTTGGAGCCTTGTTTTATGATTTCCATCTTGTTGGGTGACGATAATTCCATGTAAGTAAGTGGGAGAGGATAAATTGAAATGAATGATGGGATATTTCATGATGTTATATGTGTTCCCTTGTTATCCACCAATATCCTATCTATTTATTAGACTAGTCATATTGATTTAGGCAAGAGAATTAAGTTCACACCTAACTTTGTGGTTATTAGAGAAGCAAACAATGAATCTATAGTTACATTTGGGAAAATAGATCACCAACCACAGTTATATACTTTCTCATATTTAACTTATGATTAACCCTCTACAACATTACTCACTCATTCAGATAGGGTGAGTAAATTATGGCTCGAGCAATTCAACCATCTCAAATATCGCTACCTAGAGCAAATTAGTAATCATGACATGGTTTTAGGGTTAACACATGTTCATTTTCTAATGACATTTTCCAAGGTTACATACTTGGTAAGCATTACTCACTCATCCAGATAGGGTGAGTAAATTATGGCTTGAGCAATTTAACCATCTCAAATATTGCTACCTAGAGAAAATTAGTAATCATGACATGGTTTTAGGGGTAACACATGTTCATTTTCTGATGACATTTTCCAAGGTTACATACTTGGTAAGCATCCTAAAGAGAAGTATGAGACAGGCAAATCATGGGGAGCTACATAGATATTGGAGTTAGTTCACAGTGACATTATTGCTCCATTTTGAGTTCATTCAACATGACTAAATACATACTTACCTTCATCAATGACTTTTCAAGGTATACTTGGGTGCACTTTCTTAAGTAGAAGTTTGATCTCTTTAATCATTTTCAAGACTTCAAGGCACTTGTATAAAAATAGTCGGGTAAAGCCATCGAGATTTTACACACTGATAATGGTGGTGAGTATGCCAATGACCCTTTTGAATAATTATGCACTTCAAAAAGGGTTGAACTACAATGTATAGTTCTATATAGTCCTAAATAGAAGGGTGTTGTTGGGTGTAAAAATATGTCCTTGAAATAAATGGCTAATTGTATGCTACACTCTAAGTCTATTGCACCTTATTATTAGCCTAAGATAATCAATTATACTTGTTATATCCAGAACCAAATTCCTCATAAAACATTGAAGGGAGTCACTCCTTTTGAAGCTTAGAGCAGTTGAAAACCCACAATAAAACACTTTTAAGTGTTTGGATATCCTATTATGGCCCACATTCTAAAGAAGAAATGTAAGGCAATGAAACCTCATAGTCAACCTTGCATCTTCATTGGATATCTTAAGGGTGTTAAGGGATACAGGCTTCTTCGTCCCACCATTCATGAGTTTTTCATTGAGATAATTGTTCAGTTTCAAGAGGGTCTACTAGACTCCACACTTGACACTTATCCCTCTTTCTTAGGTGCACTAGGATTTGATGACAATTTTATTGATTCAGATCTGTGTGAGCAACTTCCTGATGATCTAAATTCTTATTCTAGTTTTGATGATGAGAGTAGTGATGTGGACTCACCTCCTCCTTCTCCCATAATATTTTTAGAGAATGAGGAATCTCCTCCTAACTCTCTAACATCTGGTCCTCTTCAGGATAGATAGATACCTCAAAGTGTTGACCCTTGGGTTTGTTGTAGAAAAGTTTCTTCATTTAGCTCATGTGCTTAGTCACATGCTTATCAATCAATCCAAGTTAGTTATGTACTTGATACATCTAGGTGCAAGCATAGTAAAAGTCTATGGTGCATGACATTTAAACACACTATTGCGTTGGCATCAATTTCACACAAGGTGTAAGCCTTGTGTGCTTAGTTGAAGCGTAGTAGTGAAGGGATCAAAGCCCATATTGGGCTAGTTAAAACATGGTGCAACCTTAGTCTCAATGGGATTTATTCATTTTTAAAATAGGCTTATCTAATCTATCAACTTGTGTTATTCTGGATAAGATCAAGAGGCATAATCTTATTCAAAGGAACTAGTCCCAATCATGGTGTCACAAGTTTGTATTGGACTAGTTACACAATTTTCAAGGATGCAAGTCTTTTGGCACAAGTTCATGTCTGGATAGTTATAGATCTTAATAGCATAAGCCATAGGGACAGCAAGTTAAGTGTCATTCTAGCACTTAGTTGAGTTAAGGGAATGGCTTATGCTCAGGTGCTCATTCTTCAAGTTAGCACTCTAAGCATGGTTATTAGGGCTTCAGTGCATGTCAGTTTCAATGCTTAATTGATTTTATAAGTATATCAAAGTTGCTATATGGCACAACGATGCCATTAGCGACCTGGAATACACCTTTATGTCATATTCATTCAAAAATGAAAATTATACCATTATTCATATAGAACTTAAATTATAATTATACAACAGTGCTAAACTATATAAAATGGATCGACAACCAAGTAATTATGCAATACCATTTCCATTAAATCAAAGTTCATAAACAGAGTATAGTTCATAACATAAGTAGATCATCAACTCATTTCCTACTTACTCATGCCTAGTGGTTCACATATGAGCTTCGGAATTATAATGCATATTCTTCTCAATATCCATACTAACTCAAACTATATCAATGATGTTCTCAATTTTTGTAGAGCTTCACTGAGTTAATTCATCTCTCCCTCTTTTTTGGGTTCAATCTTGTTTTATAGGTAGGGGAACATCTTTGAGCCAAGTTAGATGGGCACATGTTAGGTGATAAGCTATCACTAAGGGTCATTATTCTAACGGCTCCACTATTATGACACCTACACTCTCGAACCACCACGTGTGTTACTCAAAAATATATCCCTTAAAATCTAGGTACTGAGCAATTCCCTACTAGTTGGCACAAGATCTTTGAATATTCTTCCAAATGACACCAAAAGAGTAATCATTTGCAATGATTACCTCATACCAAGATGTGTTGAGTTGGTGTGGTCCAATAGGTAGCATAAAAAGGGGCCCAACATTACCCCATACAAAATTGCTAATCCGCCCTTAGACTAGTCTTTCAGCGCCTTTGTTGTGCAAAATTTGGGCATACTCTATTGTAGTTCCACCTTAAAGTTATCGAAGCCCTGAATGGCAAGATTGATTTCTTTGATGACACCATCTACTTCCATTAATACAACCTCGAGTGTGAACACATCCATTCTCTCCATCTCTTTTATAAAGGCTTCTAGCCTTTCCTTAGCTCTTCTCACCCCGTCATCTAAAATGTCCCCTTTCTCACTTACCTTTGTCTAAAAGACATGAAATAGTGCTTCCAAGTCTTGCTCCTAGGTTTTTAGCTAGGTGTTTAAGGTGTTGACTTGCACCATAACTTTCATGCACTTGGTTTTACTCATAGTGAAAGCATGCTTCATCAAAGTGTCCTTATCCTCTTTCACCTTTTGAAAGTGTGTATTGATGACTGAGGCTTGAGTGGTAAAGTTATAAAAGATGACATCCGCTTCTTCTATGCCCTCTTCTAGTTTGGTGAAAAGGTTCTCTACCATATCAATCTTTTTGTTTAGCTCTCTTTTGATGGCTTCATAGGGGTCTTCTTATTCCTCTAACAATGACTTCATCTGGGGGAGCATTTGTTCTACCAATGCACAAGCCTTATCAACCTCTTTTATTTTTGAAGTATCAACACCATACAAAAGGGATGGTTCCACTTCTTTGACGTGCTCGACCATCTTCTATATTTTGAGCTTCATTACTTTCATTTCTTCCTCTACCTCCACTTCTTTGACGTGCTTGACCATCTTCTAGATTTTGAGCTTCATTACTTTCATTTCTTCCTCTACCTCTTGCACTATCTATTTCCACTTATTGGCACAAAAATTATTGATGATGTTATTACATGCTACTGTTGAGACCATCTTAAGGAAGATGTTAATTAACTTTATAGGGTTCATATCCCTTAGATTTATAAGTTGGTAGTCATGCCCCTCTTTTAGTTTCTTGACACTTCAAATTGCTTTCTTCAGTACCTCAAACTCAGGCTCATCTGCGTATCAATCGAGAGCCCAAGAAACTTGATGGTGCATTAGGGTTGTGGTAGTTTTGGGGTGCATGTACTCCAGCATGTAGAATTCATCATCTTTTATGAACTCCCTCTATGCTTTTTCCCTATATCTTGGCTCATACTCCTCTTCCTCGGCTAGCTCCTTCTCTTCTCTATTGGCACTAGTGCTTTTTCTAGTGCCTCCTTTTTCTCCTTGTTGTTCTATGAGGGGTTCTTCATCAAAATTCTCCCCTTGGTCTGCCTCTTCTCTTTCCTCGACATTAGTTTTACCATATTGTTTCTAGAGGGGTTCTTCCTCAGACTTTTCCCCTTTGTTTTCTTCTTCTTCTTGAGGTTCTTTGGTGTGACCCTTTGCAGGTCCCTTCTCTGCACTAGCCTACTCTTCCCCTTCTTTCTTTGTTTCAACCTTTAAGGCACCAACATCACCTTATTTGTCCTTAGGTTCCCCTTTAGTACTTGGGTGCACTTTTTCTACAACTTATTTTGTTGGGATGGTGTGGGTGCTAGGCACCTCTACTATCTTGGTTTTAATGGGTTTCATGCCTATGGCAGCCCGCTTTTCTTTTTCCTTTTTAGCCTTCTCCCTCTGGCCCATTTTCATTTATGCCATCCTCTTCTTGATGGTTATGACATTCTTCTCCTCTTCAGCCTTTATCTCCTCAATCTCCACTCGATCAATTTTAGCTTGAGACGTGTCCTTATAGTTCATGGCCTCTCTCTTATGGTACAACTCTAGCACCATATCAATGTGATCATGATCCAAGCCCATGTCTCTCCATTTATGCTTCAACTCTTCTTCAGTTGGTGCACTTGATGGTCCCACTTCTCCAAGCATGGTAGCAGTGCTACCTTTGAGAGCCTCATGCACTTTTGCCTCACTAGTCTCTTCATCTATTCTGCCTTCCTTCTTCTTTTCTTCTTTCCTCCCTTTCATCTCCCATGCCTTGTGTTTCTCCACTTCTCTCTTGTGATCTTTAGCCTCAACCATCTTAATGGCTTCTTTATACATTCCTACCTTCATCATTTCTTCTCTTCGTTCCTCTAGCTCCTATTACTTCTACATATTGACATCATTGAGGCTGAGTTTCCTCCATCTACGCATCTTCTCTAATTCAGTCTGAGTTGATAGGGAGGGGGTCCTTTCACTAGAAGAGTAATCACCTTATTCAGCACAATGTATACTCCCTTCCCAAATGTTTCTTCTTCCATCTCTTCTTCCTCCTCTTCCTCTTCTATGTCAGATAAGATTATCCTGGGCACTGTAGCAGGAACCTTCCCCTTCTTTTCCCTTATGCTTGGGGAATCCTTTAGCACGAATCACACATGCTTCTTTGTGGGTGTTGAAGGAGAGGCTTCTTATTCTAAGGTGATCTTGAGACTTATTTGCTCCTCTATTTCTTCCAAAGTCTCCCCCTTCTTATGTTTGGGAGACTTCTTCTTCTCTACTGGTGCTAGGGTCCCTTCCTCATTGATCTTGATAGGGGGATTGTCACTCTACTCTATACTTTGATCCTTCTTTTTTGGCTTTATCTCATAGTATAGCTTATGAATGTGCCCAACTATGGTCGCCTCTTAGAGAGGGTGGATGTCAATGTGATCTGAATCATCCTCTTCATCCTTGGTGGCCTTTCCATCTATACGAATAAACTGGTGCCTCATCCTATGCCTCTCCATATCTATTTCCTTTATTAGAATGTCCAATTATTGCACATTGGGGATCTATCACAACACATCCCTGAAGTATCTTGTCAAAAAGTCATAAAGGAGATTTAGCCACCCTGACTTGTTACCATCAACTAGTGCTAAGCATATTATATAATAGTGTTACATTACGATAAAGGTTAACATTCTAAACATGCTCTGAGGGAGCCCTTGAGGGATGCACCACTCTAACCTGAAGGCCTCTATGTACCTTTGCACCATCCCATGATGTGAGTCTTATATTTGGCATTAAAAGAGAAGGAGATCATGAAATCTTTGTACTTCTGCATCAGGGAGTCATTTTGCTCTAGAAAGACCTAGAAGTTGCCCTCATCCCTATCTAGAATTTTAATCTCTTTTATGATAATGATAATGAGAATAGATCCCTACCTGAATGTCCCTTTTGCTTTGTGGCACTCATGTGTATTCTACACAAATTCATCAATGATGAATTTAGTAATATTGATTTGCATGCCCTACACCATGTGATAGGTGATGCAAAGGTATGCCTTAGTCACATCAGTCCATTAATTTCCTAAACATAGTTTGGATCTTACAAGGTGCACTACCACCCTAGTGTTGGGGTCCTTGCACTCTTTGATGGGGAACACGAAACCCTCCTTTAGGAGCTAGGCTACATGTTCCACCTCTTCATCACCATCCATCATCTAATGAATGTCTTTACCAGTTTTAGAAGCCCAATTATTCTCTTTATCAGTTACATCAAAATCTTCATGCTCCTCTTAATGAAGTAAATGCAATCCTCATAGACATGTGAAAGTAAGAATTGTATAAGCTCCTCCATCTTCCCAAAGCATGACAACTCATAAAGTTGAGTTACATCAGAAGCCATCAATTTGTCTCAGATCAAGATGTCAAATAGGGTATCACTTTGCATTATCTTCTACCCTATGTCCACCATCCAATCTTGCATGAGGTCTTGCAAATGATTGGACATGCAATGGTTATATTATTTTAATTGGAATTTGTACATAAAAGAGTGCCAATCCTCCCCTATCATGACCTTTGGAGGGAACTGTATTACTTGGTATGACATTTTAGATATCATCTCGGTGTCCACCTATGCCACACTCACTACTTCTAGTCACGGCACCATTATTTTTGTATTGGCTACTCCGGGTGTTGTACGTGCCCATTTTGGGTCCTATTGTGCCTACTCAAAACTTGATCCCTTCTATTTCTTCACCATCTTGAACCTACTAGTGTTGAATCATGGTAGGTATAGTTTATCAAAGCCTTGAATGGTGATGGTGCTTTTAAAATCATAGGATCTATGACTATTCCCTCGACTCTTAAGCTTCATTGGCCTTTAATGGTAGCCTAGGCATTAATTCACTTCTCTAACTATCTAATTTTTATAGAATCCTCTCTCCACACTTATCCAAATCAATCTTACTATGAACACAATCCTTCCTAATATGCAATCATTCACTCTTAGTGCTTGAAAGTGCTCAAATTCTGATTGGTATAGGGTTTTTGGACCTCGACTCTCTGATTTTCACTTAGGTTCACTCCAAGTCTTAAGTTAGTATAAACTTTGTGGCCTAAGTAAGTATGTCACTTACCATTTTATACCCTATCTTTATCTACCATCATTAATGTAGGTGTTTTATGGTGTGGCAACACTTAAATTTCTTGGAAAATACATTTTTTTATGAAATCCACAAAAATCCTTTGTCATCAATACATTAAATGTGTATCTTTGTGCCTCCATCATCACTTCATTAAATGCTCTGTAAAGGTAATTTGATGAAGTGACATTTAGTTCAAATGGTCATTTCCTACTCAAATCTAGGTGGATGCTAGCTGTCTTAGATGATTCTTTTCCTATGTTTGTTCACTTGATGTGACCTTCACCTTCCTTGTGGAAACTTGGGTGCAATGCCTCATGCACATGATATAACCTCCTCATTTTCACTTTTTATTCTAGCTACACTTCTATTTCAAGCATGCTTATTTATTTTGGTCAGTTTCTTGCACTTTGTCTTGCTTTCGCTTATCCTACCCCATATAAATCCCTTACGTTGGCCCTCCAATGCTTCATCTTCTCTTCTAGTTCTCTTGTGCATGATCATATTATACATATTCACTTTCTTTCTTGCTCTCAAATGTGTTGAGCGTCTTCACCTTCTTCTTTGGTCTATAGTGCATGATCAATTAATGCACTTTTTTCTAACTTTGGCATAAAGGTTACCTTTGTGCTTATGTACTTTATCATTTTGTTCTCAAATCTTCAAAGTCTGGTAACTCCCTCATGCCCAAAAACTTATGCATCTAGCCTTAGTTGCTTAGAAATTAAATGGTCTTAACTCACCAGACTGGTATTATGCATGGAAGTGCTAGAGTAGTTCATGTTTGGGCCTCTAAGAGCCATGTAATGTTCACCTTGTGCTCATGGATCTTATGCATCTTCTATTTGCATCTAGTGAGTTTAATGTGCCCACCACTTAGATGTCTACCCTCATGCACTAAGAAGGTACAAGTTCTTGATTCACACCATTGTAATTATGCATAAAATGCCAAAGTAGTTCACTTGTGGGCTTGAAATCACCCTTTATTTAGAACCTTGCACATGGGGTTTTGTGTGCCTCTTTTATGAGTCTGACGATTCTCACGTGCCCATCACTTAGATGTCTGGCCTCAAGCATTTAGAAAGTGCAAGTGCTTGACTCACCTAGTTAGAATTATGTGTGAGAGGCCAGATGAATTCATTGGAGTTGGATTAGATTCATGCACCCATAACTTAGGTGTCATTGCCTCATGTGCTTAGAAAGTGTAATTGCTTGATTCACTCAATTGGAATTATGCATGAATTACCAGTAGATAAGTCCTTATGGACTTCGTGCACCACTTATTGCCTCTTTACACTATACAAGGAATAAAAATAATGAGTTGGCTTGCGCCAAACTGTATTCTGGTTAGCTCAACCCAAATCAACTAGTGACCAAGAAGTCAGTGTTCTTATGGTGTAAGTGTCATCCAACTATCGATGTAGCTTCAATCGATTGCCATTAAGATGCCTTGGGAGCATTTCACTAGACAATGTGTGCAACTTGCATATGCATGTCTCTAATATGTGGTGGATGATGTAGGGGTCCATCCACCTTATTTATAATTTTCTTGGGTGCTTAAGGTACTTGAAATCATAGAGTAGGACCAATACTCCTTCAGTCAGCTCCTTGTGCTTGATATGCTTATCATGCCAGAGCTTTTAGCACACCTTTTCGATTGACTAACTCCATCTTGCTTAGGTGCGCTTTTCATCCAAGCACTAGAAGTCTTCCAACTTTATGCTTAAAGATTCTTGGTCATCTAAGAAACCAATCCATGTAATGCATAAGGATGGCACTATGAATTTCATGGGGAGAACTGTTTTAGTGCCAAACGCCAATTAAAATGGTATAGCCTTATTCAAGCACTTATATGTCATGTGGTACACCCATAGTACCATTGAAACATGATCATCCCAATCTTTGTGACCAACTTTACATATCTTTGTCAGGAACATTCCCAAGATCTTGTTGAATTATTCAGTTGTGTCATTTGCCTATGGATGATACAGGGTGGTCTTGTGGTGTGCCACCATATATTTAGCTAAGAGGATGTGCACCATCTCATTGATGAATTGAGTGCCCATGTCATTACTTAGATTTAATGGGCACCCATATCAACTTATTATGTTATCCTAGATGAAGCACATGGCGATCATGACTATGTAGTCTTTTGTCAGTGTGGCCTCGACCTACTTAGTAAAATAGTCAGTGGTCGCTAAAATATACCTTGCACCTATGCACTATGTTGTGGGAGTTGTTGGTCCAACAAAATCAATGGCCCATTTCTCGAATGGTGCTTGGGAAAGAATGGGAATGAGAGGAATCTCATCTTGATGGTTGGGCTTCTTGGTGTGCTAGCATATGTCACATGCCTTGGTGCATTCCTTTTCATCTTGAAATAGGCTTAGAAACCACAAGCCTAACTGTAATATCTTGCATGCCATTATGTCTCCAACATAATGGCCTCCTGTGATTCCCTCATGCCCTTCTTGTAAGATGGAGTCCCTTTTGTGTTCCAAAACACACCAATGCAATACTTCATCTCTACTTAGTTTGTACAGCTCCCCCTCAATGAGCTAGAAGGGCGCAGTGTAAATAGCAAGTTATTTCTTCTCCTTATTTGACATGGTTTAGGGCACAAACCTAGATGTTGAGAAAGTGGAAATCTCTGCCAAGTCTTTAAGAATGCACTAAACTATGTACAATTGTGCGTCAAGAATGTCATCCTCAATTGATGTCACCACATCACCATAATTTATACAAGACAAATGGTCTGGACCCAAGTTCTACTTTCCAAGTTTAACAACAATGGAGAAATGGAACTCCTAGTATAGAACTATCCATCTGTATATGTACCTATGTAAATAGGATTGTTCATGAGGTACTTGAGCACCTCACGATCAGTGAAAAATATGAATGGGGTTACCAATAGATATTGCCTAAATTTTTGTAAGGCATAGACCATTGCTAGTGCCTCATGCTCAATGATGGTGTAATTATGTTATGTGTGCATTAATTTCCTACTTGAAAAGGAGATGGGGTGGTCCATCTTGCCTTCACTTGGTTGCGCTAATATGGTGCCAATTATAGAGCCCAAAGCATTGACATGGATGTGGAAAGGAGTAGTCCAATCTAGAAATTATAAAATTGACGTGCTAGCCAATTTTAGATTCAATGTATCAAAAGCCTCCTCTTGCACCCTACCCTAATAAAATGGTTCATCTTTGTGCAAGAGCTCCTCTAGAGGCACTATAATCTTTGCATAGCTCCATATAAACTTCCTGTAGTAGCCATAATGGCCTAGAAAGGTACAAATGTCTTTTTGTGTTGAAGGAGTCTAGATTTGAATTATGATGGCTATATTTATAGGGTCAATAAGCAAACCATCCTTGCAGATGATGTGCCTGAGTAATGTTCCAAAGGGGTTTATGAAGACGCACTTCTTTAGGTTTAAATATATTTGGAGCTGCATGCACTTCTCAAACATGAGGTGCATATTGTCATAATGATCCTTTATAAGGCCATATACAATCCAATCATCAAGATAGACTTGGAGGAACCTATGGATAAAGTCCTTGAAAGTAGTGATCACCACTTTGGAGAATACGGTTGGCATATTCTTGATCCCAAAGGGCATCACATTATAGGCAAAATAACCTCATTCAGTCACAAAGGTTGTTTTGGGCTTATCCTCCTCTTTTATTTGTACTTGATGGTAGCCAAAGAAATTATCAGTGAATGTATAAATTTTGTAGCTTACAATGCCATCTAAGAATTTATAGATAAACGGGATCGAGAATGGGTCAGTGATGCAGGAAACATTTAATATCTAATAGTCGATATAGATCTAGATGTGCCCATCCTTCTTGATGCTTTTGAACATCAAGCTCACCCATTCAAACTCCTATATAGGGTACATGAAGCCCACGACCATCATTCCATAAATCTCTATTTTCACCTTGGTGCAAAGATTGGGATTCATCCTATATGGGTGCTTCTTGATAGGCCTCATGCCATCCACTAGCTTGATGCTCATTTGCCAAGTATGCACCTATAGTGGCAATCTCAGGCTCACCTTCTACGCTAATACCCACTTTAGTGGTTTTAAGGGGCACATAGTAGGGTTCATTCCTCTTTTGACGAGAGTATTTCACTTGCCTTATCCCTAAATCATTTCAATTCAAAGATGCATCAAATATTATTCATTTAGGGTGCTATCATCCACATGGTGCATAAGTTTTTTTCTTTTTGTTAGAGCCTTCTAATTGCACTCCTTCTAGGTTTCATCATCATCCTTATTGGAGTCACTATTGAGCACTTTTTATTCAAATAATGTTGGGAGTGTCAGTATTTTCTCCTCAACCATGTCTCTAAGGTGCTCTTCTAGGATGGCAGTATCCTCAAACACTGCCCTGTGAATGACTTGCAGTGGCTCTAGTAGCTCTAAACTCTATGAAGAGAAGGAGAAGGTGTGCACAACCTCTTCTTAATTACCTCATAGTTTCTTATCTATCAACGTGTTTCATTTACAACATACCATGCTCATGCCCATGTTTTCAAAGTCTTATAAAAAGCACGCACCCATAGGCTTTTAGGCATGTTCTCGCTACATACAGTCTAGGTTTCTTCACACAAGCACACATACATGTTTGGGTTAGAATCACTTAAGTAAACAGGTATGTCTAAATCCTCATTACTCTTTCCAAACCTAGTGCATATTGTTGCCTTCACATCTTCCCATGTTGGTAAGCTAGGCCTTTGCACTGCCTACCAATGAGCAATAGTCTCTTTAGGGTATGGACTAATGCATCCATTCTATCTATTTTCTTGGGAATGCATGCTTCAATGTCATGGACATAGTTTTATACATGATGGCTCCCTCCATATTTTAGGAATGCCACAAGCTTCCTTTTACTTAGCCAAAACACCCTTTTCCCCACCTTTTTAGCATGAGGAACCCATTTCTTCTGAGTGCGATCAATTCTAATCCGTCTCATTTGGGCTAGCCTTCACTCAGTTACCTGCACTAGGCAACACCTTCAGCCAATAACTTCATAAGCCTCTTTGACCCATCGATCGTAGGCTACGTTAGTTGTATCAAAAATTGATTATCCATCCTCCTATTTGAGCATTCCTTAATTGTTTGGGCTAAGCTTCTTGGCACCCTTCACTGTGATGTTATAAATGTGGTTGATCTCATCTTCAAGATCAACACTTTACACATATGGAGGCCCTTGATCACTTGATAGGGGGATCACCACCCTCTCTCTGCCATTCTCTAAAGTCATGTAACACGTCTTGAAGCTCATGTTTGTGTTGTTGGTGTAGCACCATGGACTACCTAAAAGCATTGGATAGTTATCATGCTCTGCCAACTTGATTACCTCGAAGTCAGCTTAGAATTTGGCACCCATAATATCTACAATGGTACCCTTCAAGATCTTGATAGGTTGCATTAGAGTTTTGTTGGCCATAAATAACATATGAGTGGAGGGATTTAAAGGTGGTCATCCCATCTTCTCCCAGGTGGTTTTGGTCAGAATGTTAACCTCGGTGCCCATGTCCATAAGGACCTCACAAATAGACCATCCATCAATGGTGGTGTTTATTAGTAGTTCTTAGTCATACTCTACATTATGAGTATGCCTTACTTCACACACTTGCTTCATATGCAGTGCAATAACTTTAATCATCTGAGGTGCAGCTTCTTCTTCTGGTCTCTTCCTTGTGTTCTCTACAAGCAAGTTTTTTAGCAGGGGCAGCATCCCTTCAGTTTGAAAGAGGTGCAAGATCTCAATCAACTCCTATAATTCAGCCTCTTGACTGTCTTGCTTCCTATGCAAGGTGATAGCCTATGATTATAGATCTTTGGCTAGCTAAATCTCCCCCTATAAACTTTGTATTACACCCATATCTTATTGTAAGATGCCCTTCTATCATGCAGGGTTAGGGTAGGGCTAAACTTTTAGCTCAGGTCATGATATGCACTCAACATGGCTTGCCTCACCATATTCCAAGCATAGTTCTTTTGTCAGTGTAATAGGTGGTTATGTGGTGAACCCACTATGAGTTGTGGCCTACACATTAGGTGGATCATTATGAGTTTGTTGTAGTTTGGGATTCCATTTTTCCTCCCTTATCTTGTGCCTAACCATTACGATACCCTTATCTGTGTTAGGCTGACCTTGAGTCAGCTTTTTATACAAGTTTAGGCAATTTTTGACTGTATGTGGTCCCTAATAATACCCACACATTGGGTGTGTTGGTTGATTATTTTGTCTATCAGCGTACTAGTAAACAAAATAGGTCTTATCAGCCAAAGCAAGAAGATTAGTCATCCTAATGTGTAAGTTTATCACATCAGAAGGAGACTTCTCTCTCCTCTCATCAAGGGGAGGTTCCCTGTGGATATGCTATGTATATATATATAAACAAAAAATAGTACTCAAGGGTAGGACCAGACATCCATCTCTCTTTCTTCAGAGATGATGTATAAAAAACAAAGGAAGAACTCAAGAGAATGACAGACAACACTCCTCTTCTTTCAGAAGAACTGTTCAACCAGCCACAAGAATACTCCTGAAAATAAAAGTAGAATATGACTAAAGTATGGTAACCAACAAATCAAGACACAGCGCAAAGTCTGCACATGAAATACTCAAGAGTGATATACGAAAAACAATGACAGCTCAAATTCTTTCCAAAGTTCTTTACACAGCAATGAAAATACAAACACACTGAAGGCAGCTATGGGGGAGCAAAGTCTCTCCACAGTTGATTCTCCAGGACACCTTCTTGACAAATTAACTAATTTTGCTTATTAAATCAATGAAACAAATAAGATATCACAGCACAAAGTCTGAAAAAGTCCCTTGTTTTCATTAACAAAATATGATAAACAGACTGAGCACAAAGTCCCAATGATGCCTCTCAATTTCGGTAGAGTTTCCTTTCGATTATCAAAAAGAAGATGATTCTCTTTACCATCAAGAAAAGTTCCTTATATAGCCTCTTCAAGAAGGACTTGGGAACAATCAATACATTAATTTGCATTGGGAAATGTTAGGAAGACATGCTGAAATTTAGGGGCATCTACCCATTTTCTTTTCACAATGCAGATAAACAAGTCATGCAACTGAAAGATTACAACTTTCAATGTCACCTAGCGATCTGATCTTGTTCTCATCATTCCTCCTTTTTTGGTTAATTGAATCGGGTCCTGGATTCAATTTGTTGTTCTGTTCATTCCTCGCTTTCTGCTAGTCTTGGCCTTGAAGTTTGTGAGTGCATTCGGGTTCGCGCTTTAAGTCTGCAAAATCAATGGACACTTTGTTGAGATGATTTTGATGTTTTTGGGCCCGTCATTCTTCCCAGCAACTCTCTCGTGTCTTTCTCACTTGCTATGGTCATTTTTTGCTGTGACGTGAATGCAGACATGTGGCAGCTTTTGCTGCATTGGGTTGGGATATGCGGCAAGTTTCACACTATGTAGCCTCATTCAAAATTGTGTCTCAGCTCGCGACACTTGGTAGCTTCTGCAACCCTCTAGAAATACTTATGGAAGCAGTCGAGACTCACTTTAGTAATCACATGGACGATGACACTTGTCAGCCTCCACTGATTCTCACCAAGGACACGTGGCATGGTCTGAATGCTCTTGTTAGTCACACGGATGCAGACACTTGGCACTTTCCACTTCGCTTAGTCACTCATCTTTGGGCACACCATGATCTTTACAAAAACAAGAAGCAAGAGGAAGAGACTATAGTATTGACACTTGGAGGCTTCCACTGATCTTCAATAAGGACACATGGCAATATCTGCCAATTCATGAAAACAAAGTTTAGTGAGATTCAGATGACGACACATGGCACGTTCCAATGAACTCCTTCCATCGCACGCATTTCTCTCCATAACTGAGGCAGTCTTTGAACTTTTGAACCTGGTGCGTTGAACCAATCGGGCATTGAACAATTGGACCTGATGAAGTACTTAACTCTTGCCAAAGACGTTAAACTTGCTGCTAGTGTTTGTCGATGAAGATTTTTTTTCGAACCTGCTAAACCTGCTAGTCCCTTTACTGAAAAAGCTCGAATAATGAAGAATTTGAAAGCTCAAAGCAAAATTTGAAAAGGGGGAAGACAATTTTGGTTATGTAGGACCAAAATAGTCATATGTTGTCTAAAAAAATGAGGAACATTTTTGAGGACCAACAGCTGGCTCCGATTGGGGAACTTCCTTCTGTTGCAAAAAGCAATTGAAGGGAGTAAAATCCAGAATCTCCAGTGCCTTCAAGTGTACCATTGGGCTTCGGCGTCATGCTTTCCAGAAATAAAAGGCAACAAGGACGAAAACAAACAAAACAAAATAGAAATTAAAACTGTACAAATATACATATATACAGAGGCAATGATCTGATACTTCAAGAATTGAAGTGTTTCAAATTCTATTTCTTGATAGACAATGATAATGGTGCGCCATCTTAGTAAACCAGCAAGAAAATGTTTTGTCCCCAAAAATGGTGACTAGCAAATGGAGCTCTCCACCAAGAGACCAATTTTTTGTGTCTTCCTCTTGGCCTTTTCTTCTTCTTGTTCCAAGGCAGGATGTGGTCTTCAAACTGGAAACCATAACTCCTTGCTCTCTTGGTGAAGGATTCCTTTGCCTGATTTTGATTTGCAGTAGCATGGTCTGTTACCATAATTGGTTGTTCTTCTGATTTAGTCCAACACATGATTGGATTGTCCACATCAAAATCTTGACAAATTATCAGCTTAGCATCTCCTTTGATGTGAAGGAGTTTGAGTTCTTCATCTTGAGCAGTGTTCAATCTAAGCAACAGAGGTCTGTATCCAGCTGTGGAAAAAATGCTGACTTGAAAATTGCATGAAGGAAGAATATCTCCTTGAGGAGATATCAACACAGTCCCAACTTCATCATTGGTGCAAGAATTGTTGTCATCATCAGAAGTTGATCTCCTATCAGATTTCTCTTCTTTAGAGATGGAAGATCCTTCCTTGTTTATACTGCATCCCACCAATTCTCCTGAAATCTTGTTTGGATCAATTCCTGGATTGTCAGCTATAGGACTTTCATCTACAGAAACATGAACATCCTCTGTGGTCAAGAAGTAATTACCCCTGCCTGAAGGCTCAAACAAAATTTGAGCTGCAGGGGCCGTTTGGGTGACCACAATTTTTACCTCAAACAGGTCTGCACCTGGTTCTCCATCAATATCCAATTGATCATGATTGGCTTGCAGGGATTCAAACTCAGTCATCTGAATTTTGAATTTCTTGACATGATTAATCATGTCAAATGATTGGAATGGGCTTGGAAGAGATGATGGGAGTTCATCCTTTTGATTTTCGAGAGGGGGAGGACTGGTTTGTGAAGCTGAAGTAGAAGGTACAAAGATGTTTGATGTACTTACTTCTTTAGTAATCATCGAGTCCTTTGATTGAAAAGGAAGAGGGGTTCTCTGCTCAGCAATTGAAATTGCTGGTTGGGGTCACTCCTCTGTCTTCTCTTTGTCAGCCTGTTGGGCTAACTAATTCTGGGACCTGGTGAATACTGCGTATGATCCTTTGACTGCTTTATCTTCACTTCTGAGTTCATCCTGGTAATTTAGGAAACTAATGTGGGAGTCACCAGCTGATTCTTCTAGATCCTCCCTGAAGATATCAGTGCCATTTTCTTGCTCTAACTCAGGTTGGAAATAGGAAACATGCTCTGTTTCTAGATATCCAACTACCGAGTTTGTTGGAGGTGCTTCAAGGGCAGGATTCTTTTGTGGGGGAGGAAGATGATTTTGTTGCCCTTGACTTCTGGCAGCCTTGCCTTAATATGGCTGATTAGGGAATGTCCTCCTTGGTATATCTTTATATAGAGGAGTAGAAGACATACTTGGTTCCATTTGCCTTTTCAAGGCTAGCAATTCATTTGCCAGCTTTTGCACCATTAGATCAGTGGTGCTTGTAGATGAATATTCAGAAGATGATGAAGCTCTAATTTTGTTAGGATCTCTCCTTATCTTTCCTGCCAAGATAAGGTCATCTTCTAGCTCAGTAGCCAAGTCTTGAGCAGCCTCAAGGTCTATGTGTCTAGCCCGTCTCAACAGAAAACTCACTTCAGGCAGCTGTGAATTGATAAAGAAACACATGAGATTCTGAGGTGTCGGCTAGGCTATCATAGGAATCCTGTGCCTCAGCTTGTTGAACCTAGCAATGAAGTCCCTCATAGGTTCATGGGGCTCCTTCTTCATCTGTGTGAGCTGGGCCAACAAGGCATGTGCATCTTCTACAGGTTTGAACCTTGCTTCAAACTTGGCTTTGATAGTGTCCCAGCCAGTCACTGATCTAGTTTGCAGATGGTAAAACCAGTCTGTAATAGCACCTTGCAATGTCTCCACAAAAAGCCTGACTGCCACATCTTCAAATTCCACCCCTATCACACCACAGGCTATGGTGAAGGCTGCAATGTGTTCATCAGGGTGGACTCTTCCATCACCAAAGAATTTGGGGAAATTCTTCCTTGAACTGAGTGGTAGCTCATGTAGAGGTGGAGTCAAGTTGAGTGGGCCAAAAGAGTTACCCCAAGGGCCTCAAACTGCCATGATTTAATTATGAACAATAGGGATAACACATCTGAGTGGAGTTTCCAAATTATAGGACAAAAATGGAAAAGAAACTAGCCCTGCTTCAGTTTAAAGCTTGAGGCTTCAAACTGCGCTTTCTTTCCCAGCAGCTCTGGTTTTGCAGACCAGATAATATAATGGAGATGGATGAAATTGGTAAGGCTATAAATGGATAATGGGTAAGACATGAAACGGAGTCGCTAGAGTTTGTAATGAATAAGGTTATAATTATAATGGGTTATATAGGTGATGTTTCAATCTAAAACTTGAGGTTCCAAATTGCACAATATGGTGTATATCCCCAGCGGATCTGGTTTACAGACTAGATGATGTAATGGATATGGAGGATGGAGAGAGATAATAAGGCTATAAAGATAGTGGGTAAGACCCAGATGGGAGTCGCCAGACTCTATAATGGATAAGGGTAGGGACTACTTGTTCAAGATCCCCAGTGGAGTCACCAAAAACTGTTGGTTGATTATTTTGTCTATCAGCGTACTGGTAAACAAAATAGGTCTTATCAGCCAAAGTAAGAAGATTAGTCGTCATAATGTGTAAGTTTATCACATCAGAAGGAGACTTCTCTCTCCTCTCATGAAGGGGAGGTTCCCTGTGGATATGCTATATATATATATATATATATATATATATATATATATATATATATATATATATATATATATATATATATATATATATATATATATATATATGAACAGAAAATAATACTCAAGGGTAGGACCAAACATCCATCTCTCTTTCTTCAGAGATGATGTATACAAAACAAAGGAAGAACTCAAGAGAATGACAGACATCACTCCTCTTCTTTTAGAAGAATTGTTCAACCAACCACAAGAATACTCTTGGAAATAAAAGCAGAATATGACTAAAGTATGGTAACCAACAAATCAAGACACAGCGCAAAGTCTGCACATGAAATACTCAAGAGTGATATACGAAGAACAATGAAAGCTCAAAGTCTTTCCAAAGTTCTTTACACAGCAATGAAAATACAAACACACTAAAGGCAGCTATGGGGGTGCAAAGTCTCTCCACAGTTGATTCTCCAGGACACCTTCTTGACAAATTAACTAATTTTTCTTATTAAATCAATGAAACAAATAAGATATCACAGCACAAAGTCTGAAAAAGTCCCTTGTTTTCATTAACAAAATATGATAAACAGACTGAGCACAAAGTCCTAATGATGCCTCTCAATTTCGGCAGAGTTTCATTTCGATTATCAAAAAGAAGATGATTCTCTTTACCATCAAGAAAAGTCCCTTATATAGCCTCTTCAAGAAGGACTTGGGAACAATCAATACATCAATTTGCGTTGGGAAATGTTAGGAAGACATGCTGAAATTTAGGGGCATCTACCCATTTGCTTTTCACAATGCAGATAAACAAGTCGTGCAACTGAAAGATTACAACTTTCAATGTCACCTGGTGATCTAATCTTGTTCTCATCATTTCTCCTTTTTTGGTTAATTGAATCGGGTCCTAGATTCAATTTGTTGTTCTGTTCGTTCCTCGCTTTCTGCTAGTCTCAGCCTTGAAGTCTGTGAGTGCATTCAGGTTCGTGCTTTAAGTCTGCAAAATCAACAGACACTTTGTTGAGACAATTTTGACGTTTGTGGGCCCGTCATTCTTCCCAGTAACTCTCTCATGTCTTTCTTGCTTGCTATGGTCATTTTTTGCTGTGATGCGAATGCAGACACGTGGCAGCTTCTACTGCATTGGGTCAGGATACGCGACAGGTTCCGCACTATGTAGCCTCATTCAAAATTGTGTCTCAGCTCACGACACTTGGCAGCTTCTGCAACCCTCTAGAAATACTTATGGAAGTAGTCGGGACTCACTTTAGTAATCACGTGGACGATGACACTTGTCAGCTTTCGCTGATTCTCACCAGGGACACGTGGCATGGTCTGAATGCTCTTGTTAGTCGCACAAATGCAGACACTTGGTGCTTTCCACTTCGCTTAGTCACTCGTCTTTGGGCACACCATGATCTTTACAAAAACAAGAAGCAAGAGGAAGAGACTGTGGTATTGACACTTGGAGGCTTCTGCTGATCTTCAATAGGGACACATGGCAATATCTGCCAATTCACGGAAACAAAGTTCAGTGAGATTCGGATGATGACATGTGGCACGTTCCGATGAACTCCTTCCATCACACGCATTTCTCTCCATAACTGAGGCAGTCTTTGAACTTTTGAACCTGGTGCATTGAACCGATCGAGCGTTGAACAATTGGACCCGATGAAGCGCTTAGCTCTTGCCAAAGATGTTAAACTTGCTATTGGTGTTTGTCGATGAAGATTTTTGTTCGAACCCACTGAACCTGCTAGTCCCTTTACTGAAAAAGCTCAAATAATGAAGAATTTGAAAGCTCAGAGCAAATTTTGAAAAGGGGGAAGACAATTTTGGTTATGTAGGACCAAAATAGTCATATGTTGTCTGAAAAAATGAGGAACATTTTTGAGGACCAACAGGGTGCATTGGGTAGTTACGCTAGTAATGCTTAGTTGACCCACACTTATAACATGATCATGATGGGAATCTTCCTCTATTGCATCCTCCAACTCACTCATGTGCACCTCACTGATTCTCATAGCCAATATTTTATTGGTCATAGCCTTCATTTGCTTAGCCTGCCTATCAACTGTGGTCATTACTTATCACATAATTCTCTCCATATTTTGGTACATCTCATCAATGACTCAATAATCCACTATTGAATGAGTATAGGTGTCACACATCTTATAATAGACAATAGTGTTCACTTGACTGGGATGCTACAATAGGGGACAGTTTTGAGAATCATGCAGCTCATGACAAACTTCATAGCTGAGAAGTAAGGTGTGAACACTTTTTTATAGGTAATTATTCTTGTTATGCCCCTCCATCTCATAGTTAATACACCACAATCCATTATGAGTATCATGCACCAAAGCAACAATCAACTTCTATAGCTAGGAGGCCATTGACATGATCTGTGCTTCCATAAATGGGTTGATCCCAGTGTTAGTGTTGCCTATTGCCTCAGTCCAAAGCGTAGCTTCAAGCACTTCGTGAGGGTCTGTGAAGGTCTTCATGGACAATGCCCTTCTAAAAGGTACCAGTAGGCCCCCAACAAACCATTGCATGTGTTGGGAGGGGTAGATACCATACGAAAGATTAGAGAGGAGAGTCTTAAACCATGCATCATACAAGTGTACACTCTTGGATAGCCCTTAGTTTGTTTCCTTTAGCACCACAATGCTCTATTGCTCAAAATTAGGAATATCAAATTCCTTTGAGAAAACCTCCTTCAGTATATCATAATCAACCATAGCCTGGTTTGGATCAAATTTTTTATTCTAGGTATGGGCACAATCCAACAAGGTGGTCATGAACTAAGTCACCTTGACTATGTGATACCTCAATTATACTATTAAATTTCACACTTGAGCACATGCTTTATGACATTCTCTACACCATGATACTCATACAAGTACATCACCATTTCATAATAAATCTATTGAGGGTGTGGTGTTGGAGTATAAGGCACTTGCCCCCTGATGTCTGTGTTGGAGGAAGTTCTCTAATGCCTTTGGTTGTGGGGTTAGGTGCTAACCCTATTGTTATAGGTTGCATCATTGAGCTCGATGGTGCAATACTATTCACTTGTGGTTTTGAGCCACTTCATGTGGGCTATTGCCTAGTCAACACAACTGACATCCTCTAAATGGGAATGCTTGCACTTATGTTCTAGATTCCTAGGTTGGCACTCACTGGTTTCATGGTATTCTTGTTCAATCCTTCATAAGGAATCACTTGTTCAATCACAAAGTCTTGGTTTAAATTTTGAAGTCTATCAAAATTAATGTCGATAATAGTTATTTTTTTGTCTTCTAGTGGAGAATTCAGTGTATGATCTTGCATTCAGGTTTAAAGGGGGTAGGTGCTTCTAGCACATCCTTATTCACCACATCTTGTAGGAACCCAAGGTATTTTACACCTAAGTACTAAGATTAACCTCTTGCTTCTTCCTCTCTTTCCTCATGATGTTGTCGTTTAAGGGATCCTTCCCCATGCCTTTCCTATTCGCTATAGGTCCTCTTGGCACCTTCAAGTTCTAGATCCTCTATTAGCCTATGCCTTCACTTATTATAGTTCTACTTTCTGAACTTTCAAGTGTTAGGTTGTTCATCCCTTTCCATCATGCCTCACTTACACTTCCCCTTCTCACCTTCTGCACTTGCTCATATGCACAAGGATTTTAGCCTTTTATTCTCATGGTTTCAATACCATAATCTACCAACAATTTCTTCAGTTTGGTGCTGAGTCTTCTTATGAATGCACCCCTTAGTTCATGAAAGAACTCATACTCTACTTCTTCAGGGCAAGAGAAGGTCGACACTATGAATTATAACATGTAGTTGTTCAGCGTGTCACTCCACCACTTGTCTATAATGTGAGTCTAAACATCATTTACACTCTTAAACCTCTTTAGGCACTCATTTATCGACTCAAAGCACTGGTTGTAGCTTTATATTCTAGAGGTGGTATAGGTAACCAACCAGTGGTACACATGCTTAGGTAGATCACAAAAAAAACCTCATACTGAGCATCATATAGATTGGTTTGCACCCATTCTCTTGGCTTTTTTTCTTGGTATGTCAAATGCTTCTATGTGAAACTATCTTCCATTTTCTCTAGCCTATGCTCAATGTTCTCGAGCAAAAGTTAGAGCATCATTCTGTTGCACCATTGTAGCAACAAAATTCAACACGAATCTTGGCAATAGAACCAAAATATTGTAGAAAAGTTTCTTCTTTTAACTCATGTGTTTAGTCATGCACTTAGCAATCAACCTTAGTCAATTATGTACTTGATACAACTAGGCATAAGCATAATAAATTTCTATGGCACACAAAATTTAAATGCACTACTACACTGGCATCAATTTCACACAAGGCACAAGCCTTGTGCGCTTACCTAAAGCACAATAGTGAAGGGACTGGGGCCTGCATTGGGCTAGTTGAAACATGGTGTAACCTTAGTCTCAATTGGACTTAGTCATTTACAAAATGGGCTTAGGTGATCTATAGACATGTGTCGTCATGGATAAGATCAAGAGGTGCAAGTCTATTCAAGGGAACTAGTCCCAGTCATGGTGGCACAAGTTTGTATTGGACTAGTTACACAACTTTTAAGGGCACAAGTCTTTTGGTGTAAGTTCATATCTGGCTAGTTATAGCTCTTAATGGCACAAGCCATAGGGATAGCAAGTTAAGTGTCATTCATGTGCTTAGTCGAATTAAGGGAATGACTTATGCTCAGTTGCTCATTCTTCAAGTTAGCTCTCTAGGCACAGTTACTAGGGCTTCAGTGTATGTCAGTTTCAACACTTAGTTGATTTTACAAGTATATTGAAGTCATTATATGGCACACCGATGCCATTAGCAACCTGAAATAGACCTTTACATCGTAATTCATTCAAAAATGAAAATTATACCATTATTCATACATAACTTAAGTTGTAATCATATAATAGTGCTAAACTATATGAAATGGATCAACAACCAAGTAAATATGCAATGCCATTTTGATTAAATCAAAGTTCATCAACATAGTACAATTTATAACATAAACAAAGCATCAACTCATTTCCTGCTTACTCATGCCCAGTGGCTCATAGACGAGTTTGGGTGATATAATGCATATTATTCTCAGTATCCATACTAACTTAAACTATATCAATGGTGTTCTCAATTTTTGCATAGCTTCACTGAGTTAATTCATCTCTCCACCTTCTTTGAGTTTAAGTTTGTTTTATAGGTAGGGGAACATCTTTGAGCTAGGTCAGATGGGTGCACATGAGGTGTTACGCTATCACTGGGGGTCATAATTCCACTGGCTCCACTACTCTGACACCCATGCTCTCCAACTACCACGTATAATACTTAAAGGGGTGCCCCTTAAAACTCGAGTGCTAAGCAACTGCCTACCAACTAGCATAAGATCTTTGAAGATTATTCCATCTAGCACCAAAAGTACCAAAAAAGAAATCATTTGTAATGATTGCCTCATGTTGAGATGTGTTGAGTTAGCATGGTCTACTAAGTAGCACAACGATGGACCCAACAGGGTTGAAGATCTATTAGACACTAGTCGAACCTACTCACAATTCTAGAATGCCCCACATGCATTCATTTCATCTACTTTTGGTCCATAATCATTTTATGAGGCATCAATACTCCTGAGTGAGATACTACTATGGAAGAGGAGTATGGTTCCTTACTGAGGAACAACACTTGGGATTTAGTCCCTCTTCCTAAGGGAAAAAATCTTGTTTGATGTAAGTGGATCTATTGAATGAAATTTGTAGCAGATGGCTTCATAGATAATTTCAAAGCATTTTTAGTGGCAGAGGGTTTTTCTCATGTACCTAACATTGACTATATTGAAATGTTCACCCTAGTTTCCAGAAAAAACTCAATTTGACTCACTCTTGCTATTGCCATAACACATCAATGGGATGTTCATCATATGGATGTGAAGAGTATTTTTCTTCATGGTGACATCAAAGAGGAAATATACATAGAGCAACCACAAGGATTTGTGGAATATTCTTCCTTAGTTTACAAACTTTAGAAATCTATATATGTTCTCAAACAAACTCCTAGAGCTTGGTATGCCAAGATGGACTCCTTTCTTCTTTCAGTTTGGTTCACTAGATGTTATTCTGATCCAAATGTTTAAATTTTATGGTATGATGATTTACTATTGATCTTGGTTCTCTATGTGGATGACCTATTAACCATAGGGAGTTCTTCGTCCACCATTACAATAGAGAAATATGTATTATCTATTAGGTTCTCAATGACTGAATTAGGTTTATTGCATTACTTCCTTGAGATTGAAAATTTTAAGTCTAACTCTAAGATCACTATTGCACAATCCAAGTATGTTCTTGATTTGCTTGCACAGTTTAACGTGGTCAATTGTAAGCTTGCTCCAGCTCCCTTTTTATATTATGTGAAGCTTGAGGCTAATTGTCCATATCCCTTGGTTGGTGCTACCTTGTATGAACAACTTGTTGGTAGTATCATCTACATACATACACTAGACTTGACATTTCATATGTAGTGGGCATAGTCTATAGATTTAGACAGGAACCACATGAGTTGTAATAAAAAGTAGCTAAGCAGATTTTCCACTACATTTAGGGTACTCATAGTTTTGGGATTTAATATGGATTGGGCATTGATGTTAACATGATTGGGAATATATATTTAGATTGGACTGGCGATATTCAGAATCAAAAGTCTACTTCAAGATACATTTTCTCTTTTATTTTAGGTCTAATTAGTTGGTTACGCAAGAAACAAAGTGTTATTGCTTTATCATTTTAGAGGTAGAATACAAAGGAGTTGTTAATGTTGTCACTGAGGCTATTTGGCTTTAAGGGATTCTCACTAAGTTTAGTATCTAGTTTTGATGACCAATAGTCATCTTTTGTAATAATCAAAGCACCATATAGTTTTATAGGAATCTAGTCCTCCATCAATAGACCAAGCATGTCAAGATTCACATACATTTCATACGGGAGCTTATCCATGAGCAAGCAATTGGGCTCCATTACATCTAGATTATAGAACAAATTACTGATATATTCTCCAAACCTTTTACTAAGAACAAGTATCTTCATTTGCATGCTCTTATTGGGGTTTGGACAACTCTATTTTCCTCCTCTTGGGGGGTTTTCTATGTACTTGGCACCTCATCAAGCTTTGTTGTTAGAACCCAATTCCACTACACATCTAAGCTACATTTAAGGGGTTGTTGGTGTAGGTTTTTATTCTATTTAATGGTTTTTCCCTACACATGTTCAGTTTGCTTAGGTATCATAATAGATCATCAAGGAAAATATGGTTTAACCCTATTTTCTCATTTTGAATTATTTTGTTCTTCTCTATATAATGTACATTTTCTAAATCTATTTGGCCAATGATGGTAATGCAAATGTTAATTTTTTCTTTGGTTTGATTTTGCTTCTACAATAGGTAGTTTCTTCATGCATTTGATCCTATCTAGACCCGATCTTTGATTATGGCCTACTCCAACATAAATGCGGTTACATTCTGGTATTATATTTCTTATTGTATCTATTTAATTTAATATTTTGAATACTAGACTAAAGGGGGGTATTTATAGACACATTAATTTGGTATTAGACACTTGATAATGTTAATATTGACCTATCTTTGACATACATGACTTGTGCATGCACATTTAACTCTTACTCATATTCTCTCTTAGCCATTCATCTATATATGAGCTTGGCCTTTCCAAAATTTCATCATTCATACACATGATCTCCTTAGTTTGTGTCTAAATGATTTATTATCCTACGAAGATTATCATTGTATCCCATATCACTATTTCCTCCTTCCTAGATAGTGCCAATAATAATTGAACATTGTTGGTTATTGAAAATACCCAACTTCCTCAAATGGTTATTTTTCAAATTCAAATCCCTTCCCTAGGTTGGCTCACACACTTTGTATATCAGATATAGAGGGAAATTACCCAAAGAGACATCTATTTATACACATCAATCCTAAAACTATTCTTATTTAGTACATATCTAGAGCTTACTTAGAATACTACCTACACATTAAGAAATACATCTATACATCCTTGAGGTACTATCCTAAAGCATCCAAATCTGAAAACCCCTCAAAATAAATAGCCCCTAAGCCAAATTTGAATATCCAAAACAAGTTCAAAGTTGCATATTGCCAAGTGTCAAAATCCAATAGGTTGCATTGCATTCTAGTAGATCACTACTGATTATACATACACAGGTGGAAGAACTATGTGCAGTTTGAGCCATCTTCGGAGTAATATAATATAGACAACACTCAACCACTCAATGAGGTGTGGTTGGGGATGTCCAATCCATCTTTCTAACCTCTTTTTACAAGCCAAAAAAGTGTCAAAAGTGAAACTAGGCTTTTAAGGTAAAAGAAAACAAAATCTAAATACATGCACATAATTGAGGGCAAGAGGTTACTTAGAAATCATCCATATAGGCAAGTGCAATGATCTGTAGTAAAATAGACCGATAAAACCTATAGAGACAGTTATGACAAACAATGGATAGATTTAATCATCGTAGGTATCTAAGCCTCACTAGTGTCATCTTGGAATAATTTGACAGTTAGTCTCCTAAATTGAGCGACCGCATATCCATTATAAATTATTTTTGACGACTGTGCATAAACATAAAATAAAATAAAAGTAAAACAACTAAGTACTATATCCTTTTATTATTTTTATAATAATAAGCTCAATATTAGCATAGTTTTTACATTTAGATTCATATAACGAATTATATATCTTGTAATTTGAATAGTCTCTAGTTTTGGCCTATTCAAGTCACTAAGTGTAAAATAAATTTAAACACATTCCACACCACTTTTGAGTATTACCAAGCTCGCTACAAATAGACTCATTATTAATACTATAGCACTGAATGTAGTCATGATGGCTTAAATCCAAAAGTCATTGACCTTGAACATCAAATGATGCCAAAAGACTACCAAGTGTAGGGCACTGATGTAAATGGAAGAAGGGACAAGGAAAAAGTAATGGTAAAAAATAAGATGATTAAAGTAGTAGAACTTGATTTTCTAAAAAAATGCAAGAAATTGAAGAAGATAAAAAAATCAACTTGAAAATATAAAGAAACAACATTAAATTGAAAAAGAAAAAGAAAATCTTTATAAAAAGAAAACAAACTAATGCAATATTTGTTAAAGAAAAAGGAATCAAATGCTAAAAAGTGAAATGGTTGTTGCACAAAATGAGCTCAAACAGGGCACAAAGACCTAACTATACAAAAAGGAAGTTTTAAAGAAACCAAAAGTTTTTTGAAAACAATCACCAAGCTCAATGGAAAGAGTTTAACAATTTAGAAAAGTAAATCAGAACCTTATGATTATTTATGAAAATTAGATTCACAAAAACTAACAAAATTTTGTAAAAAATTTATATAATGATTTTTGAAGAACTAACAACTCATAATATTGAGTAGGCATTTTTTAGAATCAATTATATATAATAATCTTTGTCTCACATTAAAAATACTAAATTAAATTTTAATAAAATTATTTAAAAAAATAAAAATTGAACAAATAAACATACTCATTATATAAACAATCAAGTATTATATTCATAAAAAATCATTTACATTGTAAAATCACCACTTTAACACAAAGATCATATTATATGAAATTTATATACTTATTAACAAAGCCACTCTTATTGTAACTTCACCCCACCAGCACAAGAGCATGCTACATAAAGTTTATATGTTGCCGCGGATCTGGCTCTACCCAAGTGAGTTTTTTCTTTTCTTTTTAATTTAATACGATACTAGATATTATGATCTTCTTAGGCAATCTTTTAGTCTTTTTAAGGTTTTACATTGTAATTTATATGCCTACCAGAAGAACATATCATATGTATATATATATACCCATCTTATACGCACATTAAGAGGGTTAACGCGGGCTTTTTTCTTCGACTCTTGTGCAAACCTGAACAGCGGAGGATGCACATATACAATGCATTGCAGCTTCAAATACGGTGAGAGGTAGCATCGATACAATATAATGCTTTGCAGATGGAGGGCTACTTGTACACAAGCCCTGTTTTATTCTGCAAGAAGAAGAAGTTGCAGGCCTCTCCTCACTGTTGCTCGAGAAATTACAAGAGAAGAAGACCCATATGCATTGATGAAAGAAGATGGTATTCAGGTATGTTCAGACATGTGGGTACAAGCTTTTAAGAATAACGCCAAACCAATGACAAATGCTACGGATTTTTTGAAGAGGTTTGAGTTGTGGGTACTTGCTTATCAGAAGGTTTATGCTGATGAAACTGGTATGATTTGTGCTAAAAATGCAATTCACTGGAATGCCTTAGACGATTTGTTAGCACTGAGAAATGCTGTTTTAGAATCTAAATTCAATTGGGGTTCAAGGACTGATTTTTATATTAGGTCTCCCAAGGATAAGACTAGGCCTGCGCAGCACTTGTCTAAGACCAAGCTTAGATTGCTCATGACATCTGCACAGCCAAGTCCTTTTCAAGATAGGATTGTGCAGGAGGTTTTGCTTATGATATTGGAGCCTATATTTGAGCCTAGGTTTAGTCAGAAATCTTATGCTTTTAGGCCTGGGAGGAGTGCTCATACTGTGCTGAGAGTCATTAGGAGTAAATTTGGTGGGTATGCTTGGTTTTTGAAGGGTGATTTGAGTACCATCTTGGATGGACTTGAGGTTGGGATAGTAATGAGTTGTCTTTCCAGGGTTGTTAGAGATAGGAAAGTGAATGGGCTGATCAAGTCAGCTCTTACAACTCTTGTTGTGACTGGATCAAGTGACGATGGAAAGAAAAAGAAAAAGAAAAAGAAAGGGAAATTTCCCAAGAAGAGGTTTTTATCTGAGGATGAGCCAAAGCCTGATCCTCATTGGTTAGATACCTTCTTTGGGTTTGCACCGGAAGAGGCAGCCAAGGTTCCATCATGGGCTCACTGTGGAGTGTTGAGCCCGCTTCTTGTGAATATATGTCTTAATGAATTAGACCAGTGGATGGAAGAGAGGATTTCTGAGTTTTATCGGCCTTCAAGTACTGATGTTATATGGAAGGATTCCATTGAGGCAGGAAGCTACAATCCTGCCTGGCCAGAATTTGTTCCAACTAGCGGTAGGGAGAAAACGAGGAAAATGGACTATATTCGTTATGGTGGGCATATCTTGATAGGAGTGAGAGGTCCTCGGAGAGGTGCTGCTTACATTCGAAAAAAAATAATGGAATTTTGTGAAGACAAGTATTGCTTGAACCTTGACAAAGATGGATTTCCAATAGAACACATAAGCAGGGGGATTATGTTTCTGGACCATATAATTTGTCGGCGTGTGATATATCCAACCTTGAGATACACTGGAACTGGTGGGGAGATTGTCAGTCAAAAAGGTGTAGGTACTCTGCTTTCTGTTACTGCCAGCTTGGAGCAGTGTATTCGTCAATTTCGGAAACTAAAATTTGTTAAGGGTGATAGGGATCCTGATCCACAGCCTTGCTATCGAATGATTCACGCGACTCAGTCACACAATAATTTACAAATGAATAAGCTTCTCGATACAATGGCGGAATGGTATCGATATGCAGACAATCGTAAGAAAGTTACTAGATTTTGCTCCTATATTGTTCGGGGATCTCTTGCAAAGCTCTATGCTGCCAAGTATAAACTCCGCTCTCGAGCCAAGGTTTACAAGATTGCCTCCCGCAATCTCAGCCGTCCATTGAAAAGGAGAGAAGGGCATGTACCAGACTACAATGATCTTTTAAGAATGGGGCTTGTAGATGCCATTACTGGCATTGAGTTTTCTAATAGTTCTTTGATACCTACAACTGACTACACTCCCTTTCCGACGAACTGGATACCAGACCATGAGAAAGTCTTACATGAATATATAAATGTACTAACTCCAAAAACTTTTCGGGAACAACGGGCTTTACTGAGGCAAAAGGGGCTAATTACACCACAGGATTACATGTCAATTATGGTGTGGAACTTTAAAATGTATGGTGTATTTGTGGATGGTATGCCTATTTCTGAAACTCAGTTTAAACAGCACGGAGAGGCAGCTTTATCTGGAGACAATGGTGGAAAAGATGAAAATAGTCCCTTAAGATGCCAAGTCAAAGATTAAAGGTGATCTCCATGTTCCAGTCCAGCCAAGCATGGGAAAGGTTAAATGTGATTTCTGTGTTCCAATTCAAGGTCATCATCACCAAAAATTATGTCATGAACCGTAATTACACTTTCAGCATAAATTGTAATTTGCACACTTCAGTTTTCTATCTCTCAATCTAGATGTGTAAATGGTGTCAAATCAGTGCGGTACACTCGATGGGCATAACCAATGTTACAATATTAGGAGTAGATGCTTTATGCTTGCTTGACATTCCATTGAAAGTCTTGTACGTGTTTTGCCAAGGACCTAATATGTGAAAACTAGGAGCACACATGCAAACTCTGAGTTGGATTTACAATTAACTTCAGACTGTTTGGTTCACTAGATGTCATCAAAAGTATCTACTCATGCTTATTTCTGTGCGAAATTGAAGATGTTGGTGACATCAATTTATTATGCTCATGTTTTTGAGATCAGGACATTTCTCGTGTTGGTGATCTTACCACACATTGGGCATTGCAGCTCAGGGGCACATATGCTAGGATGAGAGGCAACTGTGGGGGAGCTTGAGCAGCATATACTGTAAGTCTGTGTTAGATAAGTACATGATAATTTTACAATTATAAATTGTGAATTTCATATTGATGTACACTATACCCATAAATTAAAGCAGCCAGTTTTTTTTTTCCTATCATACTTTTAGCTTTCCAAATTGTGTATATTCTCAGTTCATGCGATTATACTGTTACGAGATTTACTCTATTTACTGCAAGTTAAATTTTGACTAGCGCCCACATTGATTGAAACAGTAGCGAATATTGACTTCAAAATAATCTGATCGTTGATGTGAAATGAGAAACTGAATCTTTTAATCTTTACTTGGATGCTGCAACCCTGTCTAGAAGCAGCTGTACCCGAAATTTCAATCTATAATCTGTTCTTCTAAAATGCATTTACTATTTAGGCTCAAGCGTTTCTGAACACATTAATATTTTGATTTTATTGGATGTGGTTTGAGTGCCTGTTATTTCTTGGACTGCTTGAGAGCTCATTAAAACAGTATAACACTACTTTTGTGCAAGTTTCTTAAAGAAACCATAACTTAATTGTTTCCTTTTGTAAAGACACTGGAATTTGGCATTACAAAGGTCACTGTAGCCCAAAAACGTTACATGAGATGTGTCTGAAAGTATAGATGGAGGCATTCAAAGAACACAGGATATAATTGGCGAAGGCAGCTGGAGACAGAAGAACTTCCTCATTTGCAAGTTTGTCTGGTTTCTTGTTTAATTGCCTTTAATCATGCTTTTAAGAAATAAGATTAAAGAGACCTGCTAACACTTAAATGTCAGCTATGTAGACGTTTAAAGAGAATGCTTTGGTTCATTTGGAAGAACTGTAGGCCTTTTTTATGAGACTAGGATCTCTGTAGATGTCAAATATCTGATTCCCTGTTGGAGGGCGACTTGCAGCCCCTTTTCAGAGCAAAATCCTCCGCTGTGTTATTGCCTGTTCTTCCCAAACCCATCTCAAAATTCTGCAATCTTGTTGCTCTCTGGATTCACAATTAGATTTTCAACTCCAGGTTGACCGAGGTTCCCTTTGCATCATTGAAGGAAAGGCTTGCCCATTGAGGTCCCTCAATTTTCGGAGAAGTGTATTTAGTCTGTTACAGTGGTCCCGGTTATGTTCTTCACCCAATCTATCAAGTGCAGTGTTTCCAGTGTCTTCAGTACCTGGCTTCCATATGTCCGTAGATAATTGTTTTTTTGCCAGTCTCGATCAATTCTGATATAGAGGAGTTAATCTCGGTGATGGCTGGATGGATCAGCCAAATCTACCAACATACAGATAAGTTAATATTTTAGATCACAACCTAGCCAGCATGCCTAATGGATGTATGAGACCCCCTTAGAGGGAGAGGGAGAGGGAGAGGGAGAGGAAGAGAGAGAGTACCTCTTTGGGTTTTGACCCTTTGACAAAGCTTGCAGTGAATCACGCCTTGCCAATCCGTCTAAGGCATGGCACCAAGAGGAGCCTAGAAGAAGGTGTAAATGTTGGGGATTGAAGTTGTTAGCCAGCTTTGTTTCCACATTCCCTTGTCGCTTGTCTACTCTCTGTAATATTTGTTTAAGCAGAATTTATATCCCATTGAAACTGTGCAGTAGCTTCTACTGCATGCTTCTCCCCACATTTGATAATCAGAATTAGCTTCCTCGCCAAAGCCTTACACCAGGTAATGAGAGACCTTCGTGAATCATCCTGAGATAGTGAGGGATTCCCCAAGATGGGATTATCCCATATGTTAACCTTATTACTATCTCGTAGGGCCCATGATAGCCTAGAGATGACAATCCTTCTTCCAAGGAGCACATTTTTCTAAACTTTGGAAAGGAGCAAAAAGGCTCAACCTCCAAGGCAAGGGCCTCTTGAGAGCACTTTCGGAGGGGAAGGGGAGAAGTTCAAAAGAGAACGGGAAACACCATGATACAGGAAGAATCTACCGACTGCTAATGAATGATTTTTAACTGGCCATATTTTCCAAGCAACGATCTTTTACAATGAGTCAGTCTTGCTGATATAATGTTCCAAAACAAATTTGCTCCCAAAGATTCCCTGACCAATCTAGATTTTCTGATTTCTAGGTCTCGTTTGTCCTTTGGAGTACAAACTTTGTTCCAGAGTCTAGATAGTCTTTTTTATGCCAAAGTGTTGATCGATTCTGATATGGAGAAGATAATCTTGGTTGTGATGGGCTGGGATGATGTTTTCTTGGAAGATTAATGCATTCTTGATCAGCCAACTCTTCCAACATATAGATAAGGTAATATTTTAGGTCACAACCTAGCCAACATGCCTCATGAGTGTATGCGACACCCTTAGAGAGAGAGAGATGGAGTACCTCTTTGGGTTTTGAATTTTTGACAAAGCTTGCAATGAGTCGAGCCTTGCCAATCTGTCTAAGCCACAGCACCAAGAGGAGCCTAGAAGGTGTTAATGTTGGGGATTGAAGTTGTTAGCTAGCTTTGTTTCTGTAATCCCTTGTGGCTTGTCTACTCTGTAATCTTTTGTTCAAACAGAATTCGTATCCCATCGAAACTGTGCAGTAGCCTCTACTGCATGCTTCTCCTTACATTAGATAATCAGAATTAGCTTCCTCGTCAAAGCCTTACACCACATCATGAGAGACCTTTGTGAATCGTTATGAGATAGTTGTGGATTTCCAAAGATGAGATTGTCTCATATATTTACTTACCATCTTGCGAGGCCCATGATAGCCCGGAGATGACAATCCTTCTTCCGAGGAGCATATTTTTCCAAACTTTAGACTGGAGAAAACAAGCTTAATCTCCAAGGCAATGACCTCTTGAGAACACTTTCCGAGGGGCAGGGTAGAAGTTCAAAATAGAACTGGGAAACACCTGATATAGGGAAAATCTACTGACTGCTACTGAATGATCTACAACTTGCCATATTTTCCATGCAACCATCTTATACAACGAGTTAGTCTTGCTGATATAAGGTTCCAAAACAAGTTTACTCCCAAAGATTCCCTGACTAATCTAGATTTTCTGATTTCTAGGCCTTCTTTGTCCTTTGGAGTACAAACTTTGTTGCAGCCCACCAAACACTGTCTTGTGCACTACTTTTCACCAGCCCAAAGGAATTTTTGCATTAACTTTCCCAGGTCATGTAAAAAACCAACAGAGCAGGTTTGACTGAGCTTTGATATATGAAGAGGGAGGAAATAACTGATTTGATCAGGACACTCCTAGAATGAAGGCTTAACCATTTAGTAAATCAAGATTTGATTATTTTCTTTACTTTATCGAGGATTGGATTCTACCTGTTGAACTTGAGAGGCCCATCTGAGATGGGCTTTCTCAAATATGTAGTAACCTCTGACAAGTCCTCTTTTTTCATATTTGAAGATCCTGACAATTTTAGAATGAAGAGAGTTTCCAAGATTTTTCTGTAGGGTTTTCGAGCTTGATAAGCATTGCCTTCTGTTTGGTTTGAATTGTAAGGGCCACTTCTGTTATTTTCCTATCTTGAATAAAGATGTATTGATCCTCAGTGATTGGGGTAGGAAGGATATCCCCCAGCCTCATGGCCATCAGATTTATTATGACTTTGTAAGTAGTATTGCATGTTGAGATTGGACAAAATCTGTCAAATAAGTCAGCTTTTTCTTTCTCTGGGATTAAACTCAGACATGTGGAATTCGTCACTCTAACAAGCTTCTAACATCTTGCTATCTCCAAGGCTTTGAGAAGGTCAGCTTTTACAGTTTCTGATCCAAATTGGATCATGATGTAATGTAAAGCCCACTTTGCGATGTTGTAATATCTGTTTGTAAGTCTCTAAGATGTTTGTATGACCCTTTGAGATGTATTCATCATGTTATGTAATCTCTCTAGACTTGTTATTGGCTAAGGAAGAATTGTACAGGTGTTCGGTGTATCTCATAAAGGTTTGGAAATAATCTGATAAAGAGTAGGTACTTTGATGTGGCGCGAGCTTTGGGAGGGCCACCTGTCACGGTGCGATGTGGTGTGGGGTGTCCATGTGGCTGCTGAGTTTTGAAGGTGTTGTGCAGAGTTTGAAGTTTGCGTGCAGCGTACACCAGTGCAAAGAAGGTGTGTAAGTGCCATGAAATGCTGATGAATTGTGCAAGCTGCGTGGTACACCCAAGTCTGTATGAAATGTCAAATGCTCTGAGGAGAAGAGCAGAGATTGGTGCTAGTTGTGCTTGCATCATTCCCCCTTCTTTAAGGAGTGATGGCCCCCATTGTGGCTTTGGTTAGCTGCAAAAATTGAACCTGAAGCTGGTGGAGGTTGTACCTCTCAGCGTGATCAGCATATTGCCCTGCCTTGACCACTCTAGAGTCTGAACAACTGATGTGTGTCTTTGCAGTGGCACGTTGGTTGCGATCTCAACAATCTGATTCTTTGGTGTTTTCTGCAAGTGTTGATGATCCAAATCTGAAGGATGTTGAGTTGTTGTTGGCTCAAGCAAAGGTCAAAAGTATGGCTTAAGAAGTTCCATATTGAATAGTAGATGTATACCCAGGTATTGTGGTAGATCAAAGACAAATGTGTTCTCTCCAGCTGTGTGCAGTATGGTGTAAGGACCATAGCACAAAGGCTTGATCTTCCAATGAGGACCCGTGAATCATTCCTTTTGAAGATGCAACCAAACTTTTTATCCACCTTGAACTCTAAGATGTGCGATCTGCATCATGGCGCTCTTTGTACTTTTGTTGGTTGGCTTGAGAGAATTTGCTGAACTAGCTAGTGAACACGCTGGATGTGTTGCAGAAACATCTGCACTTTCTCCACTTCATTTTCTTGCGTATGTGACTCTACGCCAGATGGCGTGCGATAGGATATGTTTAGAGGTGTTGCTGGCTGGAACCCAAGACATTTCTGAAACATATTGTGCCCCATAGAGCTGTGAAGAGCTTTGCTGTAAGCATTTTAAATGTAGAGTGAATTATCATCTCAGGGGTGTGGATGTGGATTGTTGTACATGTGCAACAAATGGATAAGTGTGCGGTTGGCAACTTCTGTTTGCCTATCTGTAGAAGAATGGAAAGTTGTAACTGGTCCAATTGTGTATCCATCATTTACCACAAGGCATGCCTAAATTGACTGACAAAATGCGGTTTGTGATCATGCACAATGGATGTTGATAGTCCAAAGTGTAACCAAACATGATTGAAGAATGATTGTGCAGTGTCTTGCATTTTGATGCTCTTCTTGCAAGCAACCATGATAGCCTTCTTCTAAAACCTATATAGTAAAATGAACAAGGGTCATTTTGGTGCTTTGTCATAGGTAATCTAATCATGAAATCAATGCTAATGGATTCCAAAGGGCCTAGATGGAACCAATAGAGGTGTATACAATCCCAAATTCCTATTCTTGGGCTTGGCAATGCAACAAGGAATACATGATATGATGTGGCGCTCAATGTCTGTGCACATGTGAGGCCAATAGAAGTGCTATTGCAGTGTTGCCAGTGTTTTGATAATGTCAAAGTGTCCTGTCGTCTTGGTGTGGTGCGACTCCTAGATGAGTCTTGGGTGAGGTGCACCATCAACAACACAAAGATGTCCAAGCTTGTAGAGAAGCTTGTCAGACATATGGAATTCATGAACATGTTCACCGTGCACAAGAGGGGTATAGCCCTATGCGAAGTCACAATCTGCTAAGTACAGTGATACCCAATCCAAGAGATTGTGGTAGTGTGTCAAGTACCGTGATGAGCACCTGAACTGAAGGGCAGCTAAGGCAATCTTCTGCATTGTCTTTTCCCTTCTTGTATTTGATCATCAGATGGAACTATTGCAAATATGTCATCCACTTCATATGTCATGCATTCTCTAGCTTGCTTGTTGTATGCAGGTACTAAAGTGGTTAATGGTTTGAGTGAATGATAGACTTCTTACCCAAGATGTAGTGTTGTTGTTTGATTGTTTGTACGATGGCATACGAGTCTTTTTCATAGGTGGAGTAGCGTTGAACCGTGTTGTTGAATGTCCTTGAGTGATAGGTGACCAGATGTCCATGCTATGTGAGTACTACATTTAGTGCATAGTCAAATGCATTGGTCTCGATCTCAAAGTCTTGGACAACGCCAGGATAGTTGTGGCACAAAGGTGCCGCTTGAGCTCCTCAAATGCGTGCTATTGTATAGATGCCTAGTGGAATGCAACTTTTGCATGTATGATTTAGCTAAGTGACCAAGCTATATGAAAATCCAAGAACGAACTTGTAGTAGAAGTTAGCAAGTCAATGAAAACTCCTCAATTGGGTGGGATTGTGCAGAGTTGGTCAATCTTGGATCACTTTGATCTTCTCTGGATCTCAATGGATGCTTGCATGGTTGATGATGTAGCCCATATATTGAATATGTGCGGCACAGAGTGTACACTTGCTTAAATTGGTTTGCAACTTGTGTTTGCAAAATGTGTTTAGGACGCGCGAAATGTGCTCCACATGCTCCTTTCAAGTCATGTTGAAGATGAGGATGTCATCTCAGTAGATGTCGATGAAAGAGTTGTTGAAGGGCCTGAATATGCCATTGATCAAACACATTAATGTTTTCGGCGCATTGGTCAAGTTGAAAGACATCGCCAACCATTCATACAATCCCTCCTTTTTTTGCATGTCATCTTTTGGACATCTTTAGGATGGACTAGTACATGATGGTAACCTAACTTCAAGTCGATCTTGGTGAAGTATTGTGCACCTCAAAATTGATCTAAGAGGTCGTCAATGCATGGCAATGGATACCAATTCTTCGCCGTTATTTTATTGAGTGCACAATAGTCGATGCATAAGCAACATGTACCATCTTTATTTGGTGTGAGAACTATTGGGCTGCTTGGAGGAAAAGAGTTGGGCTTGATCTTGCCTTGCAGATCAAGAAACTCTCGGATTTGATGCTAGACTTTATCATTTTATCAAATTTATGTGTGTTACAGTGGACTGTTCGGAAGAGGGGATCCAGGAACCTAATCAATCTAATGCTTTATTGCACAATGTGTGTGGGAAGGGCTTTTGGTTCCTCAAAGACATATTTGTATTGTTGTAGTAATTTGTTGAGTTGTTGCTGTTGTGATGATTGTACAACATGGCATGCTACCAATTGTGCGCTTGCTCGCCTGTATAGGTGCTTCTGGATGAACCATGAGTACTATGAACTTTTGAGTGTGGGAAACGAGCTTGTGGCATTCTTTGGAAGAGACCAAAGTGACCTTGGCCTTTGGAGGCGACTCCAAGATATTGAAGATGTAGTCTTTGACATGGATGGCCAATTGTTGTGGCTTAGCTTGATATGTAGCATCGCTGTCAAACACATTTGGTCTCCCAAATAGAATGATACAGACTTCTAGTGGCACGATGTCACAAGTGACTATGTCATGCATAGGCTTGATTGCGTACTTGAAAGCACATTATTCTCGAACTTGAATGTCTTTCCCTTGTTGTGGCCATCCCAAAGAGTATGGTCGATGACATGCTTCAGTAGAAAGACCTTAGTGATTGCATACTTGAAAGCACATTATTCCTGAACTTGAATGTCTTCCCCTTGTTGTAGTGATCCCAAAGAGTATGGTCGATGACGTGCTTTAGTAGAAAGACCTAAGTGTTGGATTGCATCTTGCGCTACCACTATCAATGATGACATGTAGCTATTGACCATTGACTAGGTACTTCGAGTGGGAGAGGCATTCTTGTTCCTTTGAGGTGTAGCTATGTTGGTGCTTAGACATGTTGCTTATGGATCACTGTCTTCTGCTTGTGCAAGACCTAATGTAGAGTGCACATTTAGAGATTTTTGTGCATGATATTCATAATTGTTGTGTGAGCTAGTGTAGTGTCAATGGCACCACATGTCACCTTGTTTCTTCTTGCCTTTTTTCTGAAGCTAAAGGTGTTGAATCCTTTTAAAGTTTTGCAGTTGACTTTTATTGATCTCCTTTGGGTGGCATGTTCTGCTTTTTTGCAAGAGAGCTAGATGGTGTGTCGGGTGCAAGGTTTCCTCCTATGCACAACTCTCGATGAAGAGGAAAACTTATGCTTCATCTTTGCCTTAGCTTTGATGTTGGTGGGGTTGTGGTTAGCTTGCTCCAATGTGTCGGAGGTCAAGAACTCTATCATGGCATGTATATAAGGTGAGAATTTGTTGATATCTTTAACGCCTTATGTTGTTCCATTGCATTTTCACACATAGTTATAGTGTAGTCATGGAACTCGTTGGTGTAGTCTTGAATTGAGTATTCCTTACATTGGCTGGAACTCAATGTACTCATACTTGTAGTGCTTGAGGGGGATAATACTCCTTTTGCATAGCGCTGACAAACTCACTCCAAGTTTCAATGGACTTGGACATTGTAGGTTTCCCACTAGTGTGATATTGAAATGGAAATCTTTAACACTATGAAGGCGATTGTCTCTTAGTCATTGAAACGATTGACTAAGAAGTAGGCTTCTAATTGTCGAATCTAGTTGTCCAATGTTGTGGCATTGATTTTTCCTTAGAACATTGGAATATCAAGATTGAATTGAGCTTTGAAGGTGCTTTGATTTTGAAATGATGGGTTGATAGGCTGCATAGAATGGGATGTTATTGGACCAAGTTGCATCATGAGTTTGCGAAATTCGCCAAAGAGTTTGGTGCATTGTTCCTCGAGGGCATCTTGATTGGGTTTGTGGATGTTTGGGAATGCCTTAAAGAATTGCTTTTGGGCAGCAACCATTTTGCTCTTGGTATGACATTCTTCCGGATATTCTGAAATAGAACAGAGTGGATGGCCTTCTTTCTATTGTTCTGCTCATGTGTTTATAGGTATATGAAAGCTCTTGCCTTGATACCAATGATCTGCACCATGGGGCCCAAGATGGTGGTGCAGAGGACAATCATATAACTCGGCTTGCAAACTACAAGGTTTTAAACATGTAATAAAAAACATTAGCTATAGTGAACTATTACACATTCAAATGTATAATTTAGCATAATAATGTGAATTCTATTCATTGAGAGAGAATAGGGTACAACACACATGCGTACAATGTACAACAAGGTTGAGAATGAAGATTCCCATGATAAGAAAGGTGGGAAACACTTCCTAACGGATTTGTCTAGTCTTGAATGTGAATAGATGACCATTTCATACTAAATGCTCGAAGCATGCAAGTTTTGATCTCTCAAACTCCAATGGCTTACGATATATATCATTACAAGAAAGCAGTTACAAAAGGGACGGTTACAAAAAGGTATGACTTTTGTAAATTGTAACATATGACAGTTTGCCTTCCTGTAGGTATGATGGTTGGACTCCTAGGCACATGGTATGTTGACAGGTACTCCAACATGGTGCGAGCTTTGTGAGTGCCACCTAGCATGGTGTGACATGGCGCTGGTTGTGTGTGTATGGTTGCTGAGTTCTGAATGTGCTGCACAGAGTTAGAAACTTGCGTGGTCTACCCAATGGTGCTGCACAGGTACACAATGGTGCAAAGAAGTTGTGTGAGAGTTGTGTTATGCCGCTAAGATGTGCAAACTGTGCAGTACACAAAAGCGTGCACAAAATGCCAAATGCTTTAAGGAGAAGAGTGCAGACCGACAAGGCTGCGATTGGATCAACTTCTCCATGAGCAAATGTGCATAAGCATAAGACTAAATCTGCACATTATTAATTGAATTCAGCATAGACTAAATAAGATCAAGAATGCTAACGAATTAGACACCAGGATGCTTAGGCTAATTATGGATTAGTTAACTATGTACCCATGAATAAAAACATAAGTTGAAAACCATGTGGTCTTAGGGATTTGTCCTTCTTCATTAGTATTATGGCCTTTTCCAATTCATCAAGCTTGAGTGCTTTGACAAACACCATATTAGCTGATCAATGACCGACTTTGGAACCACCTCCAACACCAAATCTTGAGATTGGTTTCCGTTTGTCTACCTTAGTGAAGAGCTTGTTTTAGAAGTTTTCTGCCAAGGATTTTATTTCTGAAATTTCCGTGACAAGATTATGCTGTCATTTTTTTATCAAGGAGATCCCATTTAGAGCACACCATTTTTGGAAAGAAATTGCATAGAGGAGAAATTTGATTGATGTTTTGGGCCATAGTGTGCGGCCAGGCCATTTATTAGGATGAACGAATAGATTACAAATGGGATTCCCTTTTATAGATAACTCCAATTACAACCCAAGTTGTTGATCATAGTAGCATAAATTGTGAAGCGCCATTACTCTTGAAACTTGGATGAAAACGATCTATTCCCACTTGTAAATCATGCTTTTTACCCAGTCAATGGTCAACGACTGCAAAATTGTGGAAAATCGCCAAAAATTGTGATTTTTTGGAAAGTGTAATTTTACCTAGTTTGTTTTAGAAAAACACAATTTTTTTGGTTATATATAGCAAAAAACATTTTTTTGGGGTCATTTTCAAATGATTTTCAGAGATTTTTGGGATTTTCAAAGAGATTTTTGAGGGATAATCTAGTTAAAATGAGAAGACTAGGGAAAACCCTAACTCTATTAGGAGAGGAAAAGATTTCAGGGAAGATAACATCTGTCGAATATTGTAAAAAGAAGATGAGCTGTTGGAAGACTACAAATGTCACAAATGTTGTAGGCACTGAATTAATATAAATGTGATGTGTTTGATGATGTCTCAGAAATGAAATAAACTGGTCAAAATTGCTTCACCAGTGAAGAATTTGAGGCCTACGAAAAAGGAAAAACGTGCCTGGCTTTAGAGGCTCTGCTTCTCAACACTGCCCTATATTGCGACAAGTTGTGCATTTGGGGTGCTGCCCCTTGACCTTGTTGGGGGTTGGTGCCCCTAGACCACTACTTTCAAATTCCAGAACCAAAAAAGAAATTGGAAGGGGAATTGTGCCAATAAAAAGTGCTATTTTTTGAGTATGTATCATGGATGCAGTACAAATGCATTTATTCGTCCTACAACAGTGTTGCAACCATCACGTGTGGTGTAAGTGTTAATTTTTGACTAAATTGTGCATGTTACAATGTTGACAAAATCTATTTTTGCAGCACAATGGTAGGATTTTTTTTGCAAAGAAACCAAACACCTTCAATGGATGGCAATGCGCATTTTGAGCTAACAATGTAGTTCATCCGCTTGCGAGTGTAGTTGGAGTGTGTTTGAACAAATACATTCCAAAAACCACAATTGACTCACTCAAGAATAGGTGAATTATTTGGTGATTGTTCACCACAATCTTCTCCTAAAAATGAAGAAAGCTTTAGGTTAAAAAATGTTGCATTTCTAATTCACAATTCATATAGAAAGTTGATTTATAATCTTGTAAAGTATTATTCGTCAAAGTCACTAACATATGCATTCTATTTGATAATGTTAGGTATAGTTGAGGAAGTTCAGCGGATTGACCTTGATGAGATTGATCCAAAATCCTAATGGCTCTAAAATAATGACGAGCCTATTTATGACACTTGTTGGAGAAGGCTGGACACGACACTGAGGTTGTCTCTCAAATCAAGAGAGGCTCTAACCCTGTAGTTTCAACATTTAGAGCTATTGATCTCTAATCTACTCCGTTGCCATTGTCCTCTTTTTTGTTCCTTTGTAAATGGCAATAATATGCATTATGAAATGCAAATGTAATAAAATTTGAAGAAAATAGTTGGCTGATTTGGATGGCGTATAATCTCATTTATCTTCCTCTCATAAGTTGTATCTATTCTCTGCAATTGAAATGCTTGATATGTATCTCTATGAAATGTAAATGCCTTTAAATTTAAAAAAGAAATGCTTTTTCTCCCTTTTCCACATTTTTTCGGTGGTTTTAAGTTTTTTTTATTTTTTCTCGATTAATTGCAATTTTTAAAAAAACACTTGTTCTTTTGAAAAAACAAAATTTTCCCCAACCATAGTAGCGTTTTGCTACTATGGTTGATACAATGTAATACCACGGGTTTTTTTGTTTTTTTTTATAAATTTTATTGGGTGAAGGATAATTAATAATTACAAATTTATAATCATTAATTGTTTTCCCCATTATTGATTGATTTTATTTTGGTCCCTTAGCATTTGAATAATTGGTAGCCAAGAGTCACTAACTGGCCAGCCCTCATCCCTATTAAGATTATTGGGATGTTTTTTTTTATTAGCTTCCCTTAACTTTCTCTTCATGATTTGATCCTCCTTTGCAATAATTTTAGCATTTTCCATACAAATGTCATGGTTAGATGAATGTGAATGAACTGCTAGTGCTGACCTTTTTACCCATTCACGATGTATATCATTGCAATGCTCCTTGAACCCCTGTTGAGAAGATCTCCCTGTTTCGCTGATGTAAGGATGGCCACACATACAATCAACGTGACATACTCCACATCACAACTTGGGGTCAAGTGGATCCTTAGATTTCCTTCTACTTGGAGTTGTAGAGTGAAATAATTTTGAGTTTCTGTCTCTGCCCTTGAATTCAATCTCCATTGCTTCTCTTTGAAGTAAGCATTGTCCAGCTCAATTGTTTCTGCTTGCTCCTTGTTCCAAAATCAGTGGCTGAGTAGCAGCTAGCTTGACTTCCTAAGGGAAACTTTGAGATTTTCGAAGTTGCTTACTTTTAATCTATTACTTAAGCTGAAGTTTGGTGTTTTTTAATTGGAACTCCAAGTTGAAGCTTGCTGAACTTGGTCTTCTAGGATCTATGGCCCACGTGTTTTTTATTTTCTGCAGGCATTCTGCTCCTCTAGCAATGCTTGGTCAAATCTGAATGGTCAAGACTGTACATAGTGAGTGCTATTGGCGTGTGTTCTGAAAATGGTGCTTATAGAATAGTGGTAAGAACTAGGAATTGGAAATCCCACAATTCTTCATGCTCCAGAAATCGGTCAAGTATTTTAGCTACAAAGTTTTTGCCTCTTCTTGTATTGCTCCCTGTATAAATTCCTTCTTCAGGCTGTACATCTCTAAATTCTAGATTGGAGCTTACTTCGGGAGAGAAATTTTATCTAGGTCATGCCTGATCTGCCTTCTGTCTTCTCCTTAAAATATTTTAGCAAGTGTAGATCCCTTCGTAGCATCAAATCAAAAGTTTCTAATTTTTAATATTTATTGAGCGTTTCCAAAACATTCTACTTCTCATAGGGTTAAACAGGGTGAACATTTTAAATAGGAAAAACTAGAGCATTGCTTGAAATCAATAATAAATTTGTATCGACTTACCTCAGAACTTTAAAGAGCCAAGCATAATCTGTTCCATGGTGTTGGCAGTCCTGATCCAAAGTGCCAAGTAAAGGGGTGGTGTTGTTTGAAAGTTTGTTTCCTGGATTAACACTAATGAGGGTTTGCAACCTCAATTTCATGGGGTTGGATCCTATTCCCTGATGTTCAATGTTGAAAAAAGAAGGGGACAACTCTTAAAGCTTTGATATGTTCATTGCCCATCCTTTGGCTTGGCCTGCTCGACGAATCTTCTTATGTTGTCCGTTTTCCATTTGGAAGCTTTCGAAAAGAGTGGGGGATTGGCTTTCTCTTTGAAGCTTTCTTCTTCATCTGTTCCAGCGGTAACATTTTCTGAGGCAATGGTTACTCCTGGTTGGACTTCAAATCAGAGAATGGGGTTTGTAACAAAAGTTTCAATTGTTTGGTTTTTGACGAAGGTTGATTTAATCATCACTCCCTTTTTTCTTTCCTCCACCCTTAATAGTGTTTCAATGAACTGGTAAATCTCCCCCATTTGTGTTTTGAAGTTTCATAGTTTCTGTAACAAGATTTGAGTTTCATTGATTCTGTAACAAGATTTGCACGAGTTTCCTCAAAACGCTAACTTAGTAATGTTTTTGCAGATTCTGTTTGATGAGGTTGCAGACTTTTCCTCGTGACTATGGAGGGATAATATTATCCTGCAGTTCTGGATCTTCAGTTGCATCGTCTTTGGATGCAAGCAGACCTTCGATCCAAACGTGCTATTTTGGAATGGGGGTTTTGGGTTTGCAGATGATTGGAGGTTTGAAGGTTTTAATGAACTCCATCTGTGTTTCCTGAATTGATTTGGCTTCAGCGGGCTTTGGTGTGAATCTAACAAGCTTGGGGCATGATTTGGCCAAGTGGCCACATACATGGCAATCTTGCACTTGAAAGTTATATTGCCAAGATCCACTTGCTGAATCCAAGCGTGATCGAAAATAGAGATGTATATTTCTTCCAAAAGTCCATCCTTGTGAGAATTTTTGATACATTTTCTTTTATAGGAAAGAAATTGCTTCTGCAGAGTTGGATTGAACACCTGATATTTTTACCAATGGTATTGCTGATCAGTCTCAAAACATACTTCTTGTAGTACTCCAAAGGAAGGAGAGGTAATCTGACCCAAATTGGGGATGAAGAAGGTGCTTCTTTATGGATGCTGGGGAACATTATTTCATGCATAAATCAAACATACCAATGAAGTATGGTCCTTAGTCAAGTATGCCATTCCGAGCCTGTGTAGGATGAGTTACTACCATGAAGTAGTCTCTGGACCAGAAGATAATTTCTCTTGCAGCCTTGTCCCATTTTTATGAAACCCAGCCTGCAATAGGCTGAGAAGTAATTTGAACTCCTATGAATCTGCAGATCATGTCACATGAAGCATAGAGGCTTGGGTCTCTGGGTGATGACTAATTTTCTTTGCATTTCCTATAGCAGCCTCCTTCGGCGGGTTTCAGGAGCTGCTTTTTTTTACTGATATTGTTGAATCGACTCTCAATCTCCATTGGAGGGATACGAGAAGCAAGAATGGACTTGAAGGAAGGGGCACCTCCTCCCGAGCATTCCCCCATTGCAACTTGCAGATTTTTTTCACCTCTGCAACTTGTTCACATTCAGAGATCATTGGCTCCACCGATCAGGGTATTTTTATCAGAATTTTCAATGGTGCATATGTGATCATGCACTAGTGCTGTCCAATAAATATTGTGTTTGCAGTTATGGAAGGACGGTCTCTTCAAAATTATTGCAAATCTAATTTGGTGGCAATAATGTTTCTTTGCCATCAATATTCCTTACTTTATACTGGTACGTTTTATATTTACTTGCTTTAAAGTTACTACAGATTTTGTGTTAAAAATGTTTAGCCTAACCACAGCCTGGGTGCAAAAATAAGCATTTTCTCACATGTGTCAAATAATCTTTGAAAAAGTGTGATTAGAGTGATTATATTGGCTTCTTTTGTTTAATTTAATCTTCACATGGCTTGTACATGCATTTCTGCATTTTCTCTTCCTCTTGGTCTACTTTTCTTGTTGCAAATGAGGTTATACAAACTATAAGAACGCCAACGGCCTACAAGATTTTTTTATTTTTCTACTTTGCTACAAGAATATTTTTTTCTCTACTTTGTTACCAAGGTTGAGTTCAGATTCGAATTGGGGGAGTAAATTATCACTGGAGTACTAAATAAAGTCTAGTCATAAAATCCAACCCATAGTAAGAAAAAAAGGGAAAAAAACATGATTTCTGTTGTAAAAAATATTTTATTATGCTGATAAGCTATCTGTTAGAAGCTAACAATTAATGGTCGACTTTAAATTTGACGTCCATTTGGCTTTCATAGGGCATATTTCAACTTTAAATTTAATATCCATTTGACTGTCATATGGGAGTTTTTCTTTTTGCTTGGAGAAGTTGATTGAAAAATCGTTAACATCTTGTGCATATGGGGGAGTTTGGTGCCCCCCCTTTTTTTGGAGAGATTTTTCTGGGTCCCAACACAGTGGTACAGTGAGATTGAGCTCATCTATCATCAATTAGTGGGAAATTTCTGGAGATGATAATTAAGTCATTAATCAATGTAGTATGTGACAAATCCAAGTTAGATGCCTCCAAATTGATATCTCTTGGTGTTTTTCAGATTGATACATTTAAGATATATGTACTAGTATCTATGATTGTTCAATAATATAGACATGGTTATGTCATTATAATTAGGAATATCTAATTTGTATTTTGTGTACCAATTCATGTGCAATGTATGTAGGCCAACCAATCCAAGACACCATAATCCAAACTATGTGACTTTGTGTCTTCCGGTCAAAATATTTTCCTTCAAGGTCTATAAGTCCCACATGAGCCCCTGATCATATTTATATAAACAGGTTTACAACATAATTAGACTTGAATTTTATCATAGGATTTTTTGCAATCTAGGTCAATGATACCAAAATGAATAGCTGGGCCTATATCTCTTAGCAAGCAACTAGATGTTGAGTTTTATGACATTTGCACCAACATGACTAAATAATAGTGGCATACTTAACAATTTAATTTTTGCATTCAATGTGTAGCTTTTCTAGAGTGTCAAGGTAGTTTTCATGATAGAGGAAATTTCACGTCTTCTTCCATGAGTTATCTCGCAACATGTGGGCAACACAAAGACAAGGCTTGTAGAGTTTTGTCATATAACACGTAATCAAAGCTCCTTGACACAGAAGGATAACCACAAATCAAGGACAACTTCTAAGAGATCTGGACGTTTGATTTGATTTGATTGTAGAGAGCTAGTCTTTTGTCTTTGTAAAAATGCATGACGGTACATTGCAAAGCCACATTTATTGCCATGTCAACCTCCATGTTTGCACTTTGTGTTCACAATCTCGCATCTTATAAAGCTCTGATTTGTAGGATTACATTCACTTGGCATGTGAGATATATATATATATATATATATATATATATATATATTTTGGTAAGATAAGCGATGTATACTAATATATTTTATTAATAGAAAGCACTTAATATATATATTAAGTGCTTTCTATTAATAAAATATATTAGTATACATCGCTTTACATCGCTTTATATATTAAGTGCTTTCTATTAATAAAATATATTAGTATACATCGCTTATCTTACCAAAAAAAGAGCAGTGAATTGGGATCACAGTTTAAAAATTCACATTGATCACATGGATCCATATATGACAACTTAAATTAGTTTAAAATAAAGTTAAAGGCTAAATAAACATCTTTTCAATAAAAAAAAGGCTGAGCATAACCAACAATATGAGAAATAGCCCAATGTGCAAACAGATATCAAGGCACAAGGACACTAAACCATGGGAGCAATTACAACAGATGGTGAAGGTGTAGGATTATTTGGCTTGTTACCCCAACCTCCACTAGTGGGTGGATCCACTATAGTAGGGGTTAGTTCCCACTTGTCATTAGCTTTATCATTACTCATATAAGCCTCTGGTTCTTGTTTGGATGGGAAAATAGCTAAGGCCATTTGAGAAAATTTCCCTTGCCACTAAGCCATACATCCAATAGTGTGGGAATGTAGCCTTGCCACAATCACGATAACTGTGAGTTCGAGGTTTGCGGCAAAACACTTCATCCATGCTTTGTGAGTGGTGCCTACCACAAGCCTCATAGCCACAACCTTGAGAAGGTGATTGTTGACGGGGAGAATATGGAGGGACTCGATTGATTTAACATGGAACACTCCCTTGATGGTTCGAGATAAATTAAAGGTCCTCAACCTCCAAACGGACCTTGTCAACATGCACTTGAATATGAAACATTCCATCAGATATCACTTGCACGTTATTAGTAACGAAAAAAAAACCATTGATAGATAAATGATTAAATATTGTATTTTTTTCCCTTTTTTTTCCCCATAAATGAAAAAGAATTTTAGAACAAAAATTATGCCATATTTGGTTGTACTATGTAGGTAACATGGCCCAAATCCCCAAGAGTACTATTTTTTACGTAAATAAATTTAGATGAAATGGTTGATAAAGGGTATGAAGCCACCTTTACATTGACTAAGTATGCTTTGCAAAACCAAAAAAATACTTGAGTGACTCTGGGTGTTGGCAAGATGGGCGTGTAAAGGATTCGCCACACCTAAATGAACAAGTCTTCTAATAGGGAAACCTTGGTGTAAAATACACATGTAATGTACATGCTTGCATTCAATAATAGTTTTCCAACTCTAGCAATCCTTCCATCACACGTTTTTGCATATGAATTAACCTTCCTATGTGCATTCAGAGAGTCCGCCTAATTGTGTTGAGGAGAGAGAAATTGATAACCAAGCTAGGGTTTATAAAATTGAAAGGGGGTCTCAAGAGGCCACCACTAACTGACCACCCCTTGATGGGGGATTGAAATTTAATCTTATGGAGGTGTTCATTCGGGATAGCTCTTTGGATCTCAGTGAGGAAAGATCATTATTATTAAATTGAAACTTGTCACAAAGGATAGGCTAGGGTAGCCAATCTTGGCATTGCTTTCAAAAAAGGTATGAAATTACCTTAATCCCTTTCTTAAAAAATTCTAGACTCTTGATCTAAGGGACCTTGGCAAAGGGAACAACATAGTATGAGAGTATTGGGGACCACTGGAGGGAGTGAGAGTTTAGAGATAACCCAAATTCAAAACTATCTTCAACCAATTTAAGTGAGGCTCAAGCAACTCCAATGCCTTCCATATACTTTGAGCCACAAAGGATCCCATGATTTTGATGGGGACTTGAGTGAGCAAAATAGATTGAATGCCAAGACCCTTCCAAATCTTCCTATCATAAGGATTACCTTGATAGATGCAGTGGCAAAGCAAAATCTTCCATGCCTCATCTCCTTTAAGGGAATAAACGATCCCCTTGACGCATATGATAGTACCTTGGAGTTTGACATTAAGAAGGCCAAGACCTCCTATATCTTTAGGCCTGCAACATATAACCCAAAAGACACTGTGAAAACCCTAAGAGCCTTCAAAATTGGTCCAAAGGAAATCCTTGAGCAAACATTCCAAATTAGCATATGTAACCTTGGAAGTTGCCCAACATGAGGAATAGTAGACATGGGTTGCTAGAAGGACCTTACAACAAACTTGTAACTTGCTAGGGAGAGAGGTTTAGTGACCTAGTAGGCAATCTTCTTCGCAACCATCAAAACTACATAGTTCCATAACTTAGAAGGAGATCCTTGAAAGGCAAAGGGAATACCCAAGAATTTGAACTATTCTCTAGGCTGTATCCAATACCACTAATAACCCTCTAACCCTTTAATTGTAGCATTGCATTTTATTCCATTGAATAAAAGATCCAGAGGCAAGATACAATATCTCTAGACACTTCATGGCATTAGAAACATAAGCTTCTTCTTCACCAAGAGTGAGGCAGGAATCATCAACAAAATATCCATTGACCACTGTCTTTGAGACTGAGGGAGATAAATACCTTTAATTAATCCTTTGGAAGTGTAATCAACTATAAAACTGTTGAACCCTTTAGCCACAAGAACATAGAGGGTAGGGGTTAAAGGGAAACCTTAACTAATGGATTTGAACAACCCAAATTGGTTACATTGAACCTCATTAATGGTGATACAAGAACCAACATCTTGAAAAAGCTTTCTAATAGTTTGCACAAAGTTGGCCCTAAACATTAATGTGGAAAGCACAAGAAGATAAAAGGCCACTCAATCTGTTATGCAAATATGGAATTATCTAATATTTTCACCACCTTGTCTAAGGTTGGACCAAGTAAACTACATAGCAGTGAAAGTGCGACATTGGTGTTGGTTGGGATTAAACAAGTTGAGTTTATTGCATATTGAAAACCATGCCTCTTTTGTTGGTGCACCAATGCATTGGGAGGAGTCCCTCTTTATCTTTCCTAGATTCAATCATATTGAAATCACCACACATATCCAGTTGGACTCTGGAAGCATGTTTGTAATTCATTGGCAAAATGCCATCCTTTTAACATTATCATTGGAGGCATAAATGTTGGAAATACCAAGGGAATGGCTATCAAAATAAAAAAAGGTACCCACAATTTGACGAGTAGGGTCAGAGCCCCAATTGACGATGTGCAGAGCCAAGGTAAGTGCAATAAGTGTTACCACTCCACCACATTCTTTCTCATGATTTGAAACTTGGAAAACTGCTCCTGACTAGATAGAACCGACGATAGAATGAAGTAAATTTTTTGAGATTTTAGTTCTTGTAGACATAAAACTTTCATATTATCAAAAAATTGACAAGTGTCCCTAACCATAAACTTATGAGACATGTTAATAAGGCCGTGTACATTCTAAAAGTAATCTTTCTTTGGTAAACTATCATTGGGATAAGAGATAATAATTTTAAGCATACTCTCCGATCGAATTTGGTCAAAAAAAATAAGAAACCAAAGAAAAATTCTCAAACTAGTGACATGCTTTATCAAATTCAGGGCATTCTAAAAGAACATTTGGGAAAGAGTCGACTAGGAGGGATTCGCTACCTTGTGGAAGACTCTCGATACATATTTCCTAGTTCGTTTCAGTGCAATTGCTTTGCAAAGCTACATCAAAAACAATTGCATCAAATGATAAAGGGGCCAAGGAGTCAGTCATAGTATAGATAATCTTGCCGCCCAAGGGGCAGTAAACTTATAGGTTCCACAAAATAAAAGTGGCGAGATTATGGTATCTTGCCAATAATTGCAATATAATGGCCAACTATGGAAAAAAGAAAGGAAAGCTAAAACCCTTGTGGAGCTATTTTCCAAGGATCTCCAAAGGATCAAATATAGAATATTCACTTTATTGATATTTTTGTATTGAAGTATTGTAAGGGTTTCAACAATTCATTGGACATTATGAATGTCTTCTGATATTCTTTACGTATAAATAATTTGCTTTGATGTTTCCAGTCTCTCTATAGCACACATCATTAAACATTATTATATTTGTATTTGCTTTTCATTTTGCATCCACATTACCATTGCTTCAACAATCTATTGAATGCATGAATCATGAATCACTAGCTTTTGGGTACATTACAAAACCACATTTATGGGCATGCCAACTTCCAAGCATGCACTCTCCCTTCACAATCTCATATCTTATAAAATTTGGCTTTTTAGGATTGTAGTCAACACAACCTTTCACTTTGCATATGATGTACATTGTTGCATATTTGCATTCGCATATATTTTCATTAAGTATCTAGGGGAATTTAGTAATTCATTAAAGATCGTTTTTGCAAGGTTCTTATTATATTTGCATTTTCATTTTGCATCCACATTACTATTGTTTCAGTAAATGTTTATCATTACATTATGTGTCATTTGCGTCGGATAGTTTGGAATTTTCATGTAATACTACGTGCATATCATATATTACCCAATGACCTTTAGAATATCTAATAACTATGACGGTATATCATATATTACCCAACAACCTTTAGAATATCTAACAACTATTACAACCCTGAGAATACAACTAACAACGACAATTGGTATCATATACCTTTCCATGGCCTCATATGCCTTTACAGAGATTTGAACTTTGGTAAGGTTTAAAACAATCAAGCTACTTAACCAACTCACCCACATCTCATTGACCAAGTTTGAGCTTTCTTAACCTATATAAATTTTTTTATTAAACAAAAATAATTAAAAAATTAAAAAATATTTAATAAAAAAAGTGATAAAAATATCTTCCAAGACAGATAAGATTGGGTGGTGTTACTCTTAACTTGATTGGTCATAAGAAATACTATTTCTAAAATATGAGTTTTTGAAAGGGAAAAAAAAAAAAACTTCTTTATTTTCCATGTATATTTTATTTCTAAAATATAACGGTCTATAGATTTTTTTTAAAAAATATTAAAAAATATTTTATTTTTATATTATAAAATAAAAATTAACTATTTTAATTAGTATAAATTAATAAAACTTTTACAATTTAAAAAATATATAATTTTTTTATTTGTATAAATAAAGATAATAATTAAAAAAATTAAAAACTATTAAATTAAAATAAACGATGAAGTTATCTTTAATGATAATCAGACTAGATTGGGTGTTCTTCTTTACTTGATTGGTCTCAAGACTATGGATCGAGTACTCCCTCATGAATGCATAAATTACAAGCTTTATATTCATTGATAATAACGATCCTTACAGTTTGCAACAACACAAAAAAAACTCCTTGGATATATACACCTATATTATGAATGTTTGACAATCATGCATACAACAAGGGAATTTCCTGTGAGCTCTTATTAAATTTTTCTTTGAATTTACGTTATTGATGTGTAAACTAGCCTAATTTCCTTCAAATTTATTTAATAATTTATATGAACAAATCTTTACAATACAGGTTTAAAGATTGAGCTTTTTTAACTTGTATAAATAATGTTAATAAACAAAATTAATTAATAAATTTTAAAATATTTAATCAAAAAGGGTTATAAAATTATCTTCAAAGGTAAATAGACGATATTGGGTGGTGTTCCTCTCAACTTGATTGGTTGCTAAAAATATAATTATATATGATGGTTTTATTCATATAAACGAAGATAATAATCAATAAATAAAAAAAACATAATAAAAATATGTCATAAAATTATCTTGAATGATAATGAGACTAGATTGAGTGGTGTTCTTCTTTACTTGATTGGTCACCAGAAAGACTATTGACCGAGTACTCTCCACTTGACTTCCTCCCCCTCTTTTGTCAGAAGTTACTTGATTTATAGGCACTCAATCAAAAAAGGAGATCAATGTCATTATCCCATGGATATGGTAGTTTATGTATTCCATTGTGATCTTCTTTGGCCTCCGTACATGATCTCACATTTGTTTGTGAACCTCACATACACACATGGCATGCAAATATTGATTTGATTTCACAAAGTTGTAGGGGGGTTACCCCTAGCTTTATCTTTGTAGAGATCACGTTGAGTCATAGGTGACAACTTGCTATTCACTCCTATTCATAGATTTAACGGGATTCACAAGCTTGCCATTTTTAGTTGCGACAAAAATAATAATAAAATCATAGGTGACAAACTATATTGATAAAAACTTGATCACAAAAATGATACATGGATTTCACTAATAAGACATCGAAAACTGTGATCACTTGTTTATCATGGCCACATGTCTTCACTTTAGCTATAATAAATGAACCTATGACAAGTGGAAATGACTTATTGGTCATAGAATAAAATCATTCACAAAGTTCCTTGTAGTCTATTGTGGTGGCTTTACTTCATTGTGGCCAATTATATTGAGACATGTGGCCTCCTATGCACGATGGGGCCATGAGGTGTCAAAGATCATAGTGATTTCTTGTTCAAATCTGTGGACTCGTAAATGCGTCCATTTCACTTTATATTCTTTAGGTGGCTGCTCCTACACAACAAACAAAATGTCAAGTATCCATGTGGCCAATATGCCACATAAACCACCTTCATATGATGTCATTGCCATCACCAACCCACTATCGGAATCCACACTCTTTGGTACCTCTACGGTAGAAAGAGATACAATCAAAAGCATAATAATAAAAAAAGCAACAAAATCAACAAGTCCAACCTTGATTTATACTAACCATGGGCCTAAGCAAAGGTTATGCTAATTGGGGCACTACACAAAATTTATTCATCGTATCTCATAACTGAATCAAAACCATATTATCCTACATGGACTTGGCATTCCATGCCTTTGTTATATTTACATTTTCATTTTACATTCACATAACCATTGCTTCAACAAATGCATAATACTACATTATGTACCAATTGTACTGGATTTCCATTAGAAATTGATGTTTTTGGTTGTTTTGTAGGGTAAAAATTTGAGGTTTTTGCATCAAATTTGGTGGATCAAAGTCGACATGATTAAGCTTTTTTAGTTGCATAGACTTTATGCCAATTTTGTGTTGCCAAAAATTAACATGAATAATGTGAAGATAAATCACCCATAAACTAATATAAGAGAAGTAATACAAACATAATATTTAAGATAAAAAACTAAATAGGAGAAATGGCACATAATAATACATAGTACACAATATTTCACTTGGAACATATGGGAAAATGCCAACATAGTAACCTCCTTAACTTTAGTACTAACTCAACCATTTTGAAATACAATAACATACTTCACAGTTTCGCTTTACCCTTCTGTATGTGTGAATATTTGTAGGCACATCAATAGGAAACCCTCAAAGTAGTAGTACAATACCACAAATATCAAAGCCGCGGATATATAAAACATGCATTGAAACCACCTAAAAAACACACCTATATAATCCCAAAAAATCTTGGGGTACTACTATGAACTTCACTAGGGGATAACCACCCCTAGAACCCTAGTTGGGCCCCTGCTGCCTACAACCCCAGAATGGCCTAGGGCTATCAATCTGTTCCATTGAAATGTGGACAAACTCATTACACATGTACAATCTAGAGGAGTGTAAATCATATAGAGTGTAAAACATGAAAATTATACAACACATTTACAACATTATGTGCCTTGTAAATTTTAGATAGTTTTGCTAACTATAATTTGATGCTATTTAGGTCACTTCAACGTCACTTATTGTTGGGATCTAAGAAACACAATTGATTACCATGTACAAGCAACTTAACATGCAGAATTTTAACCAGAATCACAAGTAACTAGAATTCGAAAATAACACAGAATATGAGAGACAATACCCAATTGTATTAATACTCTTCCAGAAGAAAATACAACAAAGAAGATGCCACAGTCTTTTTCCTTACACACCTCTAGGGCTCCCACACCTCTAAGACACAAACAATAAATCTCTTCAAGAGCTCACTCTCTCAATTACGGTCCCAACACACAACTCAAAGACAGAGTTGGTGTTCACCTCCAACCAGTCAGTATCACTACTACTAGTACCACTACTACCAGTACACAAGTACTCCACGTACTCCATGACCGAATACACACCGTACTCCAAGTAGATCTCTCATGAGCTTGCTACACCGATTGTGTTGCTTATCTCCCTGATCTTGCTGCCACCTGCAAATCAACTTGGTTTTGAAACACCTGCAAACCTAGATCTCACACACACAAATACCTGCAACTCAAATGATCTTAATTTTGGAAGGATCTACCTTGCCTTCCTCTATAGCTCTTTGAAGTGTTGCTGTCATCTTTGATCTTGCTACCCCGCAGATCTCCTTTGACCTCGCACACACATATGAAGAACCCTTCTAATTCTCCAAACCAGCACCCCTGTGGATCTCTACCAGAACTTGCACAACCTGCAGCTCTACTTGATCATACACACTTGGCACTGTGGCATTAGGAGGAACACACCTTGCTCTCTTCACTCTGAAGGAGCTAATTTTGCTCTCTTACTCTCTAGCATAAATTACAATATAGCCCATGAGTCTCTTAAATAAATCTCATGCAAACAATAATTAGACATCCAATTACAATAATTAGATCCGCAGCTCTAAGGCTAAAATTAGCTTTTAACATGCAAACAACTGGTTAGTTAACTAACTGTCCGTGAACTAGCAGTTTTGGAACCGCACAGGCGACCGACGTTAGTCTTTGTCTGCTTGGAGATGATCGATGTCAGTCGATCTCTGACCGATATCGGTAGCTCTGTGCTCTGAATATGACCAATGTCGATTGGCCTGATCGACGTCGGTTGCTCTGCACCTCAACAACTTTTTTCATGTTTGCATACAGTGAAGCTTTTAGCTCCACAACTTAAAAATCTCCCACTTGGAGATAAACAGCTGCACTGTACCTATACATGTACACCGTCTAATTTGTTTCCTGGCTTGTATCCCTCTTCAAGCTCAATCTTGAAGACCAACCACCACACATCTTGTGGTGCAACACCTGTCATCCAAGTAACCTGCCACATCTGAAGCCTTGACCCTGCATAGCATGTCGACCTGCTGCTGGTCCCTCTCAGATACCTGAGAACCCACTGAACCGCTTTCCAGTGCTTCCTTCTCAGATTGACTACAAATTTTATGACAGCACCCATTGCTTGGGCAAACTCAGGGAGTACACATGTACTCAACCTCATCATGTGATTGGGGACCCTGTTCTGTGAACTATCCATCCATAGGTGTGCTTACTGTTTTGCATCCTGCACTACCTTCACACAATCATCCTGTGACAACATGAACTTGTGATCTTCCCTGTCTCTAGGATTACTCATGCCAAAGAATTTCGCTCCTCCAAATTCTTCATGACACACCTTTGAACTAACTTTACCTTTAGCTCAGAAAAACCTTGTATGTGTAACCCTACATCAAGCAAACACACAACATACAGTAACAGGATGATGTTGCAATCATCACCCACCTGGTAAAGAAACCACAGTAGTTACAATGACATTGACTAAAGCCATGCTTTGTCATCCACCTGTCAAACCTGTACCACTATCCTGAAGCTTTCTCAAGACCATATGACCTGGCCTTCCGTCTTACGTGTCCATTCTCTCTATTCTTTAACCAAAAAATCCATTCGTCTTTCAGTGCTTTCTTTTGGCTGGCAACTCTACCAAATCCCCCGTTTGGTTCTGCATCCTATTCATGCCATGCTCCCACTATTTTTTGGATCCTTCTTGCTCTTCAGTGAGCAACGAGTATAAAGAAGAGGAACAACGAATTTGATGCTTACTTACCCTTTCAGTCCTCCATATGGGCATTTGAGACTCCTTGACAGCTTGCTGTCTGCCCAAAATCCGTTCCAGTGATCGACCTCGATCACCACACAGCCTACATCTGATCGACATCGGTTCATGCAACTATCCTGACTGTCGACGTCGATTTCCTGACCGACGTCGGTGTCTACTTGTTGCTAACGTCGGTTCCCTGACCGACGTCGGTCTTACCCTGCCTGACACCACCGGCTCTGGTTTGCACATGACTAACATTGGCACCTGTTTGTTCGACGCTGGTTCCTCCTGACCGACGTCGGTACCTGTTTTCTCCTGTGAGTGATGACTTTTTATTCGTAAGCTCTCTTTAGATCAAAATCCTGTTCAAACTGCCCTGCTTAAAGTTATTTAGTCCCATCCATTGATCTCTATCCATCATCTCCTCTATAAACACTAAGGCTTTCTAGTTCTTAAGTCTGTCAAAGACATCTGGCTTTCTCTTAAGAACATGCATCTCCTTCTTACTCATGTGACCAAGCCTACAAAGCCACGTCTTCGCAATAGAAGAAGAATCAATAATATAAGTAGATAGATAAATAATACCTACTTTCTTACCACCTGCTAATTCAAGTGCATCTGCTGTGAAAATTTTTGTGCATCTCTCATCACCCAACTTTTTTGAAAAAATTAGCCACATCTCCAAGACTGGGACCTGCATGACCTCTTTCAACACCCATGTGTTGGCCACCTACAATTTTAGCTTCACTTCCCCCTTGCCAAAATTTTGACAAGGCACACCATCTCCTAAATAAATTTTTCCAAAGTCTCCAAAGACCTTAACATGAAAAAATACTCTATTTCGAGCTGCATGAAAAGAGGCAACAAAATCTATAAAATAAGATTCTACTTTATCCAAGGAACATCTCAGAACATCCTGTGCAACAACACCTGCAACATCTGCTTCTTCAGTTCCTTCATGCTGATCTTCTACCAACCAACAATTTTTCTTTACCTACTCTTTCTTTCCATAACACCGTAGTTGACCATTCATGCTTTTCAATTCCTCCATTTTTAGCTTACTTTTTTCTGCCATTGCTATACTCCCACTCAATCAAAAACCCCTGAGAGTGACCTGTAATCAAACACAAATCTGCTCCCTGCAACCTTAGCTCTGATACCACTTGTTGGGATCTAGAAAGCACAATTGATTACCATGTACAAGTAACTTAACATACGAAATTTAACCAGAATCACAAATAACTAGAATTCAGAAATAACACAGAATATGAGAGATAATACTCAATTGTATTAATACTCTTCCAGAAGGAAATACAACAAAGAAGATGCCACAGTCTTCTTCCTTACACACCTCTAGGGCTCCCACACCTCTAGGACATAAACAATAAATCTCTTCAAGAGCTCACTCTCTCAATTACGGTCCCAACACACAACTCAAACACAGAGTTGGTGTTCACCTCCAACCAGTCAATATCACTACTGCTAGTACCACTAGTCAGTATCACTACTGTCAGTACACAAGTACTCCACGTACTCCATGATCGAGTACACATCGTACTCTAAGTAGATCTCCCATGAGATTGCTACACTGGTTGTGTTGCTTATCTCCTTGATCTTGCTACCACCTGTAAATCAACTTGATTTTGCAACACCTGCAAACCTAGATCTCACACATACAAATACCTACAACTCAATGATCTTACTTTTGGAAGGATCTACCTTGCCTTCCTCTATAGCTCTTTGAAGTGTTGCTGTCACCTTTGATCTTGCTACCCCGCAGATCTCCTTTGACCTCACACACATACATGAAGAACCCTTCTGATTCTCCAAACTAGCACCCCTGTGGATCTCTACCAGAACTTACACAACCTGCATATCTACTTGATCATACACACTTGGCACTGTGGCACTAGGAGGAACACACCTTGCTCTCTTCACTCTGAAGGAGCTAATTTTGCTCTCTTACTCTCTAACACAAATTACAATACAGCCCATGAGTCTCTTAAATAGATCTCATGCAAACAATAATTAGACATCTAATTATAATAATTAGATTCGCAGCTCCAAGGCTAAAATTAGCCTTTAACATGCAAACAACCGGTTCGTTAACTAACTGTCTGTGAACTAGCAGTTTTGAAACCGCACAGGCGACTGATGTCGATCCCTGTCTACTTGAAGATGACCGACGTCGACTGATCTCTGACCGATGTCGGTAGCCCTGTGCTCTGAATATGACCGATGTCGATTGGCCTGACTGACGTCGGTTGCTCTGCACCTCAGCAACCTCTTCCATGTCTGCATACAGTGAAGCTTTTAGCTCCACAACCTAACACTTATTTAAAAAATTAAAAATATATAAATATAAATATATTCCCATCACTTTAATATTGCTAAATTAAAAAAAAATGTATAATATGTTGTAGCCTCAACCTATTGGAACAACATAGTTTTGATGCCAATGCAAGAAAGAGTAAGCCTATGAACTTATGCATAGAGACCATTTGCATAATGTATTCAGACAAGATAAAAAAATCACCAATAAAATACACTGTATTAACTAAACACAATATATAATGTGTGTATGCAACCAATAGTAGTTGCATTAACACAAGATCTCCTAATAGACTACATCTCAACTAGATCAGGATGCAATCCTTTAAGATCCATTACTTTATACAAGAACACAAAAGGTTCTTATATAAACAAACCAAGAGGTGAGAGGGAGATAATTATTGGTGGAGTGAAAGGTGGGATCATTCCCCAAGTTACATCCAAACCTTCTCACACATGTGACTTGATAGATACCAACTTAAATGTGTATTAAACGATGTTGTTGATATAGAGGAAAACAATTAAACAACTCACAGTCTTGTCTCTTATTTTCTTACAACTTGTTCTTACTTTGATGAAAACTCATGACAAATTGGTTTCATAGGGTTTCATGGTTTATATAGGATTCTTATGGTCCCCTTAACACACACTCAAGACTCCTTGAATCCCCTATCTCGTCCACTTAGTTGCTTAGTACAACTCTGTCATTATTGACTGTTTCTTGCTCATAGGTTCACAAGCAACTTGCTTAATACATGTTTCAATGGTTTCCTGGCTTTATCAAGGTTCTTGTGATCATGTACCTATTCTATCAAGTCCTCTTTGAGCCTAATTTCCAACACACAGAACTCCTCAATTCAATTCTTTCAACTTACGCAACTTCTTCCACTTTAGCAGATAACCTTGTAGCCTTTTTTTAGGCCTTTTACAATGGTACGGTCCAGTACAGATTAATTTTGAGAAACCAAAGATAATTTATATCACCCTCTATCTTTTTCTTCATCTCCACAAGTTATTTTTCAACACTCTATTCAGACATCACTTTTTCAACTGATTTTAGGGCTATGTCTAGGCCTAATTAGGCCTCTTTTACCCTATCCATACACAGTCCTCTAGAACCATACCTCTATGTACTGAATTGATTCAAAACCTTCTAAATCATTTTTTAGACATTCCACATTATAAAATTACAAAATTTGAGGAATTTTCACTAGTGGGAACTTTGGATAAGAGGATTTTTGTCTCAAAACCCTAATACAGGGTTTACACTATCTACAAGGGCCCGAGAGCAAAGATATTATGGTTTTGTGTTCCAAAAAAGGGTTTCAAGCACTATGAAGTTTTAGTAGGCTCTATGCCAACTCCACACACCTTTTCCAATCATTTTATGTTTCCCTTGACACTTCTGCTACACCTTTTAACAGTGATCTATGTTTGATTGTGGGTTCTTTCCCTACTACTACAAGTCTGTATAGACCTTCTCACAAGGAAATATGGAAACAATGAATTGAAATACATAAGAATACTTAATTAACATGTATTTACTTACCAACTACATGAAAATCTTCAAACAATTGTCTTTATTGATTCCTTTTACGAGTATTCTATGTTACACGTTCACCTCAATGCTTATGCACCAAAAAAATAGGGTCTGCCATTAGTTTGGCCTTCAAATGAGGACTCTTTGATCAATTTATTGGAGTTTTAACTCTCTCCATCTTCTAATGAATCCTCATAACTATCTCAAAGAAAAAACTTACAAGTTTTATAAAGCCGATAACTACTCTAACTGCTTTTTGACCTTCCAACGGTCACAAAGGGCTACTTAGATCATTGAAAGTTTACACTAAGTCTATTTTACGTACATATATGGTATAAGGCCCATGGTATAGAAACATGGTGTCTTCAATGTTGTTCCATTAACATCATAAAAACTCTTTCATCCATTAAAACACACAAAACTCCGAAACCATGCTTCACAAATTCAAATATTCAAATTATTGAAATTGGTGGAAAAATGCCAATTTTGAAATCTAACCTACCTAAGCACCCCTAGACACTTGGCGAACATTCTAAAGTGTGTACCAAGAATCCTAACACCAATAAAACAACCTAAACATTCTATATGATTGCCTATATACTTGATCAAACCAAAATTGTTCAAACAAACACAAGACATGTCATCCTTATAAGGATGCTCTTGCATCAGACTACTGAGATGCAAAACAAAATTTTCATGAAATTTTAGTTAGCTTATATTTACCTCCTCCTCCTCATCTCTCTCTTGTTCAATCCAACTATGCAATGCCACATGCTCCTAGACCCCAAGGCCTATGAGTGATACATAGATCTCCTTGTTCTTTGATTAATGCCACCTTGTCTCCTTCTTTAAGGTTAGCTTTCTTAATATTGATATCCAACTTGATCATCTTCAGTTTATTATTGTTATCCTACAACAAACTTACACATAGAACACACAAGTTAAACATAAAAACCTCCTTCTTGTCTTCTATGAAGCCATACTCTTGCACTTGCATGGTTGCCTTTTCTGTGCTTGGATCTGCTTCCTATTGGACCACTACTTGTTCCATTTACTTACCTATAACACTATCAACCTCTTCAACTTCATTATTCCTCTCTTGCTACTATTTACTACCTATTTGATCAATCACTTCATTTCCCATAACAAACTCTCTCAACACACCAATCTCACTAAAAAACTTTTCTAAATACTCCATGCTCTTTATCAAGGACAAGTGACAAGACAAATATATAAACATCCTTTTAAAACGTTAATTTTAAAATAATTGATCATGTTGGGATGATTGTAACAACTCTTTGTTTCTTTCAATCAACACCACATAATGCTTCTCAATTGCTGCATCCTTTTCTCTCACTTTTGGAGCAATTTGTACTACACCTTCTTCATCTTGGAACTTATTCTCAGCGGTCACACTTTTGTCTTCAATGCTGCAACTTATTTATTTTGGAAAGTATTCCTTTTCACCAAACAACATCACACTACTTTGTACCTACTTCCATGCTTGACTATCCTTCAATGGGGTTAGTGTATGCTTGATGTCATCCTTCTCAATAGTGTAGGTATTGGCTCTACCATCATGCATATCTCTTTTGTCATATTGCCATGGTCTACATATGGCACACATCAATGGGAATCACATCACACAAAATTTTGTCTTTATAACCACCAATCTACAAGTCTATATAGCATTGTTCATTCACTATGACTTGATGACTATTTTGAATCCAATTTTTTTTAATAAGGATGTGGATGTTTTTTGCTTTCTAATCCTAGCTTATCTACCATCGTCGAAGACACAAGATTATCCATACTACCATTATCAACTATGACTTTACAACATTTACCTTTGCTCTTGCACATGGTCTTGAACAACGTCTTCCTTTGTGGTGGCTCTTTGTCTTCATGGCTTGTCTTTAAAAGAACTCTCTTCATCAACAAACTTTCCCTTGCTTTAGGTTATTTTATTTTATTTGGAAATGAATCCACACTTTTCTCTTTTTGTTGAATCACTTGACTCCTAATTTCACTCCAAGAGCTACCACTTTGAATGTCTTTTGGACACTCATATGATCTATGTCTTGCAAACTTATTGCATTTGAAGCACTTGACAACAAACCCATTATTGCCTCTTCCTCTAACATACGATCTTTCACCTCTGTATCCATAACCACCTCTAATATATTGACTTAAACTCTTATAATTGTTTCCAACTTATTTATTTTGACTTTGTCACTGATTTCTATTACCTGGCTGTCCTCTTCCTTCTTGTTGACCTCTACATTTGTAACTCCTTCCTCTACCTCTGTTTTATTGAATTTTCCTTATATAAATTTTTTCCTCTGCCTTCAATGTAACTTGATAGGCCTCCTCTACTGTTCTTGGTGACAAAATGCTGATCTCATCTTGAATGATAAACTTTAGGCCATTGATATACTTAGCAACATTTTCTGCATCCTCCTCTATGTGTCCTTCTCTAATATTTAGTTTGTATAATTCCTCTGTGTACTCTTTTGCCATCATGTCCTTTTATCTTAGATTTTATATCCTCCTAAACAATTTTGTCTGATAGTATTTAGGCATGAATTTACCTTTCATCTTAGCCACCATTTTATCCCATGACTTTATCTTCTCCTTTCCCCTTCTTCTTTCTTCCTATACTCCATCCCACCATAGGGATGCATGACCCGTCAACCTTGTTACTGAAAACTTAACTTTATTTGTCTTATTCACCTCTTCATAATCAAAATATTTATCTATAACTATGATCCAATCAACCAACTCTTCAACATTGAGACTGCCCTCATGCATTGACACCTCCAACTTGAGTTTTAATGTCACTCCAAGGACTGATCTTATAAACCTCTCTTACACTCTACCTTCATCTACTTCTTCTTCTACTTCTTCATGAGGAATATCTTCCTCTCCTTCACTCACATTCTTCTTCTACTTCTTCATGAGGAATCTCTTCCTCTCCTTCACTCACATCACCCCTGTTCATCTCTCTTCTCTGATCCATCTCCATGGCTTGTAACCTTGCCTACATGTTTCTCATCTCAACAGCTAATGCATCAACTGCATGTAACCTTCTTTGGGATGATGTTGCTCTTTGTAATCTAGATACCATGTGTTATTCCTATTCTCCCAAGATCTCCTAGGCTTTGATGCCAAATGATGTAGATGAAAACAATTAAACAACTCACAGTCTTGTCTCTTATCTTCTTACAACTTGTTCTTACTTTGATGACAACTCATGACAGAGTGGTTTTATATATGATTCAGGGTTTCATGGTTTATATAGGATTCTTATGGTCCTCTTAACATGCACTTAAGAATCCTTGAATTTCCTATCTCATCCACTCAATTTCTTAGTAGAACTCTATCATTATTGACTATTTCTTGCTCATAGGTTCACAAGAAACTTGATTAATACATCTTTCAATGGTTTCCTGGCTTTATAAAAGTTCTTGTGATCATGTACCTACTCTATCAAGTTTTATTTGAGCCTAATTTACAACACACACAACTCCTCAATTCAATTCTTTCAACTTATACAACTTCTTCCACTTTAGCATACAACCTTATAGCCTTTTTTTAGCCTTTTGCAATGAAACGGTCCAATATGGATTAGTTTTGAGAAACTAAAGAAATTTTTTATCACCCTATATCTTTTTCTTCGTCTCCATAAGTTTTCTTGGCAAGAATATTTTCAGACATCACTTTTTCAACGGATTTTAGGGCTCTGTCTAGGCCTAATTAGGCCACTTTTACCCTATCCATACACAGTCCTTTACGACTGTATGTCTCCATACTAAATTGATTCAAAACCTTAAAAAAATTAGTTTGTATATGTTACACACTATCAAATTACAAAATTTGAGGAATTTTCAACAGTGGGAACTTTAGATAGACAAATTTTTACCTCAAAACCCTCATACGAGGTTTATAATGTTTGTAGGGGCTCGAGAGTAAATATGTTGTGGGTTTGTGTTCCAAAAATGGTTTTCAAGAATTATGAAGTTTTAGTAGGCTTTGTGCTAACTCCACACACCTTTTCTAATAATTTAATGTTTCTCTTGACACCTCTGCTACACCTTTTAACAGTGATCTATGTTTGATTGTGGGTTCTTTTACTACTGCTACAGGTCTGTATAGACCTTCTCACAAATAAATATGGAAACAATGAATTAAAACACATAATAACACTTAATTAACATGTAATTCACTTAAAAAATACATGCAAATCTTCAAACAATTGGCTTTATTGATTCTTTTTACCAGTATTCTATGTTACACATTCACCTCAATGCTTATGCATAGAAAAAAAGCGTCTGCCATTAGTTTGGACTTCAAATGAGGAATATTTTATCAGTTTATTAGAATTTGAACTCTCTACATCCTGGAATGAATCCCTATAACTGTCTCAAATAAAAATCTTACAAGTTTTATAAAGCCTTTAACTACTATAACTGCCTTTTGACCTTCCAACGGTCACAAAGGGCTACTTAGATCATTGAAAGTTTACACTAAGTCTATTTTTTCGTACATATATGATCTAAGGCCCATTTTATAGATATATGGTGACTTTGATAATTTTCCCTTAAAAACATCAAAACTTATTCATCCCTTAACACACATAAAAATCCCAAATGATGCTTCACAAATTCAAATATTCAAATTATTGAAATTGGTGGGAAAATGCCAATTTTGAAATCTAACCTACCTAAGAAACCCAAAACATTTGGTGAACATTAGAAAGTCTATACCAAGACTCCTAACACCCTTCAAATAACCTAAACATGCTATATGACCACCTAGATACTTGATCAAACCAAAATTGTTCAAACAAACACAAGACATGTCATCCTTATAAGGATGCTCCTGCATCAACTGTACACATAAAAAATCATAACTCAATGAAAACACTGCCTAAGGTGGACTTCACAATAACTATGAACATGAATCACACCAACACCTCCTTGAATATCATATTAGGTGATGTGGAGAAGAAGTCTTAAGCTCATAAGTATGTGTCTTGGCACTAGCCCTGATGAGGTACCTATGTACAATGATAGAGGAAAAAGAATAATGAAGTTGTTAAAGTAGTGAATATTGAATTTGATAAAGCCTCCAAATGAATAAGTAAAAGTAGCTTCCATGAATATGGTTGTGTAAATAAGAGTGACTATAGATACATGCTCCATCTGACTGTCATGTATGGGTAAAATACAACAAATAAGGTTGGCTTAAAAAATGTTCTGAATTATGATACTAACAAACAATGTTAGCTCATAGAATTTTTTGAATTTTTTTACCAACAAAGATGTCTCAGAAACATTGTTCTGAATTTTGATACTAGCAATGATGGCTCAAAAATAATTTTGAATTTTGTTACCACCAAAGATGCTAAAAAACAATTTTGAATTTTGATACTAACCTCTACATCCGTATAATATACAAGAATAAACACAAGGTACAGAGATACTCAAACAACCAAGGAAACTTTAGTAGTACACAAAACCCCATCATAACGCTGACTAGGGAGTGAAGACAAAACAACTTAATATCTCTAAGAGTGTTAATGTGGTAGTTTTTTGTATAAAAAACACAAAAATCCTTAAGTGAGAGTGCCCAATTTACCACATGATGAAATCAACAACTAAAATATAAAAAGGGAGTGCAAAAAATAACACAAACACATTAACGTAGACCAAGCTAGAAAACTCCCCATGACACTTTATAAATCAACGTGAGTGCGAAATACATATAAAAACCCCACCCAAAAGTTGTATATAGCACTAAAAATTGATTTACAATTTATAAATGAGCCACTAAGCTAAAAAAATATAAATTTTATTCAATAATAAAAAATAGATAATACAACTGAAAAGAGCTAAAAAAGACACTTTCAAAAATTAACATGTAAATTCGAGTTATCAGTCAAAAATTATGGTCTCAAGAAGGAAAAATATAAATTTTATTCAATAATAAAAAATAGATAATACAACTGAAAAGAGCTAAAAAAGACACTTTCAAAAATTAACATGTAAATTCGAGTAATCAGTCAAAAGTTATGGTCTCAAGAAGGAAAAAAAATAAGCGGTGGCTAGTAAAATAGGGAAGAAATTGCAAATTATGAAAAATTAAGTTATCAAAATGCAAAAATAATATCACCACTATATATATCTTGAAAGAATAGGCAAGGTGAAAAAACCACTCTTTGAACAAACCCAAATCCAATTTATAGCCAAACATAAAAGCTTATAGGTCATCACAAGATACTTAAAACACTTAAAATATGGTCATGCAAAAATGTCAAATGAGCTAAAAATGTTGTTTTCCTACCCTTAGGGTCATTCTTACCCCTATGAATTCTATAGATTTGTACAAAACATGATCTATAAGGTTTTCCAAATGATCTCATGGTGTTAGATTCAGGTAAAACAAAATTTGAAACTGACTTTCTATAGTAGTCTAAATTCATTGGGAATGTTTGATATACCCAAAAAAACACTCTAAAAAAAAAGGACATAAATATCTTCAATGAAACTCCTCCACATGTATATTTTCAAACAATGCAAACCTAACCAAAGAAAGACCTAGAACTGAAACAATGTGATACAGGGACTACAAATTTGATTTTGATACTATATTGAAATAACATAGCTCTGATACCATATTGGAACAATATAGATTTAATTCCATATTGGGGAACATATATTATCACTGAAATCATATCAAGAAAGAGTAAGCCCAATAACTTTTGCATAGAGATCATCCACATAATGTACTCATACAAGAGAAAGAAATTCACCAATAAAATACAATGTAATACCTAAATGTAATATATAATGTATGTTGGTTGCACCAACTCAAGATCTCCTAAGAGATTAAATCTCAAGCAGTTCAGGATAAGCTCCTCTTAGATCCATTACTTTCCACAAGGAAATAGAGGGTTGTTATATAGGAAAAGATAAATGTGAGAGAGATAATTATTGGTGGAGTCAAGGGTGAGATATGTATACACATAATATTTTCAAAATTTTATCAATTACTAACACTTTGTATCTTGTAAGAACCCATTGAGTCTCAATTCCTCTGAGTGTATGCCTTAAGGGGTGTACCAAGAAAGGGGTGGGCAGACCATTGGTGCTTCACAAGATTGTTATCCCTTTTTCCACTTGTTATCTTCACACTTGTCTCATAAAAACTATTTCCCTAAGCTTGTTATTCTTTATTGTACCCTCTCTAGTCATTTCCCACATTTTATCCTCTTTTTCCTCACCTTAATCCCCTTTTGTCAGTCAGTTTTACTAATTTGACTAGGTTGACCCTGTACAGTTTTGGGTGATTTTCACTTAGGAACTAGTTTGGCTCTTAGCTGACCTAACTCATGCCTAGTGAATAATTGATCGAAATTGTGCTAGGTTGACCCTATCAACTGAGATTTTTAGAAGGGTTTAGGGTCAAATCTACCTATATATACAAGTTCATTTCGCCATTATTTAGAGAAGAGAAGAAAAAGTAAGATATATTGCGTATCTGTATCCACCATTCTACTTGAGGAACAAGCTTAAAGTTTCATACTTTTTTGGAGATACGAATCTTGTCTTGTGGAGAAGTCTTTTGGATGCATTGATAGGTTATGTAGCATAGATTTTATTTATCATTGTCATCCTTACATACCAAAACAACCTCTTGCGAAGCACCGTGGCCAAGGGAGAGATTGAGGCTCTATGGGTTCATCTTCAAAGGGAATTATTCCTAACTTTTTTCCTCTTTTGTAAGAGTAGATAGATATAAATTTGTACTTCTCTTCCATACATTAGGATTTCGTATACATTGACATCAATATATGTCTTCTATGCATGTTTACTTTTATTGTTTCTAACCCCTACTTTGTGTCACAAGTTTTGGTGAGCACTAGATTAGATTTACTTTACTTGTTATTAGTTTAGTGAGATATCAAAACATATGACTCCCTTATGGTTATTGCATGATTGTGTTTGACTGGAGGCTTTGGAACCCTCTCTATCATGATGTATTGCGGTAAGAGATCCCCTAATTGGGTCTAGCGGATCCCCATATTGGTCATGTTCTCACTTAACAAATGTATCTCCAATCGGAAGTGTATGGTATATGATCTATCTTCTCTGAGGTAGGATTGATTTAAAAATATGATGTATTTTTGATTTCATACATTCTGGTGAACCTGATGTGAATCTAACCCTTACATATTTTAATTCACATTTTTTATTATTTTATCATTTTTATTATCATATATTTGTAATACTGGGTTGACTATATCGACACAGTTCTAATATTTGTGCACATGTTTAACGTATAGTCACATCAATATGAATCTCTTCTATCTGTATAGGTATTTTACCAGGTTCAAGATACTAAATCGACCCAGTTGACCCTATACATTTTCAAGCATCTAGTTCAACATACTAGGTCGACCCAATTGACCCTGTACATTTTTAGGTTTTTAGTAAAATTTTAAGTATATTAGATCAACATAGTTAGCATAATTTTCAAGTATAAATCAATGTTCTTCAACAACAATCTCATCTTTCTTTTTATCCTCCAACCCACCAAGTTTCTTTTCTATCCTTCTCTATCATTTCTAGCATTTGTTACAGTTTGCAATCTTTTAAACTTCCCCTATACAGTCAACTAGGTTGATCCCATCAATGTAGTTATATATTCTATGTTCTATCTGGAAAGCTAGGTCGACTCTATTGATGTAGTTCACTTTCATATCCTTGCTTCCACAGTACAAAGGTGACACTGTCGACCCTATTTTATATTCTTTGCATACACTTTCGACTGAATCAATATTGTACTATGTTTCAAATTTGGAATTAACCCTTATATGCTAGTAATTAGTTCACACTTTTATTTCTTATTACTTGCATGCTTAAAATATATCACATAGTCTAATTATGTGGTTTTCAATATACCGTTTAATTGTACTATTTTCTCTTTTATACACACATTACCAAATCATAAAATCTTAAAAAGCATTTTAATAATTATCTACCCAAGATCAACCTACTTGAATTCCATCACCAAAGGGGAAACTGACTTGGTTTTCTGGTCAAGTATAACACATAGTTAATAGTATATTTTGGCTAAGCACACAACACCCTTATCACTGTGTATATGAAGTGAGGTGGTTAGACTCAATATCAAGCCAATACCATTGCCAATACAGATCCCTTTTATCCCAAACATAATGAAACCATCTTTAGATTGCTATCTAATTCCTTGCTTACATCCAACTTCCTATCACATCTAAAATTATACTCTAATAGTTTTAAAAAATTCAAGTTGACCATTTAGTTAGCTTTTACTTTCCAAGTTGACTACTTGCTCTTTGCTTAATTATATGTTGTATTACAAAAACTTGCATTAACCAACACTAGTGCAAGGTTTTATTTTGTGTGCCTCAATTGGATGAAGCTGATTGATCTAATTGATTATGTGTTTCCTTTCATTTCTAATTTTCTTAAAATAATTGCAAAATTATTCTTGTTTTAGTACATAGTCGTTTCTATTGACACAATATTTTATAGGCTATTTGTTTTACTTGTTCCCTATACTAGGTCGACCTTGTCAACTCTGTACAATTTTTAGCCTCTATTTCTTATACTAGGTTGAACCAATTGACTCTATAAAGTTTTCTATCACTTTCTATTTCCTTGATTTTTCATCTCTCTTGCCTTGTTTAGTCCTTTTCCTTCATCATGAACTTTCTGTTTGAAGATAATACTGAGTTGAATTCAACATACATGATGAGTTCTATCAACCCTCTTAGGGTCTCCCATAAGCAGAGTAGGGCTCCTCTCTTAGGTGAGAGTAATGTTCATATAGCCACTCACATAATGAACCATAGGACCCCTCCTCATTCCTCTTAAAAGTGTAATCCTCTCTTCTCACTTGAAGATAAACCCGAATTAGAGTATACCCCTGAAATGTTCTTCTTTATCTCCAAATTTTATCAACATTGAGGAAAGGATCCCTCTATCATTTACCACCTCATGATTAGTGGTCAAGTTGAAGATCCTCATTCACCTTCTCCCACATTCTCACAAAGATTTTGAGGTACTACCTTATTTGATTCTCAACATCTTCCCTATATTATGACCCCTTCTCATACCATGAGCTCTTCTTCTTTAACTTATTCCACCTCCATGCCTTGTCTATCCACTAACATGGTAGGTTCTACATCTAGTAGGCCTCTCCCAAGACCCACTCTCCTTAACTCTTCCACTAGTGCATCATTTACTACCTAAGGTAATCATGCTTCTAGTGTTTCCTCTTCTCATCCCTTCACTAGTCCATCTTTTGACACAAAAGAAATTTTTTCCACTAACACCTCACATTCTAATAGTTGCTTTCAAGCTCCTACTAATACCAATAATGGTACCCAAGCCCTCCTTCCAACACTAATGCTTCAAGTAATGCTAACAATGCCAATCAAACATATCAACTCTTATTACAAACACTTAATCAAATGAATACTTTTCAAACTCATGATACAAATCAAATTATGAGAATGAAAAATCATTTCTCCATCTTCAAACCCACCCTCAATGAATTCCTTGGGGAACACATATAAAAAATTTCCCCCTCCTCCTCTTTGAAATTTCCATGGAAATCTCATCCCTCAACCTCCTCCTGTCAACAAGACAATTAAGCATCTTCAAAATGAACCTCTTACCACTCAAATTGCTAATATTGATATAGGAGGTATCATCCCTACCATTTCTTACAATGGATCAACTAATCCTACTCTTCATCTCAAAACATTTAGAAACCTCTATAAATATTGGGTTGAATTGAATACCTTTGCCGCTACCAAGCTATTAGCCAAAACCCTCATGGATGATGCTTTAGATTGGTACAACCAAATTAAAACTCATTCTATTACTAGTTTGAAAGATTTAGTGAATGCTTTAGTCCAAGAGTTCCAAACTAGTGATCTTCTTGAGAATACTTTGGCTCACTTTATAAATTATAAACAATATGAAAATGAAATTGCCTAAGCTTTTGTTAAAAGGTGGAAAACATTGTAAAACAAATATGAACATAACATGGATGATGATAACCTTTTCCATCTCTTTACCAATGCTCTTTTTCCCAAGTTGCAATATCAAGTTCACATTCTCTCTCCACGTACTTTGGATGAGGCCATTGACTAAGAAAAAAATAAAGATTTCCATATGCATTAATTCGAGCCACCCAAACCTTATATGGGTACTTGTATTTTACTTAAAGACAAAAATCGTAATAATACCAATGATGGTGTCATAGAATCTTATGATACCATTCATACTATTCAAGCTGTTGTTCCTAATCAAACTTCAGAATTCACTTTTCCTTCTCAATAATACACCAATCCTCATTTATCTTCACCTAATACCATTAAAATTCACAAACCTTTATCCTTAGCTGAATTACTAAAGTGTCTACCTAGGCCTCTACCATGAGAACTTGATCCCACTTGTCCTATGAAATCTTGGTATGATCGCAAATAAGTTTTGTTGGTTTCACGTTAGTTGGGGTCATTCTCATGAGACATGTAGGCAACTTTGTAATTTATCTATGGATTTTTGGTCCTAATTTTGATCATAACTCTATCATTTGAAAATGTCAACAAGTCTATGACATTGATTTTGACTAATATGCGAAGGGTGGTTTCTTTTATTGACCCTCAACTTATCTTTATTCCTCCATTATCTCACACATTTGACGTTATCTAGGATTATTTTCAAACTCACTTAAATGAGTTGGGGCAAGATGACCTTATAAATTTTGATGATCCAATTCCAATTCCTCCCGTAGATAACACTTCCCATTCTATTTCTACCATCCCTCCATCTTCTTTACCTAACATTAATAACACTCAAGCTTCTATAAACACTTCTATCAATTCTTAAAACTAACCTGAACCAACTATTTTAGCTTCTCAGCATAATTTACAACCTTGTTCCAAACCTTATCCTTCTTATCAACACAAATTCAAATGTACTTCAACTCCCCCTTCTTAGGACCTCTTTCAACATTATGCACCTATTTACAAAAATCTTCTCATGGGTTATGATGAGTGGGATCCCATCATGGAACTCACTAATCTCCCATCCCAAATCCCATTTCTTGAACTTATGAGGACCTATCCACATCATCGAAACCGTCTCATGTAATTATTATTTGAAATGAACATCCCTCATCCTCCCCTAGTAGAACGTGAAGCAACCTTATCTGGATCTAAAGATAGAATATTAAAACAATGTGAAGAGATGTCCATCTATGTTGATGAAACAATGGACACTTCTCTTTACTTAAAAATTTCTATCGCTTTCATGATTTTTGATGAGATTTTGCTTCATGTAGATGATCCACCTCTATTCATTAGTGTCCAAATTGGGGATATCCAAGTCAAACATGCATTGATTGATGAGGGTTTTGGTACCTATGTTGCCTCTCTCAATTTTATCAAAACCCTTGGATATTTTGAATGTAATATCAAATCCACACGTAACACATGTTAAAGCTATGATATAAGGAAAATTCCTCCTTTAGGTTGTGTGTGCCTTCCCATTACCATCCCACTTATCACCATTCATGTGAAGGTGATGATATTCAATTTTATTTTATCTTATAACATCTTGCGTGGTAGGTCATGGACTCACTATATGAGAGTAGTTGCTTCTTATACTTGCCAATGCATTAAATTACCTCACAATAGATCCATTTATAGGATTCAGGGTGACACTAATCCTTAGAATTTTGAACAATTCTAAGATCCTGGTATCTTCAAAATTCTTACTCTTGAGCCTTTGCCTAGTGTTCAATTTTATGAGTATCAACGATTTAAATTTTCTATCAACTCAACTTGAGGTTACAAAGGTCATCTTGAACTCATTGAAAATATTCCCCCTAACCTCTTAGATTCTAATAATGATGAACCTGATGAGATCAACCTAAATATTAAAACTTATGATCTCTCACCTCATCTCATTTCTCAGCTTCCTACTTATTTGTAACCTCGTTCTCACCAACCACCTTGTGATAATATCCTCATTGTCTTGAATAAGACTTGAAATTCTATTCATTAAACCTAATTGGATGACAATGTCATCCTTACCTGCATCATTGATCTTCACACACTTGACTATGATGATGGTTATACCTTAGATGATCCCTTTTTAGGTGGTCTTGTTCAGGCCCGTGATGCTAAGATTATCCATTATCATTCCTATTTACTTCAATATTTTTGTATATCTTCCCATATTATATTATTTATCATTTCTAATTTTAGCACTTTTCCTCTTTATCGTAGGGTAGAGATGGTATAGACACCTCTAATTTATGAAGAACCATGTAGGATTATGCTTATGGATTCGTGCTATGACTAGGCCTTACCACTTTTCTAGGTATTCTAACCCCTATAGCTTGCTTATCCTTCAGATGAATGCTACCTTCCTTTGGCCTTATGTAGACCCTACCCCTCCCTTAGTAGATCCCACTTCAGAGCCCCTTCCTATTCCCACTTTAGCTAAGTCTATTCCTGCTTCTGATCCTATTGCTCCTTCCATTGAGCCTAGTCCGATTCCTTCCCCACCACCACCTTATATCAGTGATGGTTTGCTTCCTTTACCATAAATGGCTCTATTTCCCACAAAATGGACTAATGAGCCTTCCCAAACTCCTTCCATTTTTGTTACACCTTCTCCTATGAGTACCTATACCAAGCCTAATCATAGGCATGTTTGTTGCTTCCACAACACAAATAATCATTCATCCACACATTATCATAAAATATGACAATATATTGACACTTTACATCCTTCTACCCCTCAATTCTCAAATAATGCCATGCTTCTTGAGTATATTCCTAAGTATGGAGAGGTATATTGTATTTGGGACCAATGTGGCACCCATCACACTGATCATTGTCGCATCCTGCAATAACATCTTAAAGATCACCTTATATTTTTCTTAGACCTTTTATCATTCCTCCCATAGGTTGTTCCCATAAGAAGGATCCTCCTTCTTCCCCCATGGTTCTACCTCCTATGGTTCCATCCCCTCTTGTGGTTCCTTCATCACCTTCTATTCCTCCACCCATGAATACTTCACCCGTGGACCTTCCCTCCCCTATGGATCCTTCCCCACTAATGATTCCTTCATCTCTTATAGAGTCCACTCCTATGAATTCTTCTAAGCACCTCTTGAATGATATCCCTCTTAAGCATGACCAATCAATTATTCCTACCTTTTCTATTGAGAAGATTAGATGTGAAGTATTTTCCCAATTTTCACTGAAGATATACAAGACATTAGTTGCAGTTTGACTCCAACTTCATAGAGATCTATCAGATGTTATGGATAATGTGTGTTGAAAAGTCTATCAGTATTTATGAACACATTCATGGTGTTCTTATATTTTCATTTTGGACTAGACATGTGATCCAATTTTATCTTTATCTATTTGTTATATCATTTGACATTGTGTCAAATTCTTATTTATCTTACATGGTGACTTTTATTTTTTGCACTCTACATTGCTTATAATGTCATTTATGTTTTCTTATGAATGTTTTCATTATCATTGATGTCTGTTTCTTCTTGAGTTTCTTTATTTAAAACTCCCTTGTTTTTTTTCATGATTGTTTGATTTTTTTATCTCTATGTACACAGATAATTGTCATTGTGACTTGGTTATACACACCTTCTTCCCTTTAGTCATTTTTTATTTACCATGTGATGAGTTAGAAAAAAGTTAATCTCATTATACTCTCCTTTCACCTGTCCACTTTGGATTTCTTTTTTTCCTTTATTCCCTTTTCACAAACTAAGCATATACATGGTTGAGACTTGAGATAACATGCTAGTTCATTGTTAAGCCTAAGTGTTATAGTCAATCTTGTCTTTGGTCACTTAGCTTGCTTGAGCCTAAGCCTACAACTCATTCATGTTTATCAATCTATCTCTCATGATTGGTCATTCTAAGTCCGTATGGAGGAGGAATATTAAAAATCCTTAAACAAATTTAAAATCCAAATAATCTAACAAAAGGAAATGATACAAAAGGCAATGATAAAAAAAGGCAAAAACATTCAAAATTCTTAAAATTTAAATCACACTAAAAGATGTGATTCAAATCACATATTCTTGTTCTAGTTGAACCTCAAACTCTACAGTTGGACACACGATAGAGCTGAGGTCCATTGGGGTGAAGTAGGCCAGTATATTAGAAAAGGAGAATTAAAAAAAAATCTTTTAGTGCTACCTACTTTCTCACATAAGTACCCAATCTTCGCAATAGACCGATGGCTCTGTAAGGGGTCCTAAGTAATTGGGAACATGTTGTGGGATGGTAAGTCCATTTTAATTTTTTGGTACCAATCTACCTTCGCGAGTTGATCTTATTAGCATGCTTATTTTCCTACACAACTTAGTGACTATAGCGAACAAGTTTTCTTTATATATTGATGGTCACTAGTCACATAGTGTCTTCCCATGTCCTTAATAATCCTCTTGTCTCCTAAGTTCTTCTCATAAGATGACCAAGTTTTGATTTTTACATTACCTTTTTCACTCCATACATTCCTTATATTTTCTCTTGAGAAATATTATTTTGTTCACTGATCACTCTTCTAGGGTTTCCATTTGTGAGTGACATTGTAAGACCATGGATAGGCCCTGGCCTTCCTTATAAATTACCACAATTTCACATTTCTATTACCAACATCCTTTATTAACATATTTTCACATTTATTCCACCTCATTGGTGTTCCCTTTGTGAGTTGTAGTGTAAGACCACAGATAGGACGTGGCCTTCTTCACAAAATTTTCCAATAATCCATGTCACAATCAAAATTACATGTGTCAAATATGAGATAAGATGTGATTGATTCTTAAGTTACACATCATTGACATGCTTCCTAGCTTGATTTAGTATGCTTTATGAGTAATTCATTTCTCTTTCATTCTTTTATCTTCTTATTTTCCAATTGCACGTGATAATCCAACCATTTCTTGAATTTTTCATACTTCCTAGCTTGAATTAGTGTGATAAATTTAAAACCAAATTTTGCCAATTTTATTTTTCTCTTATACTTTCCCACGTGATTTAGTATGATTGAATGACTTAATTGATTTAATTTTAAACCATTTAAATCCTTTTTCATGACTTCCATTTTATTACATTATTTTCATACTTCCCAACGTGATTTAGTGTGATTTTACTTATTTTAATTTGGTGCCAATCTTTTGTTTGCTTTAAAAATAAAACCTTTTTACCATCTTGTTTACCACTGTCTTTATTTCTTTATACTTAGTTATTTTTTTTCATTATATATTTTCCAACTTGAAATAGTGTGTAGTACATTTTTGATTAATTATATTTTACCAAGTCTTTTTGCTTGTTTCTTTTTAACCATGCATGTGTCCTACATAATGCTAAAAAATAAACCACAACTCATATTTACCATAACATATACAACAAATAACTAAATACATGTGCTAGAAAGAAATATATCCAAGCATCAACAACCAATGACTATAATGCAAACACATACTATCAACATTCAACTACCAAAAAGAGTCATATATATATATATATCATGAGTTTTAATACAATAATACAACCATATACAAAGCTCTAGCTCTATGGCTGGGCCCCATCCTACCCATCTCGTGGCTTAGCCATGTTGCCCATAGATGCCTTGGTCTGACTCCTCCAAAAAAAATGCTATAAAGAGGCTGTCTGAGATCTCAGTCCTGATACTTGCTCCTATAGATGAGCCACTTGAGCCTATACCTATACCAACTGGGTCAGGGTCACTAGATGTGCCACTCTCTATTGGGCATGTACCCATCCCATCTGTGTTATGGTAGCTAGATACATATCTCTCTCCTCAACCAGGGCCTACCATGCCTATGCCTCTCCTACATCCACCTCTACTAGTGGCTATATCCCCTCTCTGAGCACTTGAAATTACTTATGACCTCTCCAGCTAGTTTGAACCAGCTCACCCGAGCTAGAGTAGATGGTACCATGGAATCCTCTAGAGTGACATGGTTGTATGGCATCAATACCTCATCTAGGACACATGGAGTGATCCTCTCACTAGGGATTCCCGTCTGGTCTCCTCGTCCTCTGTAATATTTTAAAAAATCAAACCATATAGATATTAAATCACTAATATATCTCAAAATCTATCTATCTTTACTCTATATCTAATAACTTAAAGATAAATTTAACCATATTTTATTACCTAATTGTGTGTTGGCTACCATTATCTCATCATCTGCATGATCATCGAGCACGAATTCCCCATCCACATGTCCTCCAAGAACCTCATCTATCTATCTCTACCCAAAATCAAATCCCCAAGTCATCACTCATGCCCATCTCAGGCTACGCCTGAGTGGTCTCTCTATCACCCATTTCTATCCTGGCCCATCTAATGGGTCATTTGAGATGTCTATTGTCTCTGCTCCCTACTACCTCCGTCGATGACATATCCATGGTGGTTGATGGTCCTCATACTATGGAGATGGTGGTGGTACTTTTGGTACTCTTACCTCCACATCCATCTCATCTTGATCTACTACCTATTGTGCTTGACCAATCCAAAGTCTCTCATGATGTGGTTTGAGATCTAGCCTCATAACTGGTGGCCCTAATCCTCCTCTCCCCTATGGATATCTCACATGCAGAGCCCAAAATGTGGGAACCATTATTAGTGCCATTAGGTGAGGCTATCATATCTACCTTGGTACATGTACCATCATATGCAGCTCTGTCCACTAGGTATACTGTCTTATTGCCTTTGTTCATGCCAAAATTGATGCAACTATCTCCCAGCTAGACCGTATAATAATAATATGCCCATAAGGTTTCGATAACATATTCACTCATCTCACTATCTACAACACTGGCACATGGGGCATGTCCTGCACTACCTGGTCCTATCTCCATCTTTCAACCCAAGGTGACCTATCATCAACTGCATGGGGCAACCCAACTGGCCGATACATAGGGAACCTCTCATATATCCATGCCATCGATAATATAATCAATCCCATAGACTTTTACCCTTTGTATAACACTCTATACATGTCATGCATGAGCTATACCTATTTAACAGATTCCAAGTCATAAAACACTCTCTGCTCTAACATCGTTTGGCTTAAGGCTATCACAAATAGTAGTACCTTGCCATTCGACTGGTGACACAACACCCATGATATCACAAGTCCTATCACAGTATTTCAGATATCCAAAATCTACAAGGTATATACATTGAACATACTCACTCTCAATCTAGGGTATATCCTCTCTGAGCCTGTTGCCCATATGGCTACGGCTCTCCTTTCCTCCTGACTATCTGGCACTCCTATAACCATGGGTGTACCTGTTATGGGTAGTCTCAAGATGGCATGCACATCTTAGATCACTTGGTATCTCTGAGCTCTTTTTCTCTACTTCACAAGTCAAAAATCCCAAATTATTTCCCTTTGACCCTATTTAAAATTACTTTTCAAAATTCTTCAACCTTTCAAATATTTTCCACTAGATTTCTTGTTTTGCCTATATCTTTGTTTTTACTAATCTATTTTTTAAACCATAAAATGTTTTGGAATCATGATGACATAGAGAATATTTCCACTACTATATGCCTCTCTTCCAAAACTTTCAATTTTTGGCTATTTTTTGCACTAATCTCTACATGTTCACCTAATGTTCTTCATATTTGGACGCTTTCACTTTTTTTGTAGTCTACTTCTTTATCTACAACACTAAGGTAAGTAAAGGTATGTGTTTTTCAATTTTATCATTTTATTTATCTTATTTACTGCTTATTTCACTTTACTTAGCATCATCATTATGTGTTATCACGTTCAATTTCCCGAAGCACAATCCCATGTTGCACTCACGTGACACATGATGAGCTTCGAGTGGGGTATATGTATACACATAATATTTTAAAACTTTTATCGATTACTAAAATTTTGTGTCTTGCGGTAACCCATTGAGTCTCAATATTTTTGAGTGCATGGCTAAAAGGGTGCATCGGAAAAGGGGTGGGCAAACCATTGGTGCTTCATAGGATTGTTGTCCCTTTTGCCACTTGTTATCTACACACTTGTCTCCTAAAAACTATTTCCCTGAGTTCCTTCTTCTCTATTGTACCCTCTCCAATCATTTCTCATATTTTATCCTTATTTTCCTCACCTTAGTCCCCTTTTATTAGTCGGTTATAATAGGTTGACTGGGTTGACCCTATATAGTTTTGAGTGATTTTCACTTAGGAACTAGTTTGGCTCTTAGCCAACCTAGCTCATGACCTAGTGAATAATTCTCTAAAATTGTGCTACGTCGACTGGGTCAATCCTATCATCCAAGATTTTTGGAAGGGTTTAGGGTCAAATCCACTTATATATACAAGTTAATTTCACTATTATTTAGAGAAGATAAGAAGTAATATATATTGTGTATTTGCTTATCCACCATTCTACTTGAGGAACAAGCTTAATGTTTCATACTTTCTTTAGAGATATGGATCTTGTCTTGTGAAGAAGTATTTTGGATGCATTGATAGGTTGTGTATTCTAGAGTTGATTTATCCTTGTCATCTTTACATGCCACAACAACCTCTTATGAAACACCTTGGCCAAGGGAGAGATTGAGGCTCGATAGGTTCATCTTTAAAGGTAAATATTCTTAACTTTGTTCCTCCTTTGTAAGAGTAGATAGATATGTATTTGTACTTTTCTTTCATGCATTAAGATTTTGTAGACATTTATGTGAGTATATGTCTTTTATGTATCTTTACTTTTATTGTTTCTAACCCCCACTTTGTGCCACAAGCTTTGGTGAGCACGCACTAGATTATATTTAATTTACTTGTTATTAATTTAGTGAGATATCAAAACATATGACTCCCTTAGGGTTATTGTATGATTGTGATTGACTTGAGGCTTTGAAACACTCCCTAACATGGTGTATTGTAGTAAGAGATCCCCTAATTGTGTCTAACAGATCTCCATATTGGTCATGTTCCTGCTTAACAAATGTGTCTCCAATCATAAGTGTATGGTATGATCTATCTTCTCCAAGTTAGGATTGATTTATAAACATGATGCTTTTTTGATGCATACAATATCATTTCCCAAGTCAAACCTAACCCTTCTCATACATGTAAGGATAACTACCACATTAAATGCACATTAAACAATGTTTTACACATATTAAATCACACCTTGGTAATGATACTACCTAAGGTGGACTTCACAATAAGTGTGAATATGACACATACCAACACAACCATGGCAGTGTCATCATTGACCAATCTAATCTAAATATTACAACATTACATAGATTGCGTTGATTGAAGGAGGCACATTTTGGTTACTACATGCAACCTATTGTAAACTATTCTACATGTCTTCAACTATTGTAGACCTACATTTAAAACAAAAAGTGTATAAGTTTATTGGATGCTAGGAAATCATTTGACCAAAGGACTTATCACTTGCACCTCTATTATTACCAACACCTACTTCACTTCCCATGCTATGTTAGATGGACATAGGAAAAAATATTAGGTTACGATCAATACCAATAGGACTTGCACCTCTTCTATTTCCTACACCTCTTCTATTAACAACACTTGCTTATCCTCTTGACCATGCTAAAAATTTGAGAAAGCTCTAATATTCATCATTAAACCTCCAAATTTAAACATACAAAGTCAAAACATCTTAGAATTTTTTTTTCGGTGATATGAAATAATGAGAAAATGTCTCATAGAACTAAATCATTGTAGCTTACTGAATGCATCCAAATACAACGAACCAAAAAATTCCCTCCAAATACATCAAACAAGTCTCCAAACTACCTAACAATGTCACTCTTTGATCTTTCTTTTTTCTTTTTGCATGCCTGACCTAATCCACAAAGCCTCTCTACAATTTAAATGCTAATAATGTGGGTGTGTGTATAGTTTTAAATTTTGGTTCAAGGCACCTAAGTATCCTTGGTGTTCGCTTTATTTTATTATCTATGACTTGCAACAATTTACATTGTTGTAAACCCCTAAAATTGGCCTCTAGGAATTTATTAATCATTAAAATACCATATCTACCTGTGTCCAATGATATCATATAAAAACATGATGCAAAAACGATGCACTTTTAATTCTTTTTGAGTGTCAAATCAAAAAGTGACACAAAGTCGACACTAGTCTAATTTTATTAGAGTGCATAAAGAATTTAAATTACTAAAGTGATGCAAAGTTGACACAAATCTAAGTCAAATGCACGTTACCTTTTAAGTCAAGTTGGCATCAAATTAGCATAGAATTAATGCGACAAATTTTGAATGCAAAATGAAAAATACAAACAATTGGTGACACAAATCCGATTTGCATTTAAATATCAATTAGATACCATGTAGTTGTGTCATGAATGCACAAATTATAAGCTATGAATTTACTCATCATAACGATCTTTGTAGCTCAAACAAAAAACTCCTCGGGCATATACATCTATATTATGAATGTTTAACAATCATGCACAAAACAAGGGAAGTTTATGTGACCTCTTATCAACTTTTTGTCTAAATTTATTTTTTATTATTAGGGTAAAATTTGGGTTTTTAAAGGACCCAAAACCTAGTACAAATTAGAAGGACAAAATGTTACAAACCAAACAAATAATAGGTAATAGATGAGCCTAAAACCAACATAGGCTAGCAAATATATAAATAAAAAGTTTGCAGACCATCAACAAAGATCAACTTTTGGTTAACACTACAACACATTGCTCCACTTCAAAAATCAACTAAATCTTTTAAGCACTTAGCAACTTCTAGTTCTTATTGATGGACATGAATCTTGCTGGATATGGAATCCCCCAGAATGACCTTATCACCATCTTCCTTTTTTTTCTTTTGGCCTCTCGTACGCTTGCTAGACCCATCTAGGGTTTTTTTCCACTTTCCTTTTCCTTGTGTCCACATAGACTTCAAGGGCACTCACGAAGTTGTTGATGATTTTCTTGTTAGTCTCTTATAGATTGCTCTTCATCCCTTCCAACTCCTTGCATAAACTTTCCATCTTTACCCCCAATGTAGTCATATCATGTTTTAGCTCACTGGTGTCCTGTTTGAGATCCATGAACTCTTGATTATCTTTTTAATGTTCAATTTCCATCTTCTCCACTTTGTCTTGTATCTCCACCAACATCTTCCTATTCTTCTATATTTTGCCAACCATTTCTTTGAGGAAGTTGAGTTGGGTGTTACTATCTTGCTCCAATTTATCCATCATTGCCCTGATGATATCCCCTTGAGATTCTAGGTGCTTCGTATTTGACTAATCAAAAGAGGGCTTACTAGGCTCCAACTTCAGGGGAGTCATTAGGCCTTTCGGTTTTTCCTTAGATGTCCCATAATTGGTCAACATCTCATTTCTATGAGAAGAGGGTCCCTGGATCGATTTATCTTTAGACATAAGTGTCCATTGAGTCAATGTTTCCTCATCTCCCTCCTTATCTTCCCTACTAGGAACTTGCTCATCCCCACCATCGCCATTTTCCCTAAGAGACCGCACATGTTGATCAATGGTTGAGGACCTAAAATAGACTAAGAGCAAAATTGATGGACTAGAAAATCTACATCCCCCCAATTTAAATTCTTTCACTAAATTTATGTTATTGATGTGTGAGCTATCCTAATTTCCTTGAAATTTATTTATTTACATTGACAAATCTTTTCAATATTGATTTCAAGTTTGAGCTTTCTTTTTTTTTAAATAAAAGGGGTAAAAACTTTATTAATCTCAAAAAATCAAGGTACAATACAACAAAAGGCTGAAGCCCCCGAAAACCAATGAGAACACCAGAAAAAGACAACCACTCATGTCATCACTCACCTATACCACTCATGTCATCACTTAGAATCCTCTCCATATTCTGACTTACCTCCTTGGGCAACTGCGCCTAGTCATCCACCTTCCACCCCTCTGTCTCTTCCGAGGTCCACTTGGCCAATCAATCTGCCACCTTGTTCCATTCCCTCAGAATGTGGACAAAACTCACCGAATCCATAAGCGAGCTAATCTGTAAAATCTATTGCACAACCAAGGAGAGCTACCAGCTCACATCAGTAATTTTCCTGTCCAAGATCATATTGATCAAAATTTGTGAGTCAGCCTCACATATCACCCTTCACCATCCTAACTCATAAGCTCTCTGTAACACATATAAAATAGCGAGTCCCTCCATCCTATTGACCGTCTGCTCCCCCATATGAGCTGAGAGAATAAAAACTACCGATCTCGAGGTGTCTCTACCAATCTCGTCGATGCCAGTCGGGCCAGGGTTACCCCTGGAGGAACCATCTGTGTTAACTTTCAAAAAATCATTAGGAGGAGGCATCCATCTCCCAATCCTCTAAATCTACTGCTTCCCCCCACCGCTTCTCCTAATGCAAGCCGCGGCTGGCGAAATTCCTTGCATACCAAACCTATCGACCAACTCAGTGTCCCCCTTAGCCAGAGGTAAAATGACCTCGCCCTTTGCTTCGATCATTTCCTAGACCATTATAATAATTCAATTCCACACCTGTTGAACTCCAAATTTGACATTATTAAAAATTCTTCAATTTCTCTCCAACTAGACCTGCCAAATTAGAAAAATCAGACCAACATACCAGGCATCCTACAAGAAGTGCACAATAGAGGGTGGTCTACCCATATTCACCCATAAATCAACAAGAGATGAGGTGTGCACGCACTGATATTTCCATATGCCCCACCAGGCATGGCACAATTGGTAAGTGAACGAGCATTTGAAAAATAGATGAGGCAAGTTCTCCTCTTCACCACACAAAACGCATCGCGAAGGACTGACAAATCCCCTCTTACAAATGTTCTCCCAAGTAAAGTAGCAGTTCTAGGACAACGTCCATATAAAACAATTGCACTTCAGCCACGAGAAACTGATCCAAGCCCTTCTCCACCAAGGAACCTCCCTCCCCTCAGCGAACTACTATGCAACCAGCTCCTGTAGCCAGACAAAACCGTATATTTCCCTTTGGGGTTAGGGGACTAGGCTAGCTCATCAACTCCCCTAAGAGTGCAATAGTTTCGACCAGCAAGGATCAAGTACAACTCCATGCATTCCACCTCCATATCCCCAATCGGCCACTCCTCTGGGTGCTTCCACCTCGCTTCCTTCAACTGGTTATGAGGGAGGAAGGTTTTGAAGTCACTAACCTTATTCCATTCGGCCTCATATAATATCTGGGAAAGTGCTTGCAGATGAGGATGTTGAGTAATGATGGGGGAAAAGCTGTCTCAAGAGTCATGCCAAAATTGCACCAACATCCCCCCTTACAGATCTAAAAAAGACCCCTCTTGATCAGGGCAACTCTTTCTTAAGCGTATCCCAAATCACCGAGCCACTCCCTGACAAGCTGTACCTAGGTAGATCTTGCTGGGGTATACCAAGAAAATACTTATGAGACAGGATTTTGGTCCAGACCTAGTCTTGTTCTACACACCATCTCCAGTACAGCTTGGCCACCAAGGCTGTACCAACAAGCACAGACTGTCTAAGCCCCAAGCCACCAAACCGTTTTGGACTACAAACAATCTCCCACCTGATGAGACTCCACTTCATCGATGACAGGTAACCAGCCCACAAGAACTGTCTAGCCATAGCATCAAGATCCTTAAAAAAACTACCAGGCACCACCTGTAGCATGCACCTATAGAGAGGGAGGGCTTGGACCATTGACTGAATCAGTTGGACCCGGCCTGCAAAAGACAACCACCTGTGTGTCTAGTGATTCACCTTGGTCCTAAATTTATTCAGAATCACCTGCCATGACTCCTTGGATTGTCTCCCTGAAGTAATAGGGATCCCTAGATACGTTAATGAAAGGCTTCCAATTTGAAATCAGAGAATATCAGCCACTCTCCGTTGAATAGCCATAGGCGTGTTGAAGAAAAAGATGGAAGACTTCTCCTCATTTATAACCTATCCTGAGGCCGCCAAGTAGGCACCTAGACAATTACAAATATTACCTGCCTCCCTTGTGGTGGCTATGCCCATCATGGCAACATCATCCACAAACTGAAGGTGAGAAAGAATCGGAAGGCCACCTCCCCATCTCCAACCTTGAATCTTGCCATCCCTGGTATACCCTCTTATCTACCGACCAAGACCCTCTGCCAAGAGAAGAAATAGGTAGAGAGATAAAGAGTCTCCTTGCCTCAATCCACACGAGGCCCCAAACAGATAAGAATGCTCCCCATTGACCAGGACTGAGAATGAGGTCAAAGTTACACAGCTCATAACCCACCTAATCCAATATCCCTCAAAACCAAAAGCCTCCAAGACCTTCTGAAGAAAGGACAACCGAACCCTGTCATACACCTTGGACATGTCCAACTAGATAAACATAGCCTTCTCCCTCGACCTGGTCATAGAGTGGATAGCCTCCATAGCCACCACAATCCCATCCAGAATTTGCCTGCCCTCCACAAAGCCGCTTTGCTCCTCAGAGATCAACACCTTCAACCACCTCTTCAACCTTTCGGCAATCAGCGTCGAAATAATTTTATAAATAACGTTACAAAGGGAGATGGGGTGAAATTGGCTGAAGTGATCAGTCCCCTCTCCCTTTGGGATGAGGGCCAAGAAAGTAGAATTCAGGGCCTGAAGCATCTGTTTGTTATTTTGGGACTCTTGAACCACTGCCAGTAAGTCATCTTTAATGATCTCCCATAATTCTTGATAAAATTCAATTCGGAATCCATTCGGTTCTGGAGCTTTTCCTTTCTTCATCAGGAAAACAATCCTCCTTAGTTCTTCTAATGTTATTGGCCTCATCAGCTGCTCCTTCATATCACAGGAAACTATGGGGGGAATACAAGATAAAATCAAGTCTTTCGCAATCACGTCCCTCTACCCATCTTCATGGAAAAGGGAGCTAAAATACTGCCTAGACTCATTACAGATATCTTTTGTAGAAGAGACCACCTCTCCCCTTTCCGTAACCAAAGATGTGATCACATTACCATGCTGCCTGGCTTTGACTGAATTAAAGAAGAAAGTGGTATTCTTGTCTCCTTCCTGAAGCCAATCAATCCTAGCATTCTGTTTCTAGAATATTTCCTCTCTCAACTCCCATTCCTCCAAAGTTTTGACCGCCCTCTCTTCCTCCTTCAACAAAAGCTCAGACAGTCCCTCTTCTCTAATCAGTCTAGTAATGTCATTTAGCTCTTTTTGCACCTCCTTCTCCTGAAAGATGTTCCTGAAGCACTGCTTGTTCCATCTCTAGAGCTGGTATTTGACAAATTGGAGAAGCTTTGCGAACACATACATTGCAGTACCCTTCATAGGTCTCCCAGCTCTCCACCAATCAACGACGCGCCCAAACAGGTCCTGGTCTCTCAACCACATAAGCTGAAAGTTGAAAGGTGGCTTCTGTTGTCTCCAAGTGACAGAGATAGTAAGCTTAATTGGCTAGTGATCTGATCCCCACCAGTCTAAAATCTCAAAGCTTAAAGACCACCTACTACCCACCTAGAAACACGAAGTCAAAAATCTGTCTATACGCTCAGCAATGCAGCGATCTCCCACCCTTCTATTATTCCATGTGAACCGACCATTACTTGGTTTGATGTCCACCAGGTTGAGTTCTAAAATCTTATCTCTGAGCAGAAGAGACGATGGCTCCAATCTAGTGTTACCACCCCTCTTTTTCAAAAGGTCCAGAATCACATTAAAATCTCCAGCTATGATCCATGGCAGGTAAGGAAATTCATTGCAACCCAGTTGAATGTTGTTCCAGACCAAAAGCTTACCTTGCAAATCATTGGGGGCATAGACATTTGACAGAAGAACATACTCCCCTGAGTCTGTGCATAAGGTGACCATAGATAATGAAGATATGAAGATGATCCAAGCCACCGGTTGAACCTTACGCGGATTCCAGAGACAAGCCAATCTGCTCGCTGCCTCGTGGGCCCCAATGCATTGACATAAACCCTGATCCCATAGCCTAGGTGTAATAGCCATCATGTACTCCACTAAAACCTTGGTTTCCTGAAGAAAGAGAATATCTGGACCATGACTTCTTACTAAATCACGAATAGCTTTTTGTCTAGGGCCGCTATTCAGGCCCCTGACATTCCAGGAAATTGTAATCATTTTGAGGGAGGCAAGAATGTGCATCTAAGGTCTTGACCGACCCAGACTCCACCAAATTCTCCCCAATCATCTTTATCCGGTCCATGTCCTTCTTCCACCCCACCTTCATGCTTTTCTCTGTAGCTCCCTTCTTACCCTCCTTCTGAAGGATACCTAGGCAAGGAGGAGCCTTCCCTCTCTTTTTCGCCTCAACCGCCTCTAACTGTGTTGGACTCTCCCCAACCTCTGCTCCCTGAACCAGCTCACCTGTTGTTTCAACTAAATTATGCACTCCCCCCTACCCATCCAAGTTCATAGGTAAGGGGGCATCCTCTGATTGCCTTATATGAGAAAGGGTAGTATTGTCCGCCTTTCCAGGCTCCTCCACCATCTGCTCTCCACTGATTAGTCTTGGGATAATCTTTTGTTGTCCCAATATATCCAATACTTCAAATCTATTAAAAGAATCATCCTCTTGTCTCTCCATTAAGGATCATTTATGCCCTCTGCTTCTGCTCTGGGCCTTAACCTGCACAAATCCCTCAGAGTCCTTATCTCCACCAGCCCCACTCCTCTTCCCTTTGTCAATAGCCATGGCATTATTCATTGGAGGCAGGGGTGAAGGTTGTTGTTCCTCCATTTTAACCTTCGGGCACCTTCTCACCAGGTGCCCATACTCATGATAAAAGTGGCATCTAAAGGGTAAGGTCTCATAATCCAGTTGTTGAATCCAGGAATATGATCCAGCACACATTTCTACCGCATCTGGCAAAGGTCTGCTTAAGTCAATTTCTACACAAATTTGCGCAAATGTCATGATTTTCTTACCTAAAGTTTGTGAGGATGACCCCACTAGTTTTCCAAGCATCGAGGCAATCATCAGCAGAACATCTTCCCGACAACATTCAATCGGCATTCAAGGAAGGCGAACCCACACTGGAAACTTGTTCGGCAGTTCCTTAGTAGGGTTAAAACTAGCATGCCATGGTTTCACAAAGATCCCAACTTGGTTGTAGAAGTACGGTCCGCCTTCAAAAACCTAGTTTCTGTCAGCCAAACAATTGAATGTGACCATAGAGAAGTTGTTAGCAAGCATCACAACTTCCATCTCCCCCTCAGGTTCCCATACTCTACGAGCCCAATTCTCCAGAAAAGGTAGAGATACTCTTAGCCCCAAAAACGCAGTATAGTGAATGTTTGGCATAATACTCCACATCCTCAGCGATCATATCAAAAGGAATAACAAGTTTAGGTCTCTCCTTACAGCATTTCAGGCAGCCGTTAATTTTTGTAATTCTTGAAACCCTTGTTGAGCCATTGTCCTGCGCCCCTGTATTCTGGCTTAAAACAGAAAAATCCTTCATTCTGGCTTCCTGCCTTTGTGAAAGACTGCCTACCACTTCACTAAAGCTCCTCTCCCCCTGGTTTTAAGCTGTTCTTGTTGTTCCATCCCTACGCTCCAGTAGAGACGTCTCCCCTCTAGCACTAACCCCGCTCTTTCTCTTCACCCACCTCACTCCCACACCACCCCTGCATAGCCTCTGTGAATGCAGTCACAAACTAGGGCACGGCTGCCCTAGCTTGGCGGCGAGTTGCAGTGCTTGCCCCTTCCCTCCATCGTGTCTTCCCACTTATTCACCTTCTTACCCTTCAAGTTTGAGCTTTCTTAACCTATATAAATAATTCGAATAAACAAAAATAATTAATAAATTAAAAAATATTTAATAAAAAAAGGAGATAGAATTATCTTTAAAGGTAATGTAATGAGATTGGGTAGTGTTCCTCTTAACTTAACCGGTCGCCAAAAATACTATTTTAAAAATATGTCATTCCAAATAAATATAAAACAATTCTTTATTTTACATGTGTATTTTATATCTAAAATACAATGATCTATAGAAAAGAAATGTTTTAAAGGACATTAAAAGTTATTTTATTTTTATATTATATAAATAAGAATTAATAATTTTAATTAGTGTAAATTAATAGAAATATTATAATTTAAAATAAATATATGATGGTTTTAATCGTATAAAATAAAATAATAATTAATAAATAAAAAATTATTTAAAAAAATGTTATATTATCTTCAATGGTAACGAGATTATATTGGGTGGTGTTTTTCTTTTTTTCACTGGTCACTAGAAAGACTTTTAGTTGACTACTTTCCCCTTGACTTCCTCCCCTTCTTTTATCAGAAGGTACTCGATTTATAGGCATGCAATCAACGAAAGAGTTTAAGGTCCTTTAGTGAGAAAAGGAAAACCTCTCCCAATTGGTTGAGAACACAACTTCCTATGTAAGATTGAATTATCATACTACATATAATGAGGAGTGATATATTTTATTTTAATTTCTTATAAAAATGTTACTATGAAAACTAAAAAAATAAAGGAAAGGTGTAACTACTATAAACTATCATTTCCTCCATTTTATTGATTGAGAAAATTGGATATATTCATTTTAAGATTGATTTTTGTTATCCGTTTATGATCCAAATGATTATTTAGTTATAATGTTCAGTTCTATAATTCTATAATTTGAAATAAATGTAATGTGGTTATAATGTATGAGGCATGTATTTTATTTGTGAGACATTTATGTGTAGAGCTATTATTGTTAATTAGTTAGTACATATATCTTAAATACATCTAAATTAGTGAAAGATATCAATCTCAAAGTCTTTATTTTGTGTAATTATTAGTAATTTCAATACCCTCTAGTGGCAAATTATGTCTATCTAACTACACGAATGAGTCAAGTTAGGAAAAAAATTTTTGAAAAAAAAATAAAGAAAAAACTTCTAAGTGATGATCAAATAGGCATCAATTTTAACGTCGTAACTAAAATTGAACACACAAACCTCATTTAAATACTATTGCAGGCCACTTTTTAGGGTAATAAGTTAGCGAGTTATTAAAAATAAGTTAGAAAGTTAACAAGTAGATGGGCTCATAGGGTGGTTAAGTTCGGTATGGAGATTTTTTTTATTTAACCTTGTGTAAATGAAAGAAAAAGTATTTACAATGATGTAATCTTCTTTGAATTAATAAAATGATGTAGTTTTTTTTACTTATAGATGTTTTATCATGCTAGAGTATTTACAATGATGCAATCTTATTTGAATTCATAAAATGCAATTTTTCATATAGTTTTTTAAGCTATGAATACTTTATCATTACTATTATAACTACGAAAAAGAGGTGTGGGATCCATGAGGAAGATGCAATGTTAATTGGAAGGGGTATATATATTAGACCGTATGAAATAGAATAGATCATTTACATAAGGGAATAATAAATTTTTAATTAGAAAATAAGAAATTTATTTTGTGTTAATTTGATGGTTGCATATATTTTTAACATAAGCTATATTTAATAGCTACATCAAATATATTTGTTTACAAACACATATTTTATGGATTATATGAGAAAAATGGAGTTTAAAATGCATATACAAAAAGAATAGTGCGAGTGATTTTGGAAAAATAATGATCAAAATTTAAAATGCATAAAGGCATATGGTAATATTTATATGCGATGTGTGTTGTTGCAAAGTGTGGGCCCTGAATATTATTTTGTATGTATGTTAATGATGTACGGGCATTAAAAAAATGGTGCTAAATATGAACATGGATAGACGTCAATCCATCTTACTAGAATACATGGATGTTGGGTCATTGTAACCACCAAATTAAAGTAAGAATGGTGCTAAATATGAGAATCAATGAACATGAACATTACACTCTAAAATACTAGGTAAAATGATAAATCTGAGGAAGCATTCCCTAAAAACCCTCCATTGATCTAGGTGGATCTCTCCATTTGTTAAAAAAATTAAGTCTCCATATTCTGATCAAAATGATTGCATAGTGTAGATCTCATTGAGAGCTTTCCAACGCTTTTCCTAGCCTGTATGTATTAGACAAATGGGCCCCACTATTTGCTCGCTGGGGGCCCTCAACGAGGGTCAAAAGTCCATAGAAACCCCACCAATGTGGGATAATTGTGAGGGTCGAAAGTCCGTAGAAACCCCACCAATGTGGGATAATTGTTTTAACATTTTTTAATGTCGAGTCATTATCGACATGCCTCGATATTGAAGGTAGTTGAGCTCGAGATATATACCCAGATTGGAGCATATATGCCAAGTTGGAAGCCAATGAATTAATCTAAGTTTGGCACCTTGAGCCCACCAAAAGGGGCATCAACATCATTCAAGGTGGCCGCCTCACTATTAAAAGGACACAAAGCCGTTTCAAATTACCAATGTGGGATTAAAAGATAAGTCTAAAACACCCAAAAAGGAAGCCAAAGACTTGAACTCCTGACCTACCATGTAAAAGGATAAGAGCCCGACCAACTCGCCTATGGGAGACAATATAGAAATGAACCCATGAATTTGTATTTAAATGAGATTAGTTAGCCGACTGTGTATTGCTGAATATAGCCTAGTTTGCAGTTTTTGGTCATTTTGGAGCCCTTAGAAGCTGAACCAGAGCTCGGAGTAAACTACAAACTTGTTTCTAATTCTGATACGATTTGTGATATATATTCATTTTCCCATTTTGTAATTTTGGTTATGTAATTTTAAGCTATGAAAGTTGACAATTTTGATTTGGAGAAGCCTCTACGTGTGATTCAGCAAGGTGAAGGATGTGCTGAGTGAGCCAAGGTCTTTCGAAGGTCTAAAACACTATTTTTATAGAAATTAGATCTATTTTGTTGATTGTAAGTATTATTTTGGCTTGAAAATTTAGCAACATTAATGGATTGGTTTGACAATAACCCGGGGACGTAGGAATTCTAAACCTCGTAAACAATTCCCGTCTCTCTTTTCCTGATTTTGATTTTGCATTCAATTTTCAATTAATTTGTAGAATAATTCAGATTTGAAATAGGAATGCAAAATTTATCAATTGAACATTTAAGAGAATTGGATAAAATTGGGTATATAAAAAAACATCTGATGGTTTCAAAGGATAAATGATGTGAACTTTCAATTCACCTTTATTTCAATTTGAAACTTGATTTGAATCAGATTTGAATCAGTTTTTAATCATTCCAACATCTTAAAAGTTGAGAAATTTTTACTTCCAATTCAGTTTAAATTTTGGAATTGAGAACTTAAAAGATCTTGGTAAATATTTTAAAAAAGTAGTGAAGTTCCTACTGGTGTTTACGGATCAAAAATTCTTATTAGAGCAGTTAGAAAGCAGGGCTACCTTTTGATTATGTGATTTGATAGTTGCTTTCAGTTTATTATTTTTTAATAGTTTACAGATTTGATTAGATTATAGTGTGTAGTTTTAGAATCATTGTGTTACAAGAAACCATGGGCAAGTTGTCACATAAAGCTAAGATGGAAGAGCTTGAAGCCATCAATACCTAGATTCAAGATGATAATGCATTCCTGAGATGCAAGCTCTTAGCTATTGAAGAACAAATTGCAAGTTTGAAATAAGAGCTTGAATCTAAGGATGAGCTCTTGATCAAATTATAGTGTGGTGAACCAAAGAAGGCAATACCTTCTACTTCATATGCAGAGACTATGACTGAGTGCACTATAAGTTATTCACCAAGTAATTCATCTTCTTCTTTCCATTCAGATTCAGATTCAAGTAATGATGCTTTTGGTAGTTTTAAACAACACACTAAGAGTATAGGATCCAAATTGATGAATAAAATAGGCTTTAATGGAAGAGGTCTTGGTCGAGATGGCCAAGGAATTATTAATCCAATATAGGTAGAACATAGATCTCTTCATGCAGGTTTGGGTTACACTAGTGAGCAGGTGTATATTGGAGAAACTTCCTCCATGGCTACAGGAAGACAAGCTTATGATAGCAAAGGTCTGAGGCCAATAGTAGAGCATGTGCAATGTAAGAGGACATATTGAGATTCCACTTCCTAGTTCCTACACTAGAGTTAACACTAAATCTTCTGATCCACTTTTTATATTTAATAAATTTGGATTTAACATTCAGAAGATGATGTAATCATTTCCTTGCACTTTTTGTGGGATGCATAACCACAATGTTTTATCTTGTTGGAAGAGACATGCTTTGATTAAGCAAATTACAGGTGTTAAAGACCATTCTCGACATGGCAAAGCGATAAGAGGTAAAAGGGAGACCTCACCTAAGAAGGTTTTATGCACTCATTGCCATATGGGTGCACATCGGATTGATCATTGTTTTAAACTTCAATCATCTTCTCATTCTAGACATGGTAAAACTAAGATGATTTGTCAACCTATTAATAAGGTCAATGAAGTTAAATCAATCCATAATGATGTTAATGAATCCACTAAGGAAATCAAGTTAACTAGGCAGAAAATTTGATTAAGTAGATTTATAATGCATTTATTTTTCAAAGCATTGTTAAGAATTTAGTTAAGGGAAAGAACAAGCTTTGATAATGCATTAGTAGAGTTTGTGACAACACTTATAGATATGTTTATCATTTGAAGTATTTCAATTCTCACCTTATGTTGAATAGCTCTATATTTTAAAAACTCATATTTATGTTGAGTGAGTTGTCTGTGAAATTGATAGGACTTGAACTCATTTGATCAGTTGGAGATAATAACAAAATGAATGTTTTGGGTTGAGTTAATTTATTTACAATACTTGTCTCATATTTTATTTCTATTTTAAGAATGTATCTATTTTTGGCACATGAATGTATAGATGCATTGTAAGACCCTATGGGCATGTTTGGATGTTAGGCAATATACACTTTGTGTTGTTTGCATCTGATTAACATTATAAGTCCCATACCAGGGCATTGTATTGAAACATGTCTACAACATTTATCATATGTTTTCAACATTAAAAAGCTTGTTTTTCAATTATATTGGGAATTGTTTTAGTTTATTGACAGTTCATCGCTTTATAGGATGTGACACAGGCAGACAATTTTGGTATGTTGTGATCAGTTTATTGGCAGTTGTAGATTTCCTTACTCATGCCATGTTGTAGGAATTTTCAGTTGAGTTGTGAATCATTTATTTTTACAATGTTTATCTCTTTCTATGATTGGGTTCTATTTGATGTGATGCAGTAGACTAGTTATCAGTTTTTAAGAGATAGTAGACTTTTGGAGACCAAAAGGCTCTTTTGTAGGGAGGTTTGATCCAGGTGGATCTATCTATTTATTAAAGAAATTAAGTATCCATATTATAATTATAATGATTTCATAGTGTATATCTCATTGAGAGCTTTCCAGTGTTTTTCATGATTTGTAAAATGGACAACGTATGCAAAAGATATGGTCTGCTGAAGTTCTAATACGATAGGGAAAAAATGTGGTGTCACAAGATGACGTGGAATAATGTGGACACACCAAGTGGTAAAATTAGGTGGTGACACATGGCAGTCAATGGGAATCTAAAAATTTGGGTTTGGTTGATTTTTGCCTTTGACAACATGTACGGATTAGACAAATAGGCCCTGCTATTTGCTCGCTGGGAGCCCTCAACGAGGGTCAAAAGTCCATAAAAACCCCACCAATGTGGGACAATTGTTTTAGCACTTTATAATGCTGATTAATTATCCACATGCCTTGATATTGAAGGCAACCGAGTTAAGCTTGAGATATATGCCCAGATTGGACACAACTGCTGTAATACGTGCCACATCTGAGTTAATTTAATTGACCACGTCTTATGCCAAGAGAAATGCCATAGCGTATATGCCAAGTTAGAAAACAATGAATCAAGCTAAGTTTGGAACATTGATCCCACCAAAATTGGTGTCGACATCATTCAAGGTGGCTGCCTCACTATTAAAAGGACACAAAGCTGTTTAAAATTACCAATGTGGGATTAAAAGATAAGTCTAAAGTGCCCAAAAAAGAGGCTGAAGACTTGAAATCCTAACCTACCATGTAAAAGGATAAGAGCCTGACCAACTCACCCATGAGAGACAAGATAGAAATAAACCCACTAATTTGATTTAAACGAGATTAGTTAGTCGACTGTGTATTGGAGAATATAGCCCAATTTACAATATTTGGTCATTTTGGATCCCTTAGAGGCTAAACCAGAGCTCAGAGTAAACTACAAACTTGTTTATAATTTTGATACGCTCTATACTATATATTCATTTCCAATTTTAGATTTTTGGTGGTATCATTTTAAGCTACATAAGTTGTCAATTTTGATTTGGAGAAGCCTCTACTTGTGATTCAGGAAGGTGAAGGATGTGCTGAGTCAACCAAGGTCTTTCGAAGGTCTGAAACACTATTTTTGAAGAGAGTAGATATATTTTATTGATTTTAAGTATTATTTTGGCTTGAAAATTTATCAACATTAATGGATCAGTTTGATAAGAACCCAGGGATGTAGAAATTTTGAACCCCATAAACAATTCCTGTCTCTCTTTTGTTGATTTTGATTTTGTATTTAATTGTCAATTAATTTGTAGAATAATTCAGCTTTGAAATAGGAATGCAAAATTTATCAATTGAACATTTATGGGAATTGGATAAAATTGGTTATATAAAAAAACATCTAACAATTTCAAAGGATAAATGATGTGAACTTTCAATTCACCTTTATTTTAGTTTTGAAACTTAATTTGAATTAGATTTTAATCATTCCAACATCTTAAAAGTTGAGAAATTTTTGCTTCCAATTCAGTTTAACTTTTAGAATTGAGAACTTAAAAGATCTTGGTAAATATTTTTAAAAAGTAGTGAAGTTCCTACTGGTGTTTATAGATCATCCATCACTAATGAATCGAGAGAAGATGGCAATGAAAGTCTCTAAATAATTGGACTGAAAATGGTGAAAAGTGAGTATAAATATTGATGGGGATGCCACACTGGTGTTACTATATAAAAATTACCAATAATTTCACTAAGACATAACAATCCTCATATGGGTTCCGATAAACAAAGTGCATGAATAAGATACCCATGTCTAAATGAGAAATCTAAAAAAATGGTCATGGTGGTGATAGAAGACACTGGAAAATCAAAGAGTAAAAGATGCATAAACTAAGGTACACACACATTAATGTAAACTAGGTTGTAAAATCAAACCCTCCATAATACTTTATAATTTAGTGCAAGTATAGTATATCTCAAACAAAATCAAATAAATATAATGAAGACACTATATATGCCAAAATAGCTCCAAAGAAGGAGACTATCGACATGTCGAATAAGTCATCACAAATCATGAGAGTTTCTCCAAAAATAAGGGAGTAGTGTGGGCCAAAAACACAAGTGGTAAAAAAAAGTATACTCAAATAATAAAATACTTTAGGTTCTACTAAAAATACATCTGCAAGTGTATAAATAAATGAACATGAGTGTAATAAAATGCTTTTATGAGGGGATCTGACCACCTATCAGATCAAAATTCACCCTAAAATCTTCAACAAGTATAAATCACATGTAAAATGGGATGTTAGGCTCAACTGATAATGCATCCATGATAGAGTGCAATCAATAGAGGGAAATCAATGAATGAGAAAGTTTGTTTGTTTGTGGGGAGATTTGGTTACCTACCAAACCGAGCTTCACCCTCTGATCTTCGATAAATAAGATAAAAAAAGTTTGTGGCCAAGAAATAAATAAATACAAAATCTCCTTATGTCTCCCAAATACAAAATATTATTTTTAATAAGAAATAATAAAAAAAGAATCCAAACATATTGTTTTATAAAAACAATAATAAAAAAGTCCCTTTAAAAATCTCCCCACAAAGAAATTGTAGTGAATAGTATTAGAGACAATAAAACTATAATAACTTTTACAATTCATAACAAAATAAAAAATTTCAAAATGTTTTGAAATGCTAAAAACAAGTTGCACAAAACTAAAAAATTATTTTGAGTGATCGTTTACAGTTTTCTCACAATTAAAGAAAAAAAAAGTCATATTTAAAAAAAATAGTATTGTTCAATAAAACTATGATAACTTTTAAAATTCTTAATGAAATTAAGAATTACAAAATTTTATATCAAGTAGAAAATAAGGTGCACAAAACCTAGAAATTTTTTTGAGTGATCATTTACATGTTTCTCACAATATGAAAAGAAACAATCATTTTTAATCAAAAAATAGATTTATAAAAAACTTGTAGATCTTTCCTCTGATATACAATTGGAATGAAATTGGAAGTGATCATGTATTTATCATATAATATGGATGAATTGGAGAGATTTGATTTATTCCTACAATTTCCAAAATTTACCTGTAGTAAAAAATACAAAAAATGAAGTCCCCCCAAAACTAGAATTTCTTGCACACTTTTCTGATTCTTAGGACCATCCGAACATGATGCAAGAGAAAAACATACATAGTAAAAAAAGATAATACCAAATGTTGAGAGAAGAGAAGCTAAAGATATGAATAATAGATATTAGAGACTACTCTGATACTACGAAAGAGTTTAGAAAACTCTGATCTAGGGTCAAATCTACAAACCATTACCACATTAAAAGCCATTAATGTATTGCTCAAACAATATCTCAGTATATTATACATAAATAGAACATATAATGAGAAATATTATATATATCTAGATCTACATCAAATACAATGAATGATCTTTGCATATATAGATAAGGAAGATCAATTCTAACTAAGAGATCAAGTTAAGTGATCAATCATAACTAAGAGATCAAGCTAGAGATCAATCATAATTAAGAGATCAAGCTAGAGATCAAAGCTAGGACTAAGAGATAACTATCCATAAAAGATAGAAACAACAAAAAATTATCCCTATAATATCTAAAAGATAAATATGTAATATCTCATAAAATATAAAATAAGATAAATGAAATATTCACACATAAGTGGGTGGGAATAATAAAGTACCTAGGTGAACATGAGCTAAGGTAAACAACCTACTCTTATAGTCATTCTTACTAAACTTGTGTAGATTATTTTATTTCTAAGACTTATTTTAAAGAACAATTTATATAATTTGGTACTTAAGCCTTCAAAATGCTTATAATACTTCTCTAAATCTATCAATTCTTATTTCAAAGCCTAATTTCACACATATCTATTATACTATTCAAGTCACATACTATAATTTTTCCTAGGATAGGTTCATCTATCCAATCAACCCTGTCCTTCATTAATTTATGGGTCCATTTGCATTTAACTAAACTCAATGTGCCTTGATTGTGGATTATTACTATTGAAAGATTTAGCCTAAGTGTGAATTATGTCTTTAACCATCTTATTTATACATAGTCATCAAATCCATTGGAAATAATGAAGAAGAAAAAAAAGAGTTCAAGAGAAATAAAGAAGAGTCAAGTATTTGTTATTCTACTAAAAACTTAAATTTAGTGCCAACCCTTTCCCTATATATTGCTACACTTGTGACAAATTCACATTTGTGGATTTTTCATAACCTCTAAAATCCTAAACTAATTATCTTTTTCATAGCTAGATATTCAGACTATATACCAAAATGTTCCTCAAATAAAAATTTTGTTTTATTGACCCCAAGGTTAATTTTACATCACTTCAACATTTATCTCAACTAAGTATCACCATACAAGAGTTTTCCAATGATACTTGATATGCACCCTTGATAAAGGGTAATATGTCTAGTGAAATGGTCAATATAAGAAACATCAGCTTGACCTAGATTCCAACTCTAACTTATATGCTTATCATAAAGTGTAGGCATACCCAACCCTACTAGGATGAAATCTATTATATACAATGATATTAACCATTATTCATGGGGGATCATGTTGGGAGTAGTGTAATTATGGCCCTAATATCAATCAAGAAAACTATACCATAATTCTCCCCACCATTCCACTCATACCTTGTTATAGATAGGATAAAGATGATGTTGTTATTTAAATGACATAATAGAGATAAATAACAAGTCCAATTATAAATAAGATAGAGTCACAAAAATATTATATCAAACATAATTTGATTCATGTAACTCAAACCTAACCCCATATCCATTTTTTACTCAGTAATTCAGAATGATAAGTGTAGAACCACAGCCATAGTTTATATGATATTTTCCCATTTTTATAATAATTTATAAAGAGTTTATGTTTCCCTTAATTATAGTCAAAAGATGAAACAAGTGAAGATAGGGCCTATCTCAACCATGTTGTTCTACCTTTTATAAAAAAGTATTCAAAGAGTTTCTAACATGTAGTGAGCTAACCCTATCCTATATTTCTTAACAAAATGGGAGATCCCAAATATCAATAATTACTCCCATCCAAGTCTAATTTTATTAGCAATTAGTATTCCTACTTGAAGGATTTATGCCAAGATCATCACAAATAAATTTGAAAAAACAACAAATGAATGCACAAAATGAATCAATATTACCTAATAAAGAAGCAATCCATAAAATATGAGACATAAGTTTTGAAGTGGGAAACCAAACTAATCATAAACAACTCACATGTATTTTAATAAGACTTAAAAATAATTATTCTCACAATACAAGTTTAGAAAGAATAAAAATAGAGAAGAGGAGAGAGAGCTTCAAGTGTAGAAAAGAGAAGGAGAGGGATCTTTAAATAGAGTTAGATGAATGAATATGGAGTTACAAATAATCTCATAATGAATTTACAACACCTTATTAGTGTGTGTCAAATGTTATTATTTCTTAAAATATGAGCTGAAGTGTGATAAGTGTGGAGGGAGTTGCTTGTGCAAGTAACTCCAATATTCCCTAAAAATGATAAATGAGTTGTGACACCTCATGAAATATGGATTTATATATATTATAAATTCACATAAATATAAAACCTACACACACTTAAAGACTTGAGAATAATAAAAATGAATCCCAATAAAATTAATCTCCAGAGACTCCTCTTTAAGCTTAATTTGGGGTTATAAAAATGAAGAAAATATTTTCAAACAAAGAAGGGATTTGACATTACATAATTCTCCCTCTTATTGAAATTTTCCTTCAAAAAGAATTACAATGATTAAAATATGAGAGAATAAATAAGTATGTGTCTCAAATAATAATTCAAAGGTGGAGGTGTGATCATCAACAAGCTCCAATAATCCTCATGGAAAAGAAATACGGTCAATTTAATTTAGAACAAATACCAATCAAAAGGAGATGGCAATAAATTATCCAAAAGGACCTATAAATCATAAAGGTCAGCACCAAACCTTTGGGTTAAAAGAACAAGTATTCCATAAAATAAGATCTACATTCAATTTGATAAAAGTAGATTTAAGAATAACAAAGAGACAACTTCCAAAGTACTTAATCCTATACGGGAAAAATGAAGTTAGTCAAAACACAACGAGAAACTTATATGCAAATATGATAAAATATTACGTAAAAAATGTTATGCATTTAGAAAATATCTAAAAAGGAAGGAATTTATTATTAAAAAAATTAAAATACAATAAGTAAGCAGAAGAGACAAAGGAAAATTAGATACTTAGTAAAAGTGCTAAATAAAAAGGTGAAACAAGTAGTAGCAACAGTGTTTGCCTTTAGCTTACCATTCTTAATGTCTCGTTTGAAAAATTAATTATCTTCATCATGATTATTTTATTACAATACTTGCTTTCTAACTTTTTATTTGGGTTTGAGTGAGAAATTTGGTCTTTTTTGTTATTTGCATTGGGTGGATGCACAAAGTTGGGGAACAAAAAAAGTTTTAAAATGGAAAACATAAATCTTATTTTTTAAAGGGCATACAACCTTTTCAAATGTTGTATTCCCTTTTATTTGAAAAAACCATAGTTTTTTTTTTGTTGATTGACAAGTACACTTATATTAATAAAAAATGATATGGTACAATGCTAGTCATATAAATAAACCAAGTGGAAAGAGTCACACCCCACAAACAAAATCACACTAAGCTAATAAACTCTTTTGGGAGATGAACTAGTATAGTAGAGGGTCAGTAATGGCCATAAAAAAAAATCACATCAATTCAAATTGGCATAACTACATAACAACAAAAAAAAGAGCATATAAAAAACAAACTTAACATGAAATGCATTAGACAATAACAATAAACATGTTGGCTCAAGGGGGAGACAAATAAAGAGGATCCTACATATTTCTTACCTATTCCCCCTAAGTAGGGGTTATCATTCATAGGTAAGGTATCCCACTTATCAATCTTCTATTTGTATTAATGTTCATCAACTTGCCTTGAGGGAAAAATAGGAAGGGCCAAGCATGAAAACTTGTCTTGTGGAGGAGGGACCTAGCCCCCCTCCAACACCTCCTCTATTAGAACCATCAGACCCATCATGGTGAGGGGATGACCAGTGAGAACAAGGAAAGGGTCTCCTCAAATGGATTTGAAAATGCTACCTATGAAAACCACGTACTTTCCCATGAGGAGGAGAATGGAAATGTAGAGGATTTAAAGGCTCATGATTGACTGTAAATGGGGCATTTCCATAGTGATCTAACAAAGTCTAAAGATGATTAAGCTCCAAATGACCTTATCTATTTGGCTCTAAATCTGGAGGATGACATTAGAGATCGTAAATATTTTAGTTACAAAAAAACTTCTTTTCGTAGCTTCATGATTAGAAAAGTCATAGTTTCTATCTTTTCAAATTTGAAAAAGAATATCAGCATAGAAAATCTACCAAAATATATTATATCTTGTAGGTAACAAGGTGGAGTCCCCCAAGAGAGCCATTTTCTAGGTAAAATATTTTGGTTTGATTGGATTGAAAAATGTGTATATCTAATTCCAAGCTAACTGATCATGAAGACAAAACTAGAAGAGATGATTGATTATCTTTGGCTGGTGGCAAGTTGGGAAAATGGGATTTGACACCCCCATGTGCTTGAGAGGATAACCCATAGGAAAACCTTGGTAAGTTATACACTAGAGAGAGTGATATTTTTAGGGTTTAATAAAGGCATCCCATAATGTCAAAAATCTTCTATACTATATTTCTTGGATGGAATGAAGATCCTATGGGTGATTAAGGATGTCATTTTAAATGTGCTAATGAGCCAAAATATTATACCCCAAATGAGGAGGTAACAACAAAAGTGCACAGTTGTAGACGAATGCCAATCCTTCTACCATAACACATTTAAATTGGATTAGTCTTGAAACTAAAGGGTGTATACCCTTTAAAACACATCTTTTAGAGGGAATTTAAAAAAAATTAAATTTTTAGGGTACACCCTTTTCTAAAGGGCATACACCGTATGTAATAGAAACTCCATAGACCCTTTAGCAAAGGGCATATGCCGTTTGGTTTTTTTATGTTATTTATGTTTGGTTTTTTTTGTGTGTTGTATATATTTAGTAAAATAAATTTAATAAGTTTACCTTTAATTTATATTGAATTTTATATCTTATACTTTAAATTTATTTTACTAAATATAAAAAAATAGGAGCTATAGGAGCTACCATTTAGAAGATAGTTTTTCAAAATCCATTTTGGTCAATACTTAGTTTTCAAAAATTCAAGATTAGAAACTAACTAAAATATTAGAGTTATTAAGATATAAGCTTAGGAATGGATGCGATTGGTTGAGATAGAGATAGGGAACCATATATATATGTAGGGACTTATGTATGGATTAGTCATGATAGAGATAGGGATGAATGATAGAGATAGGTTTTATGCTATCATGGATGCAACAATATACGTAATATGATAGGATGGAGCATGTATGGAAACATCAACCTATCTTGATTGATACATCCAAACCTTAGAAAAAATAGAAAAAATTCACATTTGCTTCAGTATTTTCACCTTTAACTATCTCGATTTGGGGTTATCTATCATATATTATAATAAAGGAAAAAAAATAGTTGGGTTGTGGGCTAAACCTTTGGGTCAATTTTACACCCCAACATCAATGTAGACCCTGAGATACTCTTTCACTGGTGAGGATGTGAGAGAGATAGATATAAGTGATCACTCCATAGTCATCACTCCAATATTTATTACTTAAATAACATTATCAAATCCATATTATCTTATTTCCACCATGAAAATCATATGACAATATCCATAGAGTAATCCATCATGGCCGTACCTAATCTAATAGACATAAATGAGGCTATTCACCCTAGTACTCTCCAATTAGAACATAAGAAATCAAAACACCATACAAGATTCATTTGAAAAAGATATCATTCACTTTGAAACATTTAGATACATATGTTAATCCATGCATGCATCAATTTGAATCTCATGCATGCATGAACTGAACACTTTAAGGGAATACATTCAAACCCTCTTTTATTAGGTTCATATTAGAATCAATTATATCACTATCTATCTTTCCACTACCAAGAATCAAGGGAATAAGGTACTTATAAACAATGAAATCCAAACTACCCTCTACCTAAAAACACTTTGGTATTCATTAAAAGTGTAATTTGAGGAATCAACTCTTTGTTCTTCTATGATATGGTCCTTATAGATCCACCATCACTCCATCATCAATATTTATTGTCTATAATCATTCCCACATCATTTATCATCAAACCTAATCATTAATTCATTCAACCTCATCATCCTTATCATTCCCTCATTAAATCTCATTGTCCCTCATCATCCCTAATAATGTTATCATTATCCATCATAATCCCTAGTCACTTTGTCATTATCCATCATTATTACCGATCATCCCTAATCACTACTTCATTGGACATCATTGACCCTCATCTTCCCTAGTCACTCCATTATCATCTCTCATCATGCTTAATCACTCATTCCTCATTCTTCATCATCCTTAATTAGTCCCTCATTGACTCTAATTATACCTCATCATTCCTAATCAATCCATCCTCGTCCCTCCTCATCCCTAATCACTCCCTCCATTACCTTTATGGTGGGTGTAGTGGCTTCTTTATTGTGTCCCATAATCCCTAGTCACTCCTTTCTCTATATAGGTGATAATTCCCCCCCTCTTATTTCAATATATAGCTCTGTCAATGCCCCCTCTCCTTTATATATATAGGTGATAATTCCCCCTCTTCTAATTTTCAAACATCCCTTGATAATGCCCCCTCTCTTTTATCCTGTTATATGATAATACTCCCTATACTAATTTTAAATCATGATAATGCCCCATCTAATTTTAAGCTATGGATTGGATAAGCTATACAATGTCAAGATTAGATAAGGGTATTCAAGATCAAGATACATGGCTCACGTATTCAATCTAGTAGGGCATACTCAAGTAGATCAAGAAAACTCAAGTAGCTAAGGAAAATTCAAGTAGGCAGGTAAAGGATAGGTATATAGGGCATACTCAAGTAGGTAAACTAGGTAGGGTATAATCAATGATATAGATATATTACATATGTAACATGAATTTAAACTTTATTTCTCATTCTATCTATTAGGAAGTAAGCTTACCCTACTAACAAAAAAAATAAGCAGGTAGGGCATAGATAAATAGGTAGGGAAATAATATATGTAAGATATAGATCGAGAAGAAAGACTCCCTTGATAACTAATAATCTATTATATGAATGGAAATTAGGTAGGAAAAGACTAAATCTATATATTAGGAATCAAGTTTCCTTTGCCTTATCAGGTAGGGTAGAACTAAGTAGGTAGAGAAATAACAAATCTATATATCAAGAAGTAAAATTACCTTAATAACTATGCCTTAATCTAAAAGAAAATAAAAGCTAGATATTAGAAAGGAAAGCTTCCCTTAATATTTTATTAGGTGAAGTAAATCTAGATATTAGGAAGGTAAGATTCCCTTAATATGTTATTGGGTGAAGTAAATCTAGATATTAGGAAGGCAAGCTTCCCTTGCCTTACTTATTGACATAGATGAAGTAGGTAGGGAAAGATTTTGTTTCATTATTGGGTATGAAAATCTTGAGATTAGGATAGGGCCATTAGAATTTTGGCCCCCATGTATTTATAACAAGTGTCCCATTCATACTCTATTCCTTGATTTAATGTATTGGGGACTGAGGCATACTCTGAGTATGACAAGGCCCTAGTTTGGTATTTAGGGCCCATTGAACCCTGCCCAAGCTATAATTATCCCCTTGATACATTAGATTAAGGCATATACCGTTCCTTCCCTTTAGAGATAAAGTTGGGTATAGATCAAGTTGGGTATAGATTGATTTGGCTTGGGAAACACATTTTACTGGCTACAAGATTATAACACACTCTTTTGGAGTGATGACCACCTATGTATCTATATAGTGATCCATTATACTATGGAAAAACTCTTAATGACATATCGATAAAATGAAAACTCAACTATGGGGTTGGGATTGAGATTCTCAACTAGTCTCTGATCACCCCTACATATAATGGGATTTACATCAATGGCTACATCTAGGATTAGCTCAACTCTGGGAGTGGCTCAAATCTCATAATGGGTGACCAAACCCCTTTTATCCAAAGTTTTTTTTAATACAGTAATATATTTTTTGTAGGAGACCTCAAAAGTGGGATCATAAACCAAAAGTATTTAATTAAATATTAGAGAGCACCCGATTGAAACCAACTCTATACATTTATGTGATTGATCATGATTAATACCTCGATCGATGACATAATCATGTTGATACATAAGAAAAAATAAAACTAACATAAATACAAATGATATAAATAAGATATAAATATGACTACCATAGATCTAAATATATCTACCAAAGAAATGATAACATATCAGACTACCACAAATGCAAATGACTGTTAATAAGATCTACGAAGAGTTACTTTGAGTTTTAATTGAGTGAAAGAGGAGTTGTTTATTCATTGAGTGAGGTTTATTTGGAACAATGAGTGAAATAAACAAATATGATCTAGAGAAATGGTCCCTTAGTTAACATTACAATAATATAGTCTCAAACTATCTTATTTGTTTAACATGTGAAATAAGAATGCTACCAACTCATCCAGTAGATTTATTGAATATTTATATGCACTGATTTATATTTAAATATATTTTAACTAATTTTTATTTTTATTCTTTAAATAAAACAACAAATATATATATATATTTCTTTTATATTCAAGTGGCCCCCACCTTCCTTATTTCCTTTTTACAAAAAAGTATTTTTTTAGAATTTGTTTTACATGCATAGATTAAAATTTGTTGTTTTATTTTTATTCTTTAAATAAAACAACAAATTTTAATCTATGCATGTAAAACAAATTCTAAAAAAATACTTTAGAATATGTTATTAAAAGTTATTATTTATAACATATTCATTATAATATGTTATAATTTTTCAATATTTCTTTTATATTCAAGTGGCCCCCACCTTCCTTATTTCCTTTTTATGAAAAAGTATTTTTTAGAATTTGTTTTACATGCATAGATTAAAATTTGTTCTTTTATTTAAAGAATAAAAATAAAACAACAAATTTTAATCTATGCATGTAAAACATAGATTAAAATTACTTTATTTTTATACTTTAGAATATGTTATAAAAATAAAAATTAGTTAAAATATATTTAAATATAAATCAGTGCATATAAATATTCAATAAATCTACTGAATGAGTTGGTAGTATTCTTTTTTCTAAAACTTAAAAAAGGGGAGATCAAGGGTTGAAAAATTGTTACCTCTATTTTTTTGGGTCAATATTTAGTTAAATGTAATTAATTTTTTCATATTATTAACTAGAACATATTTTTTGATTTTTGTGCTTAGTAACTCATGTTCAAAGCCCTAGTCTAACTTCAAATATTTTGACACTTGACTTAGACAATCTATTGCCAAACATGGCCATGCGACTACTCATTTACTAGGTTTTACATTCTAGACACATCACTATGGTCCATTTGTGGTTTTTAAGCTTCATACTATATTTTTTGAAACTTTTTAAATAATAGTATTTAGATAGTTATTTTTTTGTATGATACTTAATTTAGTGTAATTTTTTCCACATTTTTTTGCATACATTTGATCAATTTTTATTTGTTTACACTAGAAATTTATTTTATTATAAGATAGTGTAGAAAAATACATTAAAATATTTTATTTTTTAAAAGTTTTTATAGTGTCATAGTGTTAGTTTTAAAAGGGAAGTAATGGATTCTCCTAATTTTATGCTAGACAAATCTCAAATACTTAATGGATCTAACTATAATATCTATAAAAATCATATTAAAGTTGAGTTTATATCTCAAAAATTATGAAATATTATGGTCGAGACTGAAAAACCCCTCTTAGGGAGGAATGTCTCGGCTGAGCTTACCAATGCATTTCAATCAATTATTTTATAAAGTGTTAATGATGAATTATTACTTCATATTTACAATCAAGAGTCTCCCAACGATGCTCGAAAACTCCTCAAGTATATGAATGAGGGTACTCATCTCTCTGAGATAATTAACATTATTCTTGAATTGTTACCTACACTTAAGAAAGGTGATGAAAAAATTATTAATTTTATTGAAAAAATTAAATCTTAGTTACATGGATGCAATTATAATTTAATTTAAGATCAATTTTTATATTTTAATTTAAATTAAATATGCATAAAAAGTTTCATAATTTTATTTTAATTATTAATTCAAAATACCAAATACAACAATATATCCTTGACCTCACTACTTTTTTTGCTCTTCTTATTCAAAAAGAGAAAGCGATGTCTAATTTTGATTCTAAAGAGAATACCACTGAGGCACTTCTCACACTCAATCTTATTTTTAAAAATAATAGAAACCAAAAGTCAAACTCTAATTCTACTAATGAATAAAATGAGAATAATAAATCTAGTAATAAGAATCATAAAGTTAAGTTTAATGGGAATCATAATCTATGTGGTAAATTTGGTCATAGAAGAGAAGATTGTTATAAAAATAAAAATAGAGATAATAATAAAAATTCTAAGAATGATAAAGAGAATAAATACAATAAGAATAATAAGATTAATCAAACCATAGTCAAAATAACAATCAAGAACAAAATGAAATGACCCCCTAAATTATTTTTGGAATTGTATATCAGAGTATGTTTTTGGATGTATGTTAGACCCAATATCTTACTTATTAAAGCAAGAAATACTTGTTTAGCGTACTTGTGTATGCATAATCAAAACTAAAGGAGGTGATATGAGGTAATTAGCTAAATGATTCACTAATGAGCATTTATTCAATTGATATTATAACTTAATAACAAGTGAAACTAGCATACTTATGCATGATTTAACATCAAAGTTAAACAATATATATTCTTGAGTAAACCCCTACTTAGATTTATCATAAGTATTATTGTAAAAAAAAAAACAAGGTTATATAACTTAATAAGAGATTAATATTGCACTAATATTATCAAAGGAGTATTCTAAGATAGCAACAAAAATGATGTTCATCTAAACATCCCAAAACAACTCAAGTACTGGTAAATGAATTACCTTCAGAAAACATAATACAACTTCCACATCTTACCACATGATCAATATTATAAGATTTTACTTCCTCTTTCCATGTACTCCATTTTTAATTAAAGGGTTAACATATCATAAATCACCAATATAACTAAACCAATATCAAAAGAAATAGGATAATAACTATATTCCTGAACCATATTATATGAAATAGTAAACAACTAAGTTAAGAAAATATAACCAACATATAATAAATTATTACCAATTAATTCATGCCTATTCACAAGATCATCCAAGAATGGATCAACATGTAACTGAATCAGACAAATCCTCCAACCCAATCCTATGAGCCCAACCATCGGTGGGCCTTACCAACCCAACCATCAACTGGATGGTGGTTTTAGAAACCAAGGTCAAGAAGGGATTATGAGCAGTAAAATTCAAAACCATTAGAAATATCAACACAAACAAAATGTAACACAAGAAAGTGAAAAAAAACACCATTCTGAGGTGAGATAAAAATAACCAAACCTGGTATCGATATAAATCAAGAGTGGGGATATCCACTACAGGCTACTTGAAAGATATAACAATGGATTTAATAATTAAATCCATGTCCAAAGCATTCATAAAAACCAACTTGAAAACCCTCCAAGTGTACAATCAGCCTATATTATCTTGGATTCCAATCTATATCCCAAGCATATAAACATACAAATCAAAGCTTAGTCCTTTAAGCCTAGTCTAGGAATGGTTACATAACAATAATATAATCAAACTTTCATATAAGAAAATATGAATCATAAACATATAACTAAAATAAGTTATACATAGCCAAACCATAGTCCATCAGGATTCAACTATTAAACCAATTGACATAAATAAATAACCAGTTAACACAAATAAATAACTAGTCAACACAATAAACCAATCAACACAATCACTATTACTTCAACCATGCAAATAATTTATAGAAGTAACAAGAAATAATTCCAACATGCATTCATTTTTGAAAATTGATTTAAGTCATGAATTGATATATGAGATTCATGGGATCATCATGAGGTCTCATGACCTCAAATGATTCCCTCGAATCATTAAAATTGTTTAAAACATTTTTAATTAAGCAACATACCCCTTGTAGGGTTTATTTAAAAAATCAAACCCCTATTATAAAATCAAATTTATAATGGATTTTCCAAAAATCCTCAAGGGTTTATGATGTAAGGACATATGAGGAATGCTAAAATATGGTCTATAATGTGTCTTAGAGTCATGTTTGTGAGTGCAAATTTGAATTTGAATTCAAAAGTAGTTTTCCTGCCAAAAAGAATTTTTAAATTTCAAGGTGTTGTAGATGGTCTAAGTGAGTAATGAATATATGTAATGGATGAATAATATAAATTTATGATCTCAATAAAGGTCCTAATGTGGATATGAATATATATGTCAATTTAAGTGTGAGGTGGCAGTCCACCATCCTATGTGGGTCTAGGAGTTGCTAAAAGTTCTTGATCAAGAAACAGTTACAAGTTATGTTTTAGGTGTCTATATCATATGTAGAAAGAATATAGTGTGGATATTAATTTTTGGAGATGGTAACCTCTCATACCATTCAAGGATGATAGATAACGGAGATTGAAAATAAACTTTGTTGAGAAAAGAATGTTTGTGTGCAAGAATTCTATATGTAATGAATCTGCATGATGGGCAGAGTATGAATTATGTTTGAAAATTAGAATGGTGAGTAACTTGTTAGACATTGTTGATATTTTTCATGATCACATTATATAATATATTTTTGTATAGGGAATCTAAGATTGAATTGTAAATAGTCACTTATGTGGAGACAATCAGGTTTGTAGATAGGGAATGCATGCATATAGTCCATGTTCAAACATTAGTTTGAGTATAGTCAATCTTGTTTTAATTTGAAATATTGTTAAGGTTTATAATGGAAAATTTTTGAGTGAAGAGTATATTTTTTAATGCAGATGGTCAAGAGTTTATGAGTTACACCTTGAACATTATTATTATTCCTTGAAAACCTACAGTCCATAAGACCTTAAATTTTGTACACTGTTAAGTGAGTATTGCATCTTGTGTGATTAAAATTGATAGATAAGGGTTTAAAATAGTAATTTAATGTGGATAAAAACTTGTTATAGGATATAGAGTATTTGATGAGAAGAAGCAAAGAAACCTAATGTACACTGTTTCCCTATTTGCAAAGTTACAGTTTTGAATGACCAAGTTTTCTTGTTTACAAGTGCCCTGAGGATTTTGAGAAATTGATAATTGAAGTAAAAATGTGTAAGAGTGTTATTAATAACTGAAAAAACTTTTTAGAGGGTTCTATCCATCATACTTTTCATTTAATGCAAATTTTCTCAGGTCTGTACTAAGACATAGAAACCCTAGATTAGGGTTTTGGTCGTAGAAAGAGATTCCACTAGAAAAAAAGGACCAAACTTTGTTATCAGGGTGGGTTTAAAATGAATAATATATTTTTGTGGTTTCAAGTTTGTACCTTCACTATTCCATACAATATCAACCTATAGGTTTTGAATAAGGCTAAATAAGCCTAATTGGGGACTATGGTAGTAAGTAAAGAGGGTATGCATGTAGAATATGATCCAATGGGGAATGGTGAAGATAGAATACCTAAATGGGTCCTAATAAATGATCTAAATTTATTTTTAAAATATATAAACAATCCAAACCAAGGAGGTTTACCCCCAAATAGGGTTAGTAGGAGTTAAGGCTAGAAAGGTGCGTGTATGAAAAAAGTGAGCAGATAGATTGAATTAGTTGCTTAAGTAGGGTTAAACAAGGATTTTATAAGAAGGTAAAATATATTGATATGATTTAAATCATCATTGTGTTTTTATTCCCCACACAAGGTCACTTTAGCATTGACAACTTGTGAGAGTACTAGGAAGGTTAAAGAGAGCACATAAATAGTGCATGATACAACTAATTGAATGTTCTTGGATGGTATGTTGTTAGTGTAAAGATCATTTGAAACTAGTGTAGCATGATACTATAGCTTGCATATCCCAAAATTCAAAATTAACAATCACTAAGCTACCAGTCTATAGATGGGAAACAAAAACAAGAAAGGATGTGAACAAGCTTTGTGTTTTACTGAATTTGGGAAACTATAGGGTTTAATTTCCTAAATAGTAAAAGGGTCTAGATTAAGGGGAAAATTAGAAAATAAATTTGACTTAATTAACCTACTAATTTATTTAGTCTATAAGTGCTTAATTAATTTATAAAAATAGCAAACGAGGGGATATAGATTAAAATTTAGCTAATTCTTGGTTGAGACAGAGGAGATAGAGGCTAAAAATTACTAATTTGGCTGGGTAAACTGTCAAAAACATGATCTAGAAGTCTATTTTACACTTGGAGAGGAGTGGTGGAAATGGGACACGTAGAGGTCTAGTGCTATAGTCCAAGTTTTGTCATTATAGTCCTTAGTGTTTGAGCTTTCTAGTTTTTCTGGGTTCTATTCATCTACTTTGGGAGACCTTGTGCTTGAAATATCGAGTCTTGGTTATTCAAAAATATCCATGTGTAATTGACTTTGTTTTCAAGGATCCTAGTTATTCTTCATTCTTGATAGATGATTTTGAATCCAACTAGAAAAAAGGGTTAGTGTGTAATATACACTGAACGTGTAATCACACCCCATGTATGGGTACATTGCCTACATACCAATACTTTGAAGAGGGATCAAGGCCAATGTAGTTCTCCCAGTTTGAATGTGTATTATGAAAATCATGTGTATATAATGCAAGTGTATGTGAATTTAGGCAAGCTTGAGATGGCTCATGACTGGTGTGAGAGCTTGGATAAGCTAGAAATAATAGTGGTTGGTTGTATGTAGAGAACAAGAAGATTTGCTTGAGTGTGATTTAGTATATTTATAACTTGTGCCTTTTGAATGATTGCCAACCCTTCTAAATGACCTTTAAATGGGATTTTATATGGAAAGTAGTGATCCTAGGTTATATGAACTCACTTTAGGTTGACAAGGGAAAAGATAAGGGTTCAAGAAAATCTGACCATTTGAGGCTATTGTGGACTTGGACAACAACACTAGAAAGTAGACACCATAGGTCCCAACACTGTAGTCCAAATTATGGCACTATTGTCCAAGAAGAAAGGGACTTTGGGGGATAGATATATACCTTGGAGAGGAGTCCAAGATAATAGGGGCTGAATCTAGAAGGCTTCAAATGACTGGGAAATAGTGAAAACATGCCTAAGTGGGTTGTGTAAGCGAGTAGGAGAGACCTATGGTTTTGGTGTCATAAGTCATGCTCAAGTTATACAAATTGCATTTTAGTATGACTACATTTGACTCCCCTTTATTCTAGGTATGTAAAAAAGTGAAATACTAGGATGAAAGAGAACAAGATAAGAGTACTTGAACTTATCTATGCAGTTAAGCCCAAGAAGCTATGTGATGTTGGGTTGTGTAGTGAGAGCATGTTGTACTGTGTAAGTCTATAAAAAGTAAAGCAAAAGTAGATCAATTCTTACTAGATATGTTATATCTTAAATAAGAAATTACAAAGCTAGGTAAAGAGAGAGGAAGGAAGAAAAATGAGAGAATACACCTCATCGAGTACATGATATAATACAAAACTTGTTATGCTACCAGGTTATGTTGAGTGATGCTAGAAGTATACTGAACCAAGAGTTATATCGATGAATGAGTTGAGTGCTCAATCCCCTAGAAGATGGCTCAAGAATGCAAAGGTAGGCCCTTTGGCTCCATCATCACCTACTATGTGAAGTTAAAGAATCATGCATATGCTAATTGATGTCTAGACCATGTGTCTAATCCCTCTAAATAGGTGGCTCAAGAATACAAAGGCTAGCTAGTCTTTTAGATCTATAGTTTCCCCATGATGTGAAGCTAAATGAGAAAATATGGGTATAGATGAATGTCATATGAGATGGCTCATGGAGCCCCTAATTGTGCTATGATCTAAGAATGTTGGCATGGATAATTGAATGTAAGCTGGAAACTAGGCCATTATTGGCCACTTCAAAAGATGGAGATTGGACTTGTATAGAAACCCCTCTTGAAATTAGAATCAAGGCTTAGGAAGTCACTCGAGAACTTGGGTACATGGGAAGAAAATTTGTATGAAAGTTTACTTGAATGTGATGCCAACCACCTAAAAATGGATTAAAGGATGCAACTAATAGGAATGTGTAAGAAAATGCAATAAACTTAGAAATAGAGAAGGCCCATGTGCCACACACATTTCCCCAAATAACCGGTGTCTAAAACATAGATTCTAAGCTAAAAGTTGTATCAACTACCATGTCTAAAATACAAATGGAAACCCTCATACCATGTATAATGCCCCTTGTATCTAGATTATTTGAGTGAAATAAGTGCTAAAAACTATTGATTTTTACACTAAATTATATTGGTAAAATTTTGACTAAACTCACCTCTTTGCCTGATTCTAGAAAAACTAAATATTTTGCTATTTAGACAACAATGCCAAAAACTAGAAACTTTAGGGTCCAACATTGGAGTCCCATTTCTGGCACTATTGTCTAGAGTTAAAACTGATGACTGATCTAAATTCTCTGCGATCTGTCTAGTCTAGTTTGCCTATGCTAAGTTCTAGATTCTAGATTATACTATTCTAAAACTACTTTTTCAATCGTTAAGAGCTTTGATCTCTATGACAAAACCCCTATTTGTTTCCCCCTCTTTTAAGGGTAGGAATGAAGACCTTGTAATGACTACCCTTAGAAGAAGAAGCCCTACAAGTGTGCTAAGATGCAAAAAAATTTGATATAACATTGATATACATTATCTGAAGATATAGAAAAAGTTGTAGAGAGAGATTGTTAGTTCCACATGGGTATGCCTAGATAGATATAATAATGTAATAGTATGCGTATAAGAGTAAACTAGAATTATAAATGTTAGTTTTAAGTTTTTATTGGCATGGAGGGATGGATCATGATGTCCATCATGACATCCAAAAAGCAAGGTAAATACATGATTGGAATCATGGCATTGCACACAAAGATAAGCAATCAAGCAACAAGCATACAAAATAAGAAACAAGAAACATGCAAGGGTGGCCAAGGGGCCAAATAAGCACACAAGGCATGTTTAAATGACATATACACATAATGGGAAAAATAAAATATTGGAAAAAGGGCCATAAACACATGAAAGGCATACACAAAGGACATTTACAAGTGTCCAAAGGCACACACACATATAGATAGGAACAAAGGACATTGGAAAATATCCTAGAATGCAAGCAGGAAGCAAACAAGAAATGGAAAATGCAAACACATCTAGCTAATCAAAGCAAAGAGTGGAAGTATGAAAAGTACTGGAAATATAAACATGCATCTAATTATGGAAATCAAGAAGCAATAATATACAAGATATGCAATACAAGGCTAATGTATATGCTATGAAATACAAAAGTGTGATATATGCTAGTCGATGTCACTATGATATCTATGTAATCAAGTAAAGAACATACTAAAACAAGATGTCTAGAGTGTATAATGTAAGAATGACATAAACTGGATGGTGTAGTCATGTAGTGTATGCCCCCAGTGGGTAGATGTATCGATATGTAGCTAGAATGTAGAATTAAGATACCCAATTAATGGGTAGAGTGAAGAAATCAAGGATTTGGATTCACTACACATACTCAAATAAGATCAAATGAAGACTAGTAATATAGATAAATCAACAAACAATAGCATAAAATAATGTAATGTAAGTCTAGCATAATGGTTAGCAATGTAAAACATAGATGATGCATACAATTGACATGTTTTTCTATTTTTGAAAGATTATATTGTTTTTGTATTTTGAAATGTTTGAGCTATGTAAAATCAAGTAGAGGAAACTATGTATAATCAATACTGGAAGGAATGATACTAACCAAGGAGTCTCATGTGAGACTCCCTATCATGGTGTCCTATATTAAGGAGTGGAATCATGCGTGATCATGAAACATGATGGAAATGTTGAGACTATGGCTTTGAAAGCTATATATGCTATAAATGCTCTAAAATCTTTAAAGTAAAAATTGATTGTGGGGACCCTCTATATTTTTGAGAAGTGGATGCAGTTTTAGGGATATTAGGGACCCATCTAGAATTAGGAAAAACTCATTGAACATGTGCTCTACGTGTATATGCATGAGATCTCAATGAAACTACTCTAGGTATGAATATTGTAGCTGGAAGCTATATACAATATTGATTCTATGGAGGTGTATGAACCCTTTATATTGGTGATGGATATCATATCTGTGTCTGATGTTGAATTGGAGAAAAAATTAGTGGCAGAGCTAGAAATGGTAATGGAACCGAAACTAGATCTAGAATTGAAATTGGATTTGAAACCAAAAGTGGCAACTCATATGGAACTCTAGTAACTATGATACCCTAATTAGCATGAATGAATTTCATGCATTGATGTACTATAGATGACACTAAGATTTTTTGTATCCAAGGTCTACCAAGTAACATGTCAAAAACTCCCATGTTAGGAACTATAGTAAATGAGGTGGTCATGTGTGTAGGACTAGCTTGTAGAGGATGAGGATGTCACCCTATGTAGTTTGACTATGTCTACTAAAACCACTAATAACTATATTTATTGGAGTAATATCCTACTCTATATAACCTAATTACTGTAGTAGTGTCATAGTACACATGTTAACACTAGATCTATTATCAATTAGAATAATGTGTATGGGATGACCATGAATAAAATCTCTAATGAAGAGCGTGTGATAATCTATGTCATACTCAATAATATCTTACTTGGAAAAGGAGATGGAATGTAAAAATAGAATTCTAGACTGAAAAGTACCAATCATGTGGCTCAATGGATGTGAATTGACTACTAATGCCTTGTATGTAACTAGTGGACGATGTGCTTGATATGCATGACGTACACCTGATGTGCCCTATGTCTCTAACTTTCCATGCTATAGAAATGGATTTAATAAGATTTTGAGTGACTTATTCTATGTTGGTTTGGCTGGAGGAGTTTTTTTTTTTTTAAAAAGCCGGGTAAACTTTTTAACGTGACCAGCGCCGCTGGCTAGACATGACTAATACCGATACCATGGGGCCGGGGGGACTCGAACACTTGATCGGAAGAGCCGCAATGGAAATGCCTGACCAACCGACTACGCCCCCTGACCCTATGGCTGGAGGAGGTTTAACTGAAGTGCATAGATCAATTTGATTGCCATTAATTAGATCCTATATCTTATGCCTGAGACTAATGCATCTATGTGTAGTATGGCCTAGTGCCCTGTGATAGTCATAAAATGAATTTTGGTCATATCCCCATGGAAGAGGCTTTACTAGATCAATTCTCTGATAGGAGGAAGAGATATGATGTTACATTCTAATAACTACTATATAACTCTAGCCAGAGGAATTGGTAGATTTGTAAAAGGTTGTCGAGGAGGTGTTGATAAAGTGACTGTCTATGAAGGATCTAAAGCCACACTAACTATTTGCTGAGTTAGTCCTTTACTATCATTAAATTTGACCTTATATGCGGATTTGTTTTTACTCTTATTAGTTATATCTGGTGCACTTGTGTACTAAAGTTTGCCCATTGAAATTAGTTTGATTTCTCTTTCTTTTAAAGTGTGACACAATTGAGTGAAAGAAGAGAAACATTTAAACATGATTGTCTCATGCAAAATTGGTACAATACTCTATTTGAAGAGGTTCTATAAATCTTGATCCTAGTCATCTTAGCCAATATGGTCTTGTATTTGAGAACATACTCAGTGAGAGGCTCATTTGATTTCTATTTTTGTTGCACAATTTAGTCATATGAAACATTATCACCAATATTGATACTAAAATGTGCTAGGAACATGTCGACAAGAGGATTGAATGCATTAACTGACTGATTCATTAGACTATCAAATCATTATATTGCATAATCCTTGAGGCTCCTCAAAAATAATTTAGTTAATAGCCAGTCATTTGGTACATAATCCAAACATGCTATGTGAAAGGCTCTCAAATGTGTCTCTAGATCACCCTTGCCATCATAAAGAGTGAGCTTAGGTTGTAAAAATATAGGTGGTAAGGGTGTAGTAGCTATATGTCATGCCAAAGGTGTATGCAATAGAGTGGAGTCCAATGCCTATGCAGATCTAGTGGTACCTTGATCAAGATGTTACACCTTGGATTGAAGAGATCGAATCTCTTGCACAAGGGCTGCCACATCAAGAGATAAGGATGTACTAGCTACAACTGGTGGCATAAAATAAGGTTGGGCTGTTATAGGGGTTATTATGACATAGTTTCCCCCATAGTGTCATGTGCAATTGGTGGCTCTGTAGTTTGAGAAGATTAACCGTTGGTTACCTTTTTTTTTCCTCTTGTAGGATTATAGTCATGTCATCTTGCATATCCAGGTTTTTGGTTAAGAGTTATTGAAGCTCTCTTTTATCATTTTCATCAAAGCTGATATATTGGGCTATTGTTAAAGTAGGAAAACAATTTGAAATGTGTTTGAATGTTTTGTAATAAGTTGTAATAGGTAATGTGATGAAACTAAAAAATATTGGATATAAGAAATGCAAAATTCTAAAATAATAGTTTATAATTTGTGAAAAAAAGGATATGAAGCTACCAAACATGTAAGGTAATACCATAAAAATCAAAGTAGGAACTAGTATATGCAACTAGGGATTTTTTAGAAATATTATTTACAAAATACTATGAACTTTTAAATTTGAAATTGATTTTTTAAACTAAGTATACAAGATAAAATTCAAAAAATTATGAGAAATTACTTGCTTGAATGGGACCTAGTAGATGCAACTAGGGTTTTGAGACAAATAATTTTTTTTGAATTTACTATGAATTTTTGAAATTTGAAGTGATTTTCTAATTTTAATATTAAATCAAAATTTGTAAAAAATAAGTGGAATATTACTTGAAAATTACTGGGATTTAATTGATGCAACTAGGGCTTTGAAATGATTTTTTTCAAAATTAATGTAATAATTTGAAAAATTTGTTACAAATTTGTAGAATTGAGACTGAAAAATTTAGGAAATATTTGAAAATATTTCTAAAATTAGCAATATATTTTTCCTAGTGGTTTGAAAGTGTTTGTATGCAAATAGGACCTAGTATGTGCAAACTAGGGTTTTAGTGAGTTATTGAAAATATTTCAATTAATTTGTAGTTTTTTAATTTTTAAATTTAAAAAAATAAAAAATAATTAGCCCTAGGGTTTTTATGCAAAAATTTAAAGTAAGTCGGGTACACCAAATGTTTTACTAAATTTGGGAAACTATAGGGTTTAATTTTCTAATAGTAACGGGGTCTAGATTAAGGAAAAAATCAATAAAAAAATGTGCCTTAATTAACCCACTGATTTATTGAATCTAAAATTGCTTAATTGATTTTTAAAAATAACAAACAAGGGGATAGAGAGTAAAACGTAGCTGATTCTAGGTTGAGACGAAGGAGACAGAGGCTAAAAATTGTTGATTTGGCTAGGTAGATTGTTAGAAACAAGATCTAGAATTTTTTTGACCTAGATAGGAGCGTAAAAAATGGGACACTTAGAGGTCCAATGCTATAGTCCATGTTTTGGTGCTATAGTCCTTAGTGTTTGAGCTTTTTGAGCTTTCTAGGTTTTGTTCATTTGCTTTAGGAGACCCTGTGCCTAAAATATCGAGTCTTGGTTATTCACAAAGATCTGTGTGTAATTAATTTTGTCTTCAAGGATCCTAGTTCCTCTTCATGCTTGATAGGTGATCTCGAATCCAAATAGAAAAATAGGTTAGTGTGTAAAATGCACTGAACATGTGACCACACCCCATGTGTGGCACACTGCCTACATACCAATACTCTAAAGAGGGATCAAGGGAAATATAGTTCTCCCAATTTAAATGTGTATTGTGTAAATCTTGTGTATGTAATGTAAGTGTATGTGAAGATGACTTGTGACTTGTGTGGGAGCTTAGATATGCTAGAAATAATAGTGGTTGTTTATATGTAGAGAATAGGAAGGTTTTCTTGACTATGCTTTAGTATATTTCTATCTTGTGCCTTTTGAATGATTGCCAACCCTTCTAAATGACCTTTGAATGGGATTTTATAGGGAAAATAGTGATCTTAGGTTAGATGAACTCAAATTAGAACAATAAGGGAAAAGATAAGGATTCAAGAAAATCTGATTGTTTGAGGCTATTGTAGACTTGGACAACAACACTAGAAAGTGGACACCCTAGGTCCTAGTGCTATAGTCCAACTTATGACACTATTGTCTTAGGGGAAATGGACCCTATGGGATAGATCTGTGCTTGGAAGAGGAGTTCAAGATAATAGGGGTTGAATCTAAAAGGCTTTGGATGACTAAGAAATAGTGAAAACATGCCTAAGTGGGTTGTGTAAGTGAGTAGGAGAGACCTATGGTTTTGGTGTCACAAATCATGTTCAAGTTGTACAAATTGCATTTTAGTATGACTACACTCTTCATCATTTGGTATCAGATCCTAAATAGTCAGGTTAATATATGTTTGAAGTTTTGATTACATATGTATGAAGATTTTGTTGTGCAAATATTGAATGCTATGGTTGAGTAGATGTTGTAATATTGTTAGAAGGTGGTTATAATAAGCTAACAAGAGATTTCAAGAATTTTAATGAAGAGGCTATAGATATGTGAGAGGCAAAAATAGTTGACATAAAGTGAGAAGATAGGTGGCATATCCCTTAAGCCAAGAATGTGTGAAGAGAAAGAGAAGAAATCTTGAGAAGCTCAAGAAGGAAGCTCATAGGTGATATTGAGAGAGTTCTATAGGTAGGAAAAGAGAGACCAAATGAGGTCATAATGTGTCAAGTCAGAGAAGTCTTATTATAAAGGAGAATAGGTCCAAATGAGGCCAAAGAATTGTTAAGCATGAGATATACTGAGAGGGGGGGTGAATCAGTATATCATATATCTTATAAAACTTTTCCTTAATCAAATTCCACTTAATCAAACATTCAAGATATGTAATAAAACTAAAAAAATAAACACCACACAAGAGAGAGACACCAAATATAATGTGGAAACCCAATGTGGGAAAAACCATGGAGAACAATCTCAAGTATATGAATGAGCACCAACCCAAACAATATTTTCAAGCACCAAATTGCAAGAGCACCAACCCTTTGCTGAGCACCAACCCATAAACTATTCATGAGCACCAACCCATAGGAGCACCAACCCCTTTGCCAAGCACCAACCTAGCAACAATTCATGAGCACCAACCCCTTTACTGAGCACCAACCCAATAACAATTTGTCAGCACCAACCCACAGGAGCACCAACCCCTTTGCCGAGCACCAACCCAGCAATAATTTGTGAGCACTAACCCATAGGAGCACCAAACCCTTTATGTATACTACACAACTATCTCTGAATGTTGCAATCTCAACACATGCTAGTTCATTACAACATCTCTTTTCTCTCTCTCACCTTTGCTCTTCTAAGCTAGATATTACAATATTAAATCAACCTCTCTCACTCTTATTACAAATGGCTTCTCAAGCATTTATTTATAGCTTTCCAAATGACCTTTGGCCTTCCCCCTTTGTGACCATTCAATCCTCATGGAAAATGGTGCAAAAATTGTATGACCCTTCATATTCTTGCCTTTGAAAAGTCATGTGGTAACCCTTCATGACCAAAAATGTCCTTCCCACTTTTGTCCTTATCTTGGTGACTTTTCATATTCCTTAAAGTGTCCCTTCATGAGAAATTGTGCCCTTCCCCTTTTGTCTTCACTTGGTGACTCTTGGAATTCCCCAAGATGACTCTTCATGGGAAAATGTGTCCCATCCTTCTTTTGTCTTTACCTTGTGGCTCTTTGACTTCTCCATGGGCCCTTATTTTTTCTCATATGCAACCAAAAATATATTCATTAATATTAAATAAATATTAACTCACATTAGCCAAGATATATCTATTACAAACAACATTAAATGCAATGGGGCCTTTATAACCAATAATGCTAGACCTGTGACATCAATGAAAATATTTCCAACAATATCCCCCTTTGTCATTGATGGCAACCTCAATCCTGAAATTGCCACATCCTGTCACTTGCACATACTATCATCTAAAAACATATAGTAACTCCCCCTTCCTGTAGCAACCTATATTTGTTCCCTGTACCTATTTATGCACCTATACCTATACCTATTATTCTCCCCCTTTGAAATCAATGGTAAAGGGACTACCTGGAGCTAACACTTAGCTCCCCCTCAACTGATGCTAAACATTAATGGCAGGAAGTAATAGAAATTACTCCCAACTCCTCTTGCGTGCCTTTGAGAAGATATCTGATTAAAACATTGCCTATCCCTTGAGAATATGTAATCAACTCATTTGAATATTTTCTTCTAATCTCATAACCTTCTGCATGAAACTTTAAGGTGCATCCTTGATCACATATTTGACTTACACTCAATAGATTATGCTTACAAAACATTCTTAGCTTTGGTTCTACTAATATCCAAACTTAAAATACCTTTTCCAGCTATCCTGGCAGTGGTTTTGTCTTCAAATTTCACTATGCCACCATTGATCTTCTTTACTCTTATCTCTTGTTATATGCCTTGAACATATGCTATCAACGAACCATGGCTAATCTTTATTTCTTACATGCAAATCTATTTGCACCAACATAGAATCTTCAGGTTATTTCTTCTGCCATGAACATGTCTAAACCTTCTTCCTAATGAATGGAGCTTTGAAACTCTGATCTTTCTTCATTGAATCTACATGAGTATTCTTTTCTTTCTTTCTAAAATTGTTAGCTCTTTTTCAACATTCTAATTTCTTGTGACCATAATCATTTGAAACACTTTAAAATGTTTAAACACTGTATATGCAAGAATCATTCTAATAGCCTCAAACCTTAACACCGATGCAAAATTTTCTTCAAAAATCTATTCACTCAAAAGATATACAAATTAATCTGTCAACTCACCTTCTTGTCATGCAACATAGCCAAGACCCAATAACATCCACCATGCTTCAATTTTTCTTAAAAGTGTCTCCTTGAAGCCTAGAAGAGACACCTCACACAAAAGGGTCCTAGAAACAAATCTAAGGAGATTCCCACATCTCCTCTGTTTCTTCCTTAATCTTATTGTGTTTTTCTTTTAGAATCTGTTTAAGCATGTCTAACCTTTTTGACTTACTAACCTTATCATTTATGATGTTTTTCATCTTCTCAAATTTTGCAACTATCTTATCTTGACAAAGCTCATGCTCAAATGTAACAAGAGATTCTGCACAATCCTTCCTATCTGATTCTTTATCTACTATAGCAAGTAATTCATTTTCACTCTTAAACTCAACCTGATCAACCTTTACTATTTTAGGTCTTCAAACATTAATTTGACTCTTCTCATATCTTTTTGGGGCTCTATAACCTTTGACATACTTTGAGGATCTCTTTACTTATTTTAGACATAATTTAGCAATATGGCCAACCTTATGACAATGAATGCAAACAACATTTCTCATACCTTAGTTTTGAATGTGACTAAGATCTCCCTTTGACTGATTGCTTTTCCTCATACAGTCTCTTGACCTATGACCAACATGATGACAAACAAAACAATGGCCATGAAAATAATTTGAAAACTTAAAAGCATTGGGCTGCCTGATCGGCTTCTTTGATTTACCTTCAAAACCTGCATCCTTCTTTCCTTGGACTAATATTTCATGATCTTTCTCAACCTTGATTATAAGCTTCTCATGATTATCTTTTAAAGAACCTAACTCAACCTTCAACTGATTACACTCTTCTTCTTTTGATGTTAAAATTGAATTTGCAACCTCTAATTGATTCTTAAGATCTTGAATAAATATCTTATTTTTTTTTACTTTTATAGCCAACTTAGAATCCAAGATACACACCTATTCCTTAAGAGCCTCAACCATAAGATTTTAACTCTTGATTCTCCTTCTTTAGTTGCTTGGCCATCTTATGCTTTTCTTTGATCTACCTTCAAGCTGTTAAACCCTTTCTAAAGGAACCTGCTCTGATATCACTTGTTAAGCACAGGATATACTGAGAGGGGGGTGAATCAATATATCATATATCTTATAAAAATTTCCCTTAATCAAATTCCACTTAATCAAACATTCAAGATATGTAATAAAATTAAAACAATAAACACCACACAAGAGAGAGACACCAGATATAATGTGGAAACCCAATGTGGGAAAAACCATAGAGAATAATCTCAAGTATATGAATGAGCACCAACCCAAACAATATTCGTAAGCACCAACTTATAGGAGCACCAACCCCTTTGCTGAGCACCAACCCATGAACTATTCATGAGCATCAATCCACAAGAGCACCAACCCCTTTATTGAGCACCAACCCAACAACAATTTGTGAGTACCAACCCATAGGAGCACCAACCCCTTTGCCGAGCACCAACCAAATAACAATTTGTGAGCACCAACCCACATGAGCACCAACCCATAAGAGCACCAACCCCTTTGTGTATACCACACAACTATCTCTCAATATTGCTATCTCAACAAATGATAGTTCATTACAACATCTCTTTCCTCTCTCTCACCTTTGCTCTTCTAAGCTAGATATTACAATATCAAATCAACCTCTCTCACTCTTATTACGAATGGCTTCTCAAGCCTTTATTTATAGCTTTTCAAATGACCTTTGGCCTTCCCCCTTTGTGACCATTCAATCCTCATGGAAAATGGTGCCAAACTTGTATGACCCTTCATATTCTTGCCTTTGAAAAGTCATGTGGTGACCCTTCATGACCAAAAACATTCTTCCCACTTTTGTCCTTATCTTGGTGACTTTTTGTATTCCTCAAGTGTCCCTTCATGAGAAATTGTGCCCTTCCCCTTTTGTCTTCACTTGGTGACTCTTGAAATTCCCCAAGATGACTCTTCATGGGAAAATGTGTCCTATCCTTGTTTTGTCTTTACCTTGTGGCTCTTTGACTTCTCCATGGGCCCTTCTTTTGTCTCATATGCAACCAAAAATATATTCATTAATATTAAATAAATATTAACTCACATTAGCCAAGATATATCTATTACAAACAACATTAAATGCAATGGGGCCTTTATCATCAATAATGCTAGACCTTTGACATCAATGACAATATTTCCAACTAGAATCGATAGACATCTTAGTTGAGAAGAGAAGAAAAAAAGAGGAAAAAGGGCAAGGTTAAGAAGAGCCACCACAAAGAGAATATGGTACATAAAGACACAAATAAAAAGATTGAGATGGAGAAAGAGATGGCAGAGATGAGGTAGCAAATGGATGAGATGCTAACCAAGATAGACCAGCTAGAATAAATCATGAACCCTCATCTTGGATGGGTCATGAGAAAGAAGCCACTCAAGTGGCTAATCAAATAATTAGTGGAGAATAGAAGAAGACAAAATATGAATGATAAGGAGGCAATCAAGCCTCATGTTTTGAAATCTAATGATGTATTGGTATATGTGAATACATGTTTGAGAGATGAAGATAAGAATGAGATAGTTGGGCCCATTCCTAGGCTCAAAGAATAAAAAGAGGAAGAATATGACCAAGTGGTGATAAAAAAAGTCAATATGAAGAAGGGAATCAAGGTAGAGTCATGTTGATGGAACTAGAACAAGCAAGTCAGCCATTTTGAAAGCAAGATAACATGAAAAATGAAGAGATCCTCACTCAAGAGGATGCAAGTGAAGCCAAAAGAGAAATGAGACAAAAAATTAAGGAAAGGTATGATGAATATTCAAGCTTGTATGAATATTTAAAGCAAGAATATGGATTTGATATTCATTAAATGTATAGAGAGATGGTTAAGGAGGGTACAAAAGAGAACATAGATTTGTGGAATGTACCATTAATGTCAAAGATAAAAGCATTAATGAAGGCAAAAAGAAGTCAAGCATATAGAAACACTCTATATGAGGAAGTCTTATCTATTGAGGTTGAAGTACAAGTTGTAGGTGAAGAAGAACACATGCAGAGAGATGAGAAAGATGCATTAGTGGCTGATGTGAAGGAGAGTGAAGCATATAGAGCATATAAAGATGATTAGAAGAAAAAACAATAAGAAATTAAAGAGGAGAGTTGGATAATGCTTAAGGGCATGAGGAAGAACATGTTTTATTTAATGATTTATTGTATTTATTAGGTATATCATGGAGGAAGATAGAAAGAGGCAAGACAAGGTTCAAGCGTGGCAGTCAATAGCACACACACTTATATGAGAGTTTGAAAGAAGAACAATATGGGTGTCAAAATTTTTCTCCCCTTGGGAGTATGATGTAGGGGAATCTTAAGAATTCTTAGAGATGGTTTAAAATGTGTCTTAGAGTCATGTTTGTGTATGCAAATTTGAATTTGAATTGAAAATTAGTTTTCCCATCAAAAGGAATTTTCAAATTTAAAGGTGTTTTAGGTGGTCTAAGTGAGTAATGAAGATATTTAATGGATGAATAATAGACATTTATGGTCTCAAAAAATGTTCTAAAGTGGATATGAATATATATGTCAATTTAAGTGTGAGGTGGTAGTCCACCACCCTACATGGGTCTAGGAGTTGCTGGAAGTTCTTGATTAAGAAATAGTTACAAGTTATGTTTTAGGAGTCTATATAATATGTAGAATTAATATAGTGTCAAGATTAAGTTTTGGATGTGGTAAACTCTTATCCCATTCAAGGATGATAAATAAAGGAGATTGAAAATAAACTTTGTTGAGAAAAAAATGTTTATGTGCAATAATTCTGTATGTAATGAATCTACATGATGGGCAGAGTATGAATTGTGTTTGAAACTTAGAATGGTGAGTAACTTATTATATGTTTTTGATATTGTTCATGACCATTTTATATACTATATTTTATTATAGGGAATCCAAGATTGAATTGGAAGTAGTCACTTATGTGGAGATAGTCAGGTTTGTAGATAAGGAATGCATGGATATAGTCCATGTTTAGACATTATTCTGGGTATATTAAATATTAATATTGTGAAGGATTAGAATAAAACATGTGTGAAGCATATATTTTTGAATGCCAATGGTCAAGAGTTTATGAGTTACACCTTGAACATTGTTGTTATTCCTAAAAAACCTACAGTCTACAAGACCTTGAATTTTGTACACTGTCAAGTTAGTATTGAATATTGTGTGTGATTAAAAAGTGATATATAAGGGTTTAAAATAGTCATATAATGTGGATAAAAAATTGTTATATGCTATAGAGTCTTTTATGAGAAGAAGGAAATAAATCCTATGTACCCTATTTCCCTAGTTGTAAAGTTACAGTTTTGAATGATTGAATTTTCATGTTTATGAGTGCCTCGAGGATTTTGAGAGCTTGATAATTGAATAAAAAAGGTTTAAGAGTGTTAATAAGGCCCAAAAAAACTTTTTATATGGTTTTATCCATCATAATTTTCATTTTATATAAATTTATTGTCTCTTGGGTCTCTATTGAGACATAAAAACCCTAGATTAGGGTTTTGGCTATAGAAAGAGATTCCACTAGCCAAAAAAGGACCAATTTTTTTATTAGGGTGGATTTAACAAGGGATAAGATATTTTTTTGGTTTTAGGTTTGTACCTTCACTATTCGTTACAATATCAACTTATAGGTTTTGAATAAGGCTAAATAGGCCTAATTAGGGACTGTGGTAGTAATTAAAGAGGGAATGCATGTGGAATATGATCCAATAGGGAATGGTGAAGCTAGAATACCTAAATGGATCTTAATAAATGATCTCAATGTGTTTTGAAAATATGTAAACAATCCAAACCAAGGAGATTTTCCCCCAAATAAGGTTAGTAGGAGTTAAGGCTAGAAAGGTGCTTGTGTGAAGAAGGTTGTCAGATTGGCCATGATCTTGGATCCTTGTATAGAATATTGAATAAATATATGTATGTAAAAATTAAATTATAGATAAATTGTAAAAATAGAAGAAGCTTGTCTTCACATGATAATATTTTAAAATATGGCTGCTTGCATAAAATCACATTAACCTATCTTACCTTCCAAAAAAGAAAAGTGGGGTACATATAGGAAAAATTAGGGAAAAATGAGGAAGCCTCTAGTTTCCTAATTAGACAATTACATTAAAAATATAATTATCCTATGTGACCCTTTTATAACTAACCTAAGGAAGCTTAATTGACATAGAATGGCCATAAGGCCATGTAGGCAAAACCTAATGGAAAAAAACACTACACCAACACCCCCCCTTAAGTGTAGCTTAGGTGAGATGAGAATTGGGTCCCAACATTGAAATCCTGATGAGGTACCCATGTACATAGTAAAGAACCTCCATAGGAGGGAGAATAAGGTGGAACAACCTTAACCCCAATGAGAGCTCATAGATGAATAAATTTACTCTCTGTGAAGGGCTTGGTCAGAATATATACAATCTAATTTGATGTTGGATAGTGCCAAATATCAGTGACTTTCTCATTGATAAGCCTTCTAATGAAATGCATGTGAATCTCTATGTGCTTGGTCCTTTGATGGAAAACCAAATTCTTGAAAATATGGATAGTGATTTGGTTGTCATAGTAAATGATTGTTGGATTATGAAACTGGATGCCAAACTTAGTGAGAATCCTTTAAATCTAGATTGCCTCAGTGGTGGCATTGATAACTCCTCTATATTATACATATTTAGATGATAAAATAATTACATGCTACTTCTTACTTGACCAACTTATTGGAATCAAACCAAGTGAGAAACTGTAGCTTAAAGTGGGATTTCAAATTTGAATATCTCTAGCCCAATCTGAATCTATGCATCTGATCAAATCAGCCTTTGTTCTTGCTCTATAGTGTATCCCATAGTTATGCAAACCTTGAATGTAATCTAAAATCCACTTATTTTATTTTCAATGCAATTCATGTAGCTCTTGCATAAATTGAGAGACCATGCCAACTACATAAATTATGTCAGGTCTAGTGTGTGTGAGATAGATAAGACTACGTAAAAGTTGCTGATATGGAGTTGCATCAACCAATGGTGTAGGATAATCAACCTCAATATTTATACCCAATAAAAAGAAGTAGGAGTGGGCTTACAATCAAAAATGTTAAACCTTGCAAGAAAATCAAGAGAATACTTGGATTATGATAAAGTTATCTCAAAATCTGACTAAATGATTTCAATCCCAAGAAAGTAATGTAATAATCCCATGTCTATCATTAAAAATCTATCTAAAAGCACAATTTTCATTACGGATATGGATGATTGTGAGCTCCATGTAATCAGTAAGTCATCCACATAGAGAACTAGGATAAATAGAGAATCATCCTACCACAAGATGTAGACATTTATATTTCAGTGGCATTTGATGAATCCAACTATGAGGAGAAATGAGTCCATCTTGGCATACCATGCCTGAGGGCCCTATTTGAGTCTGTAGATAGATTTCTTGAGTCTATAGACCAAGGAGGAATATTCCACAAAGCCTTGTGATTGGTCCATGTAGATTCATTCTTTAAGGTCACCATGTAGAAAAACACTGTTGACATCCATTTGGTGAAAATCTCATTGATGTGCTACTGTAATGGCTAGAGTGAGTCTAATAGATGTCATCTTGGCTACAGGAGCAAAAGTCTCAGTGTAGTCTATGCTAGGTAGTTGAGAAAACCCATTTGTAACTAGACAAGATTTGTACTTATCAACAAACCCATCTACACCATACTTAGTCTGATAAACCCATTTACAATGGATTAATTTTCTTCCTTTAGGAAGCGGGACCAAGTTCCATGCTTTGTTCCTGATTAGGGAACTATACTCCTCCTACATAGTAGAATCCCATTCTAGAATGCCAACTGCCTCATGAAAGGTTTATAGATCTAAGACAATGGCCAGGTAGGCATGTGAAGTCCCCTAAAATTGTGAACATGTTTGCCTTGCATCTGATAGATTTATAACCCATTTTTTAGCACTTTGAAGTGTCTATCTAGCCCAAGTGGTTCTAGAATTATATGAGATTGAAGAATTAGGAGGTGAGTCATCATCATTTGAAGTGTGAGTGTGAGATGGAGGAGAATCCTCATCACTACTCTCATCACTTAAACTTGAAGAAGAAGAAGAGTCATCTTGATCATCAATAGGATTTTGAGGTGGATCCATGTCATTGTTTGAGGTGGAATCAATGTCTAGTGAGACTTTTGAAGAGTTTAGACTTCCAGTAGTGAGTTCAAGTGGGCCCTCATGAAACTTGACACTCATTTCAATGAAAAACTCATGAGTTTTAGGATGTAGGAGCATGTATCTTTTAGTACCCTTTACGTACCCCATGAAGATACAAGACTAACTTTGAGGGTCCATTGCCTTGCATTTCTTCTTGGGAATATGGGCTATTACTGGTGATCTAAACACTCAAAAGTGATCCACTACGATCTTGTGACCATCCCAAGATTAAAAAGGAGTGATTCCTTTCAAGGCTTTATGTGGAATATGGTTCTGAATATAACAAGCATAATTGATTACTTCAGCCTAAAACTAAGGAGCAAGAGACTTTGATTGAAGCATGCAATTGGCTATTTTCTTCAAGATATGGTTCTTACATTTGACCACACCATTATACTAAGATATATATGGAACTATGTGTTGTATTTGAATACCTTCTAATGTGCAAACCTACTCAAACCTAATGTTAACATACTCCCCACCATTATCAGTCCTAAATTTTTTGATGAAATAATCTGACTACTTCTCCACAAGTGCCTTGAAGTCCTTGAAGTGATCAAATACCTTAGACTTCTTTTTGAGGAAAAACACCCAGGTGTAACTCAAAGATTTATCAATGAATGTGAGCATGTATCTTGTCCTATTGAATGAAGGTTTTAAAAATGGATCTGCTATGTCACTGTGGATAATTTCTAGCTTTTATTTGGATCTCCTTGCTTTGCCCTTATCATCTTTCTCATTTGGATGCTTGCCAAGAATGCAACCATTACATAGGCCATCTAAGAATTTGACTTTAGGCATCCCTAAAACCATGTCTTGATGACTGAGTTGCTCTAAGTAATGATAGTTTAAATAGCCAAATAGTTCATGTCATAGTTTGCTCACTCCATCTACATGAGTATGTAGTGCAACTGAGGGTTGATATTGGGAAAATCATGAGAAGGTATACAACTTAGACTAGTTATTATCCTTCCCATAAGCCACTACAATGTCACTATGCATCTCTTGAAGGTATACAACTTAGACCTATGTGAGTGATTTGGTATACCGATAGAAGATTGGTGGATAGTGAAGGAACACACAAAATATCATTGAAGGTCCTGTCACTTCAATCGATCCTTTACTAATGACTTCTACCAAAGTGTTATCACCCATGAGAACTGAAGGCATAGAACATGGATCTATTTTTGAAAATAGATCCTCTGAGGTCATGTGATAGGAAGCACCCGAGTTAATAATCCAAGTCAAAGGCTGAGAAGCTACTACAACAAGTGGTTTGCCCTTATTTTTACCTTTTTTTCTATCTTTATCCTTTCCAAAATCTTATGCATATATGTTCTAAGTTGAGGACTCAAGATAATTGATGTTATTCTTCTCAAGCATCTTATTCAAGGTATCAATCTTCTTTTTTATGCACTGAGATTCATCATGCCCAAGTTTCTTACATAAGTTGCATTTGAGTTTCTCCTTCTTAGGTTTCCCACTTGAAGAGGACTCATTTAAAGATGAATTAGGCTTGGCATCTAATTTTTGATTCTTTTTTTGATCATGATTTGGTTTAGACTATTTTTTCTCTTGTTTGCCATTGCTAGAAGGCTTCTTCTTGTCCTGATTGATAATCAAAGCATGCTATTTTGAAGGCTTTAGTGCACCCATTTGAACTAGCTTATCTTTTTGTTGAGTTAGATCGACAACAAACTCATAAAATGATGAAAATTTCCAAGTGAATCCAAGTGCATGTTTGGTAGCATGAAATGTAAAGACAAAAATTGAATAATCATGACCCAGTTTTGTAAGCATAAATATAATCAATTGGTCATCTATTTTCTCAATGCTACATTATTTCAACTACAGTCTTAGTGATTTAAAATTTGTAAAGATGTCTTGTAGGGTTTCATAGTCACCTGGGCTCAATGTGATGAGCTCATTCTCAAACTCAAGAACCTCATGATGTCTTACACTCTAAAAAGCTTATATAGGATGGTCTAGATTTCATTGGGAGTTTTTGTAGATTCAATATGGAACAAGAGGTTAGGATGCATTGACATACATAAAAACCTATAGGCCTCATCACATCTATTGTACCATTTAACCTTTTTTACATCTATAGATGGCTCAATTTCCTCACTCATAGTGATCTGATAGAGTCCTTTACCTCTCAAGATGAGCTATATTTTAGACTTCCATTTGAGATAATTAAATTGTGTGAGTGGTTTAATGTTTAGATCCATTAGTATAGATTAGATTGAGATAATTTATAAAATTGAGATGAAATCAAATAATAGATTGAACACAGTATAAGTACCCCCTTGAAATGTCAATAAGACCCCCCTTTAAGCTACAATACATCACACACTCAATATTAGATGTCATACACCATTGATAATCCATCTATGAGAAATTAGTGTGAGAGACTATGATAGGGATGTCAGGCACAGTCAATAATGTATCCAAAAAGAAAGTTATAAAATGTTTGAACTAAGTTTTAAGCCATTACACCATGGGGAAAATGGATGTTACAAAAGGCCTAAAATAATATCACTAATGCATAGAGATTGAAAAAATATGCACTTTCAAAAAAAGTATCACCCAAAATGGAGCTACAGAGTAAAAATTATGGCACTTACAAGTTCTCACTCCCACATATTCCTAAACCTTTTCCAAAAATGGAAATTTTTTTCCATACTTTTTTACCAAAAAAGGTAGAAATGGTAAAAAACCCAAGTAAAATTATCCCGTAAACCTGAGCAATAAGGACTCTTCAAAAACCTGAGTTGGTCCATGAAAAGTAATCCAGAGTTTCAAGACTGCTTTGCTGATACAAGTAACTAGCATTTGAGAACTCGAGTAGAGTAGCAGAGACACTTCAAAACCTGAGTTGGTCTTAGAGGAGTAAATACGGTTTTTTAGACTATTTTACTTCCAGAAGTAGTCAACCTTCAATAACTTGAGTAAAGCAGTAGAGACACTTTGAAAACTTGACTTGGTCTATAATAGTGTAAATCGATTTTTCAGACCTACTTTAATTAACTTCATAGATTTGTAAGTAAAACAACTTCACAACTCCAATCTGGTCTGGGAAGAGTAATTCAATTTTTCAGACTCACTTTATTTAACTTCATGGATTTGAAAGTAAAGCAACTCCACAACCCCAATTTGGTCAGTGGATTCTCCAAAGCATGCAACTTGAAGTTGATCAACTACTGAGCTGAAGTAATGATGACCTGCAAATTCGAGTAGCACAGAGGTTTGACGACATGCAAACTGAGGTAAACCAAAAACATCTAAAATACTTTAGCAATTAAAATTCTAAAAGAGATCCATTTGAGATTTTGACCAAATGAAGAAAACCAAGAATGCATTTTTGCATAACAATATAAGAAGTATAGATTTTTGCTAAAAATAAAAAATGGGGCCTTCAAATGTCAAAAAAGAGGAAATTTTGACTATTCTAGAACTAGGTTGAGTTTACAGTTGATCCTAAGGTTTTGACACCTAAAACCAATGGCATAATTGGTTTTGAGATCATAAGATTTAGTAGAAAGCTTTGCATGAATTCTCCAAGGAATCCTATGAAACCCTTATTTTTGTTGGAATAATGAATTTAACAATATTTCACCACAGAGATCACTACAATACTGGCAAAAATGGCTCTGATACCATGTCAGATTGAACATGATCTTGGATTCTTGCATAAAAATTAAGAAAATCTATGTATGTAGTAATGAAATTATAGATAAAGGAGGAAGAAGCTTGTCTTCACATTGACTTGTCTTACCTTTCAAAAGGGAAAAGTGGGGTACATATAGAGAAAATTAGGGTAACATGAGGAAGTCTTTAATTTTACTAATTATATAATTATATTAAAAATATAATTAGCCTATGTGACCCTTTTATAACTAACCTAAGGAAGCTTAATTGACATAGAATGGCCATAAGGCCGTGTAGGCAAAAAACCAATGGGAAAAAGCACTACACCAACAAAAGTGAGCAGATAGATTGAATTAGTTGTTTAATTAGGGTTAATAAAGGATGTTATAAGAAGGTAGGTCTTGATATCAATTCAATCATTATTGTGTTTTGATTCCCCATACAAGGTCACTTTGACATTGACAACTTGTGAGAGTACTAGGAAGGTTAAAGAGAGCACATGAATAATGAATGGTATAACTAATTGAATGTTATTGGATGGTATTTTTTAATGTAAAAATCATTTGAAACTAGTGTAGCATGATCTTATATCTTGCATATCCCAAAAGTCAAAAGTAAGGATCACTAAGCTACCAGTCATACCTAGGAAACAAAAACAAGGAAGGATGTGAATGAGCTATGTATCAATTTACAAAATATAAAACACACATAGATCTATATTAAAACCTCAACAGAGACAAGTTGTTCAAATTAACATGTAAAATATGTATAATCAAGCCACATACTAGTTTTATAATATAATCAAGTTTATGCCAAGAAAAACATGAATAACCAGTTCATTAAAAGGAAAGATTCAGTCAAAGTTCCATTCCAAATAATACCATAATCAACATATAAAAACTCATTCATTTGAAATTAAATAAACCCCAAATTGATTTTGGATTTTAACCAAAAATAAAACCTTAGCATGTAATCAAATAGATAGGGTTCCATGACCCATATTAGAAATATACTAGTTTGAATAACCAAAAAGGGAAACACAAAAGCTCAAAATCAATGATTTAAAGGTGTAGGGTTAATCAAAACTGAACCCATCCAATAAAATGCACATAGTCACTACAAATAAAACCCCCAATCATTCTAGTTGATGACCCAACTAGGTAAAACAAAATTTTAAACCCACAAAGATTTTAATCAAACACAAACATGACATTTATTATAATAACCTAGAGATGTAAATAATAATTTATATATACACATTGATTGAAAAAAACCAAAAATGATGTAGTCAAAGCATAAACACCCATATTTTTATTCTGGTTGATGACCCAATTGGGTAAAAACAATATTTAAAAACCAAAAAATATATATTCAACACAACCATGACTTTTATGTGAAGAATGAACACATGTAGTCCTTGAAAATAATAAATACATTCACCAAGCCAAATATTTATATGATAACATATATATGTGTGTGTGTGTGTGTGTGTGTGTGTGTGTGTGTGTGTATATACATATATACACACACACACACACATATATATATATATATACATATATACATATATATATATATACATATATATATACATATATATATGTATATATACATATATATATATATATACATATATATATACATATATATATGTATATATACATATATGTATATATACATATATGTATATATACATATATATACATATATATATATATATACATATATATATATACACACACACACACACACATATATATACATATATACATACATATATACATACACACACACACACACACACACACACACACACATGTTATCATATAAATATTTGGCTTGGTGAATGTATTTATTATTTATTATATATATGTGTGTGTGTATATATGTATGTATGTATATATGTATATATATATGTGTATATATGTATGTATGTATATATATATATATATATATATATATATATATATATATATATATATATATATATATATATATATATATATATATATATATATATATATATATATATATAGATGCAATATCGAACTCATTTTACAAATTCATATGCAAAATGACAATATTGAACCCTATTGAGCATTGGATACCCATCTAAAAGTCCTAAGACTTCTCGCTGTGTATGCAACATTCAATGTTTTTTTTATAATTTCCTCCAAAAGAAAAAATAACTAGACAAACTAATTAAGGAAGACTTACCTGATAAATATGGTGGAAGAAAAACAACACAAAATAATGCCAGCAAAGATAAAACTAGTCAAAAATAACCTTTTTCTCCACACAACAAATTAACACACCAAAATAAGCTAGTAAAAACCAAGTCATGAAACTTACCTGCATTTTCTCCATTCTTTTCTCCTACCTACATCTAATCCAACCACTATCAACTAACTCCCCACTCATTCCATCCAACTCACCATACCCCAATTGAATTTTGCATTCATTATGAGGAGAGAGAAACCCCTCCATTACCACTGAATAACTCCCAATACAACCTCACCAAATTCTCATAAATTAATAGTCGTAAATGACCCATATAGAAAGCTTGAATGATTAAACAAATAAAAATAATAAAGTAAATATAATTAAATGTTTAATGCCACCAAAATTGAATTAACCATGCCACAAATAAACACCAAGTGACTAAGATAATAATCCACATAGGGGGTATCATGGGGGTAGGTATAGGTAAGTCCCCTAGGGAGTCTATGTTTTAACAAATGAGAGTTCACATGAAGATGGAGTGGTAAAGAGTTCACAGAGGAGAGAGAATAAGTCCTTAGTAGACTAATATAAACATGAATAACAAAACCAAAAAACACCAAGATAGTCACACAATAAATAAGCAATGATACAATATGGTACATGACACAAGATGTGACAAGGCATGACAAAAACACAATGATAAAACAAATGAAAATATCAAGACTATCCAATGGTAAGAAAATATCCAAAAACACATAGATACCTATTGAAACTTGTTCGGCTACCCAAGAATCACTTCAGTACCCAAATGTACCAATTCCAACATTAGCTTAGCTCATATATTAGTACCTATAACCACAGAATGTACATAAGTAATACCTAATTGATAATCAATAAAAAAATTACATAACTATAATAAAACATTAATTACAAAAAGTAATATATAAAATCATCGTGTACATAAAATCAAATATGATATGTCATCAACCTGTAGTTAAAGTATCATTGCATTGAATCCAATAATATAGTCCAACTACGTAAAGCAATGTAGTAGTCAGTTATACAAATAATAATAATAATGTTTAAATAGTATATCAAATCATTAAAAAGGTGAGGTCATAACATCCCCCCCTTGAAAAGGAGCCATCTTGGTGACTAGTCAAACAATGATGCATAATGCTACCTAACAAGATGTGCATCTTCTCAATTAGTACTTCTTTCACTCACTGGGTCCCATTGAACCAAAACCTACTGTATGTCTCTATTTCATAGCTTAACACTGCAATGGTCCAAGATTCTCACTGGTTCTAGATGGATATTTTCCTCTTCTATGACCTATAAATGGTTCTAGTCCAAAACATGAGAGGGATTAGGTATATATTTTCTTAGTAAAGAAACATGGAATACATCATGAATCCTTGATAGAGAAGGAAGAAGAGACAATCGATAAACAACATGACTAATCTTATCTATAATGTTAAAAGGCCTGATAAAATGTGGAGCTAGCTTGTAAGTTTTACCAAATTTTATAGAACTTTTCTACACTCTAACACAAAAAAACTTTGTCACCCATGCTAAATTCATGTGGAGTCCTCTTTTGATTAGTATAAATCTTTTGCTAATCAGATGACACTTTTAGATTATACCTTATTAATTCCATCTGTTTGTCATATTCTAGCAATAAATTAAGACCAGTAATGTCCTTATTTTCCAAGTTGTCCCAGCCAAGTGGAGTTTTACACTTTCACCCAAATAGAGCTTCAAAAGGTGCCATTTTAATTACAGAATGATAGGAATTATTATATGCAAACTCAACCAAATGGAGGTAATATTCTTATCTCATTTGCTGGTCCATAACATACATTCACAGCATTTCCTCAATCAATAGATTGAGTCTTTTAGTTTGACCATCCATTTTTAGATGATATGAAGAACTAAAATTTAATCATGTTTCGATGGATACGATCAAAGTTTGCCAAAACCTTGATGTAAACAATTTGTCATGGTCTAAAATAATCACTCCAAGTATGCCATGAAATCCGACCACTTCTTTCATGAAATATTTCACAAACATGGAATCATAATCCATTAGATTTATATCAATGAAGTGTCCAAATTTACTGGCCTTATCAATTACCATAAGTATGGCATCATGTTTACTGCATGATTTAGGTAACCCCACAATAAAATATAGTGAGATTACAACCCACTTTCCTCTTGGAATATCATGAGGGTAAAACAACCCTTCAGGATGGCAATGCTTATCCTTAACTTGTTGGCATTCTAAGCATTGTTAATAAAACTAGTGATATCATGCTTCATTTCAGGCCAAAAATAAAGCCTTTTTAGCTCATTTATCATTTTTGTGACACCTAAATGAGCATAATAAGGTGATTTATGCACTTTTTAAACACAATTTATTAAGTCACTCGACTTGAGTACATAAATTATATTTTTATGCCTTACAAGGCCATCTATTCAATATAAAAATTAGCAAACTTCTTTGCTATAGGTTCGTCAGCCAAACCTGCTTTTACATCATGGCACAATTCATCAAAAAGCTACTATTCGAACATAACACTTTTGAAATTTCCTTGGAGAATTGATAAGGTAACAAAATATGTGAATCTACTGAATGCATAAACCACATTATTTTACTTGCCATTAACATAAGATATGTCCATGTCAAAATTGCTTAAAAATTCCAACCATCTATGTTGGCATGCATTAAAATCATGTTGAGAGAATACGTATTCTAGTTAAGATGATTAGACTTCACCTTAAATGGTTTTCCTAATAGAAAATGTTTTCATTATTTAAGTGCATGGATAATGACAACAAACTCCATGTCATGCATGGGATAATTATTTTCATGCTCTTTGAGCTTATATGACTCATAAGCCACAAATATACCATCTTAAGTTAAGATGCCTCCATATCCTTCCTTAGAAACATTATCCCATACTTCAAAATTACCATTCAAATTTAGAATATTAAGAATAGGTGATATTATTAGTAGTACTTTGAACTTTTTAAAATCCTCCTCATATTGAGGCATCCATACAAATTTATTTTCTTTGCTCTATAAATAAGTGATAGGATGGGCTATGCTATAATTTTTTTCAAAAAACCACCAGTAATAACTATCCAATCCCATGAAGTTGTGCACTTCATGCACATTTGTAGGAGTAGGCTAGTACTAAAAGGCTTTTATCTTTACTAGGTCTACAAGAATGCCAAATTTTTAAATAATGTGGCCTAAGTAATGAATTTAAGATTCATAAAATGCACATTGAGAGAGTTTTTCATACACCTTATGCTATCTTAGTCTTTGCAAGAGTAAACAAAGGTGTTGATCATGTTTAGCTTCATTCTTGGAGTAAACAAGAATATCATTAAGATATACCAACACAAATTTATCCAAAAAGTTTATTCATAAAGGCTGAAAGAGCATTAGTTAAGCCAAAAGGAAGTATCATGAACTCATAGTGTCCATATTGAGTTCGAAAGGTTATTTTACGAATGTCCTCTTCTTTGATCCTCTGCTGATGGTAACCTAATATTAAATCAATCTTTGAAAATACTGTTACACCTTTTATTTTATCAATTTCATCTTGGGATAGTCCTTTTTATAGTGGTTGTCACCACATTCCCAACAAACAACAGGTCTAGATGGAGCTACCAAAATAGTATTATCACCCGTGATTAGTCCACACTGGTTGTTTTGATGCTATTCCTTCTTAAAATAACCAAGATTGAAACTTCAAATTTATGTTTTGATAAGAAAAATTATTAAATTTCTTATTATTACCAGGAAATATATGATTCTGGTCTAATTTTTTGAAGTTCTTATTCATGGGAGAAAGACTTTTGGATTTAGATTTCTTTCTATTTGATTTGAATTCCTGCCTTGTATTTGGAAAGATTTCTCTTTTTCTTCTACCCTATAGATTAATTCAATAGTTGCTACCAAGGTTCTTGGGTTTGTCATATTGATGTCATGCATCAATATCTCCTTGAACCCAAGTTTGAATTCAGTGATCTTGGTTTCCTCCTCATGCATGCAATTTACATGACATAACATATTAAAAAACTTATTCTCATTCTTAGTAATAGATAGGTTTTCTTGCTTTAGTAGTTAAAAATCAATGAGTTTTTGTTCTTTTTAATTGGAGTTTAGGTATCTTTTTTCAAAATTATGTCTCAAAAATTGACCAAGTTAGGTCCGTTGGCTGATATCCTTTAATAACATAGACATGATTCCACCACAAGGCTATAGTTCTAACCAACTAATAATCTACCATATTTGCTTTCACATTTGATGAGATGTTTTGTAGGTTAAAATATTTCTACAAGTGTACTAGCCATGCATCAACTATGTCACCTACTTCCTCAACAAAAAAGGTAGGTAGAAAAAGTTTCTTTAACTCTTTGATAATTGGTTCAATCATGGTCAAAGATAGTTCTTAGATTACAAGTCCTACTTATCCCATTTCTAATTTGGGTACTTCCTCTTGGGATGCTCATTCAAGATAATTTAACTTTTGTTCTTGGCTATCAATATTTCCTTACAAAGTGTTTAAGGCTATCAAAATTCCATTAAGGATTTACACATGTTTATCGGTTGGATTCCCATCGAGTACATCAACATTAGGAACCTCATTGTTACTATCAACATTATTTACATATAGTTTTTATTGGTTCTAAATGTGGATATGGCCAGGATAACCCCTACCTTATCCTCTACATCTGCCTCTAGCTGAATTAACATTATACATGTTATTATAGATGTTTCCACCACTCGATCATATTCTAACCATCTTGAAAAGTTACAAAGTAATAAATCAATAGATTATATATTTAAAAATGTTCATTCCCCAAGTTCCCTAGAGCTTAAAACTACTCTGATACCAGATGAAATAACCCCAAACAAAATTTTAGAATTGTATATCAGAGTAGATTTTTGGATGTGTGTCAGACCCAATATCTCACTTACTAAATCAAATGATACCTGTTCAATGTACTTGCATATGCAAAATTGAACCAAAGGAGATGATCTAAGGTAATTAGCTAAATTTTTTATCAATGAACATTCATTTAATTGAGATTCTAACTTACTAACAAGTCAAACCAATATACTTATGTATGCTTTAACATAAAAGTTAAATAATATATATGCCTAAATAGACCCCTACTCATATTTATCATAAGTATTCTTGTCAAAACAAAACAAGGTTATATAACTTAACAAGATATTAATACTACACTAATATTATCAAAGGAATATTTTAAGAAAGTAAAAAAAATGGTATTCATCTAAACATCCCAAAATAACTCAAGTACTGGTAAACAAATTACCTTAAAAAACATAATGCAACTTCTACATATTACCACATAATCAACATTATAAGCTTTTACTTACTCTTTTTGTGTACTCTATTTTCAATTACAAGGTTAGCATATCATAAATCACCAATATAACTAAACCAATATCAAAATCAATAAGATAATAATTGTAATTATGAACCATATTATATGAAATGATAAACAACTAAGTTAATAACATATAACCAACATATAATAAATCATTACCAATTACTTCACATTTATCCATGAGATCATCCAAGAATGGAACATAATGTAATCAAATCAGATAAACGCTCCCAACTAACCTTATGAGCCCAACCATCAGTGAACCTTACCATCCTAACCATCAGCTAGATGGTGGTTTTAGTAACCAGGGTCAAGAAAGGATTCTGAGCAAGTTGAATTTTGAATTATTGGACATCTCAACATAAACAAAATGTAATATAGGAAATTGAAAATCAAACACCACTAAGGCGAGACATAACTAACCAAACCCAACATCAATATAAATTAGGTGTGGGGATATCGACTGTAGGTTGCTCAAAGTATATAACAATGGATTTAACAACTAAATCCATGTCCGTGGCATTCAGAAAAACCAACTTGAAAACCCTCCAAGTGTATGGTTAACCTATATTATCCTAGATACCAATCTATATCCTAGGCATATATGCATACAAATCATAACTTATTCATTTAAACCTAGTCTAGGAATGTTTATAGAATAGTAATATAATCAAACAATCATAAAAAAAATATGAAGCATAAACATATAAATCAAACAAGTTATACACAACCAAGCCATAGTCCATCAGGGTTCAACCATTAAACTAGTTGACACAAATAAATAACTAGTCAACATAAATAAATAACCAATCAACATAATAAACTACTTAACACAATCACTATGAATTCAACCATGTAAATAATTTCCAAAATTAATAAGTAACGATTCCAACATGCATTCATTTTTGCAAATAAATTTAAGTCATGATCGATAGATAAGATTCATGAGATCATCATGAGGTCTCATGACCTCATATAATTCCCCCAAATCATTGAAATCGGTTTAAACATTTTTAATTAACAGACCCCTTGCAACGTTTATTTAAAAATTCAAACCTTTATTATAAAATAACATTTCTAGTGGGTTCACCCAAAATATTTAAGGGATTACAAAATATAAAACACACAAATCTATATTAAAATCTCAACAAAGACAAGCCATTTAAAGTAACACGCAAAAGATCTACAATCAAGACACATACCAATTTTATAACATAATCGAGTTTATGCCAAGAAAACATGAATAACTAGTTCATTAAAAGGAAATATTTAGTCAAGGTTCCATTCCAAATAATTACATAATCAACATATAAAAACTTAGTCATTTAAAATTAAATAAACCCTAAATTGATTTCTATATTTTAACCAAAAATGAAACCTTAACATGCAATCAAATAGATAGGGTACCATGACCCATATTAGAAATATACCAGTTTGAATAAATAGAAAAGGAAATTTAGAAGAAAAAAATCATTGATTTAAAGGTGATAGGTTAATCAAAAGTGAACCCATCCAATAAAATGCACACAGTCACTACCAATAAAACCCCCAATGATTCTAGTCAATGACCAAATTGGGTAAAATAAAATTTTAAACCCACAAAGATTTCAATCAAACACAACCATGCCATTTAATATAATAACCTAGAGATGTACACAAGAATTTATATAGACGTATTGCTTGAACAAAACCAAAAATGATGCAGTCACAACATAAACTCCCATATTTTCATTCTAGTCGATGACCCAACTAGGTAAAAATAAGATTTAAAAACCATAGAGATTTAATTCAACACAACTATGACTTTTATGTAAAGAATGAACACATGTAAACCTAAAAAACAACAAATACATTCACCAAGACAAAGATTTATATGATTGCATACACACACACATATATAAAACCAGATGCAATGTCAAACTCATTTTGCAAGTTCATATGCAAAATGATAATATCGAATGCCATTGGGCATTGGATACCCATCCATAAATCCTAAGACTTCTAGCTATGTATGCAACGTTCAATATTTTTTTAATAATTTCTTCCAAAATAAAAAATAACCATACAAACCAGTCAAAGAGGGCTTAATCGATAAATATAGTGGAAGAAAAACAACATAAAATAATGTCAACAGAGATAAAACCAGTTGAAAATAACCTTTTTCTCTGCACAATAAATCGACACACCAAAATAAGCCAGTAAAAACCAAGTCATGAACCTTCCCTAAATTTTATCCATTTTTCTCCTACTTGTGTCCAATCTAACCACCATCAACTAACTCCCCCCTCCTTTCATCCAACTCGCCATACCCCAATTAAATTCTGCATTCATTGCAAGGAGAGATAAACCCCCTCCATTATCATCAAATAACTCTCAAGACAACCCTCACCAAATTTCCATAAATGCAATGGTCATAAATGACCCATCCAAAAATCCTAAACCATTAAATAAATAAAAATAATAAAGTAAACATAATTTAAAATGCAATCAAATGTTTAATTCCACCAAGACCAAATTAACCATGTCACAAACAAACACCAAGTGACTAAGGCAATAATCCATGTAGGGGGTGTCATGGGGGTGGGTCTAGGTAAGTCCCCAAGGGATTCCATGTCTTAGCAAAGGAGAGTTCACATGAATACGAAGTGGTGAGGGTTTTTGTAGAGGAGAGAGAAAAAGTCTACAATAGACTGATACAAATATGAGTTGTAGAACCAACAAACACCAAGATAATCATGTACTAAATAAATAATGATACACAAGATAAGATGTGACAAGGCATGATGACAACACAATGAAAAAATAAATGAAATAATAAAGACTATTCAATGGTAAGAAAATAACTAAGAACACATAGATACCTATTAGAACTCATCCGAATGCCTAGGAATCACTTCAATACCTTAATGTACCAATGCCAACATCAACCTAGCTTATATATTGATACCTACAACCAAAAAATGTACATCAACAATACCTAATCGATAATCAATAAAATAATTATAGAATTGTAATAAAATATTAATTATAGAAAATAATCTATAAAATCATCACGTGCATAAATTAAAACTTGACATGTCATTAATCTATAGTCAAAGCATCACTACATTGAATCCAACAATATAGTCTAACTAGGTAAATCAATGCAATAATGAGTTATACAAACAATAAAAGTAATGTTTAAAGATTATATCAAATCATTAAAAAGGCAAGGTCGTAACATAAAATTCTAATGTTATTGCTTTATATGCTACCTTATTTACCTCTAATGAAAATAAATGGAGTATATAGAGTGATGCATCACATCATATGAATTTTTTATCAAGTATTTTATCTATCACTAAATATATATTTGAAAGTATTTATTTAGGTGATAATTCATATTTAGAAGCTACTAAGAAAGGAAAAACTAAATGTGCAAATGTAGTCATAAAATATGTTTTCTTTGTTCCTAAAACAAAAAAAAAAAAATCAAAACTTGATCCTACCTCCTATTCATTCATCTTTGTAGGTTATGAAGGTAAAATTAAATAATTAAGAGTGTATGATCCATCTAAAATAAAAATAATTGATTATATGAATATTTTGATCCTCAAAAAATCTTTTTGTGATCCCTTTGTGGAATCAACTCAATATTTTTCATTTGATGAACCTGGCTCTCCTGTTTCTCCTTATGAAGAAACATATGACCTATACAAATTTGATTCAAGTTTGGATGACTTAGTTTAAAGAAACCTCTTAATTTCATGTTCAATCTAAAATAACTAAATGGGCTAAGTCTCTAATTTAGACATCTAATCTTGATAATCTTAATAAATTGGCTAGGAGTCAATATTATTATCATGCTTTAATGACTATGTATGAATGTGAACCTTAATATTTTGAATAAGATATTTAAGATAATATATGAAAGGTTGCTATGTGAGTTGAGTATAATTCCTTAACTAAAATTAAAATTGATATTTTATCCTATCTCTGCCTAAAAAGCATATTGTTGGCTTTATATAGATTTATAAAATCAAATATAATTCAATTGATAAAATTGGCAAATTTAAAGCAAGATTAGTTGCTCATAGTTTTTCTCAAAAACCTCGGATTGACTATGTTGAAACTTTTACTCATGTAGTAAAAATGAATATTTTTAGATTATTTATTTCTCTTGAAGCTCAAATTAACTGGATTATATTTCAAATAGATGTAAAAAATGCCTTTCTAAATGGTGATTTAGAAGAAGAAATATATATGACTTAGCCTAAAGGTTTAACTAATTCTAACAAAGAACATTATGTTTGTAATTTAAATAAATATCTTTATGATTTAAAACAAGATTCTCAAGCTTGGTAATTTAAAATTACTAGTTATTTTAAAAAATTATGTTTTTTTAACTGTTATTATGATAATGATCCCTTTGTTACAATTGAAAATGGTCATTTGATCTTAATTTTATTATATGTTGATGATCTTCTTATTACTAGTGATCTAGTTAGTTTAATTCTTAAATATAAAGATAAACTAAGTCAAATATTTGAAATGACTGATCTAGACATTTTTTATTATTATTTTTTAAAATACTATGTTTCAGGATAAAAATTCAATTGTATCACAATCTCAATATGTACATAATATTATTATTAAGTTTAGTATGTTTGACTATAATCCTAAATCTACTCCTATTGAAGTTAGTGTTAATCTTGATCCAAAATCTACATGTGACAAAGCTGACCCCACTCTTTACATACAACTTGTTAGTAGTTTGATCTATTTAACTATTACTAGGCTAGATATTTTATATGTTTTAGGTGTTGCTTCTATATTCATGCAAGATTTATACATGGATCATTGGAAATTAACAAAATGAATACTTACGTATATAAAAGGAAGTATAAAATTTGATTTATTTTATTATTCTATTGATAATTCTAATTTATATGTTTATTGTGATGCTAACCATGCTGGTGATATTATAGATCACAAAGTTACTTATAGATATGTGTTTAAGTTTGTTACATGTATTATCACTTGGAGCTATAAATAAAAACTTACTATGTCTATCTCTTCTACAAAAATAGAGTATATAAGTGCTATGGAAACTACTAAAGAAGCCATGTGGTTGTGAAGGTTGTTAGGAAAACATCATTTCAATGTTTCTCATAGTACCACCCTTATATGTGATAATCAAAGTTGTATTGTTTTGGAAAAAATATAGTGCAAACCTAAAAAACTAAGCATATTGAAGTTCAGGTGCATTTTATCTGAGAAAAAGTCCTCAATGGTGATAATCTACAGTTTTATCCAATGGATAAAAAAATGGCATATATCTTAAAAAAATCATTTGGTGCTACCAAGTTTTGTCAGTTTCATACAATGATGGGCTTCTTAGAGTTTCCATTTAGGGGGAGTGTGCATGACAATGTCACTTCCAAATGGCCATGTGTTTCATTCTTTTTTTGGTACTTATTCTCATTTTAAAGCATTTTAATAAGTCACTATATGTGATTTTGATAAATTTCACAATATTTAAGTTTAAAGTATACCCAATACTTATAAGCATATTTTGTAATTAAGGCTTTTGTGTTATAAAACAATAAAAATATGATTGGTTGATTATTCTTGAGAAATTATGAGATGTAGTCTTAGAATCATGCTAACCTAAACTTACTTTAAGTAGTTTATATATTATAATTCTTTTTATTTCAAAAGATGATATTTACATGATGAATGTTTTTAAATCCTTCAAATTTTACATGCCTCTTAAAATCATTATAGTTGATTCATGGAGTATAATTCTTTGATTATGGAATGTATCCCCACTTAAAATTAAGGGGGAGTGTTGGAACACATAATGGTTAAGTGGTGTTCCATGTATTTTTAATACATTCATTATACATTGGGTAAATAAATAAATAATATGCTTTAATTATTTACATGAGGTTAAATCATGTTAAAAAGTTAAATATATTATTATTGTATTAAATTTTCCTTGGGGAGAGGTTGGACCCATTGGTTATAATGGTCCACCTCCACACCCCAATATAAAAGGGTTTTACCCCTTTGGTAATTCACAATGGTGTGATAATTGATTATCGTGACATCATAATATTTACGTGTGAAAAATATCATTGTGAAGGTTATGTGAAGATTGTTTAGAGGAGAAGTGAGAATAGAAAGGATTATGTATTGGGTGAAAGTTTCTCAAATATATTGAATATATCAACCCATGGTTTTTTACCTCCTTGAGGTTTTCCATATTAAATCTCTATGTCAACATTGATCATGTGTCTTTTCTTATTAGTTACATCACTAGATATTATATGTTCATATTACATATAATTTCATATTTTAATAATAGTAGTGGTACTAGTAGTGTTCTATGTGATTTTAGAATGATACAAGATGACTCTGTTCTATGTGAGTTTGGAATAAAGCGGTCAGGTCATGCATGTGTGAAATTAGAATTGAAGCATGCATGGATTGACCCATATAATGTTTATTTTAGAGTTTACGGTATATTTTTAGGATGAATCTTGAATGGTGTTTTTATTCCTTATATTCTAAATAGAGTGTATTAAGGTTATTAGATCCATTCTTGTTTGATATGAGTGACCTTATTATGATTACATGTAGATGTCATGTATGAGTGATCACATATCTACATGTAGTACTAGGTATACAATATATATCATGTATGAGTGACTATATCATGACTACAAGTGTTCTACATGTACATCATTTATGCATATTTAAAGACCCATTGATCTAAAATCCCATAAATTATTTAGGAATTTAGCTCGAATCGACCTTCAATCCTTTTGCTTATAACCCATCATGAATAACATGATTATGAGATGAAAATGGCACCACTTATAATATTATGGTTATGTGATGGGAATATCACCACCTAGAATTATTTAAAAATTATAAAACAAACCATGAATATTATATGGGAATAGCAGTTTGGGCAAGGTAGCCTTATATTATATATTTGGGAAGGGAATGCCAATTTCAAATGGTCAAATCATTTGTCTATTGATGATGTCATTTTATAGTCAACTTGAGAAATCAAAACTAAATTGATGGTTTATTGTGTATATATAGATATGCAAGAGAGGATATTTATGGACTAAAGGTCATGCACTTTACCAGATGGGAATTGATCGACCTTTTTACAGAGATAAAGATAGAGTATTTAGGAAATGAGGGTTAAGGAATTGTATCAACATAATGGGTTAGAGAGTGAATGGGAACATTATTAAAATGAGAACAATAGCGTATGATGTACTAATTAATGTGATATATTACAAATAACATTAATATTATGTGGGGGTTATCAAGTGCATGATCATAGGTAATAACATGAATGTCAGACCTTACCTCTCTAAATTAACACCTATGCATGTTTAGGTTCACTAATAATGGAATGAAAATTAGATCTGAATGATCTCATGATCTAGGTTGTTTATACTCTTCAATGAAACAAATATTTATGGAACCAAAATCATAAGGTGGTACTCACTCTAGATCTCTATATTAATGGATGAGATTACTAGAGTGACTCACTTTGATCTATCTCTCTTCCATATCTTCATTAGTGTAAGTATATATCTGGGTCTACACTAATGTTGGGGTCAAAACATGACTGGGAGGTTTGAACCACAACCCACCTCTTCCTTTACCTTTGCTTTAATAGATGATAGATGCCCCAAAATCTAGATATCTAAAAGTGAAAAGAAAGAAGCGAGTACAAAGTTATATTTTCATTGAGAGTTGGATGTAGTAGTTGAGATAGGTTGATGCATCTATGCATGATCCATCCCATCATATTACGTAGATTTTACATCTGTGTTAGCATAGGATCTATCTCTATCACAACCAATAAATACCTAATCCCCTATCTATATATATGGCTCTCTATCTCTATTTAGATGAATGACATCCATACTTGAGCTTAGAACTTAATAACTCTAATATTTTAGTCAATTTCAAATACTAAAATTCTAAAAACTAAGTATTGACCAAAATGAATTTTGAAAATCCATCTTCTATATTGTAAATCCTGTAAATATAGAATCAATTTTAGAAGATGTAGAGTGGCCCTAATTTGTTACTAAATATATACATCACAAAAAAATAATATCAAATACAAACACTTAATTTATATGACATTTTATATTCTTATACTTTACATTTATTTTACTAAATATATACAACACAAAAAAACAATATCAAACACAAACAACATAAAACAACCAAAGGACTCATGTTTTTTGTATTGCATAGGGTGTATGCCCTGTAGCAAAGGGCACATGCCGTTTCTTTCTAAATTTTTAATATATTTACATTCCTTAAAAACTATGTTTCAAAGGGAGTACACCCTTTCAAGAAGTATTTGTTTTAATTTTTTTGCTTTGCCTCCAAAACTGTTCCAGATTAGGCTTGGGGCATTTGGAACCTAGCCTACAACTTGTCATGGAACAACCCACATGATTTTTAGAAAATTTATGAGTCTTTTCTGTCCTTGCCAACACATATGATCAAGTAGATTTTATTATTTGAAAAATAATTATATAGATTTATAGAGGGGAAACACAAATTTTGAATATATATATATATATATATATGTTAAACTATTATGTTTAATTATTATTTATATACATATCATTACAAATATATTTATAACTTTTTTAATGTTGATCGGAATTTTATAAAACTTATATCTCAACAATCTACACATTATTGGTTATGTTTAAAAAAAAATTATTTTTATGAAGTTAAGGTCAAAAAGTTTTGTTCAGACACTTGCAATTCCAATTTTTCAACTATCTTGTAAAATTGTTTTATATATATATATATATTATCAATGATTTTTGACATTTCATCCATACATGTATGAAATTACAAGAATTCATTCATTTACTCAAAAAAATGTATTTGTACACTTATAGTCTCCTTATCTTTTCATAAAAAAGTGCCAAGCCATTATCATAAATTCATCAATTTTGCACACTTTTATCATTTAGGTATTAAAAAATAAATAAATTATAAACTACATTTGGAATGACACAATTCATAATTTTACGTTATTGTCAAATCCTTTTTCTAAGTGTATCTAAAATTCTCTCCAAGTTTAACTATTGTTATTTTCAGAAAAAAATTGGCACTTTAAGCCCCCCTTTATCCTCCATTATCATGTATTCACCCCATTATGAGACTTAAAATTATATTTAACGTTATTGTGTTTGTGTTTAGCTGTAAAATAATGTTTAGTAAGTTTAAGACTACTAAATTGAATTAATTTTTTTCTTCTTGATGTAACAAAGTATAAAATATATCAAACATGAACTAAGTAGCTAATGTAAGAATAACAAGTTGAAAATAAATATTTGTAATTAACTGTTGAAAAGGTATAGATAATTAGTTTTTCATAAATGCAAATATAAAATTTTAACATCCAAACCAAATAATCACAAATGCAAGAAATTAACTTTCATCAAAAAATCACCCATAGTTTTAAAATCACTAAATTACAAATCTAAAAGTTGATCTTGAATTTAATTTTTTCTAAATTCATTCAAAATATCAAAAATAAATTATAGTTTTGGACAAGTAATATATGCAAGAGAATAACCATCATGGTGCACATGCAAATTAGGGGTCATTGCCATGCCAATCAAACCTAAGGCCTCTTTATTTTTTGCTTATCATTTTTCGTGAATGTCAGCAATAATTTTTGCATTGGGTTTGGTGTTTTTACCATCTAAAATGCATAATAAGTATTTAAATTGAAAACATATTGCATGTTTAATTTCTAAAAATAGTTATTGGTTGAGGTGAGTTTAAATTCAAGCAACAATTGAGTCATTATGCCGCAAAAGCTCACATGCACCTGAATAAAATAAAAAAAAATCAATACACTTAAAAAATGTGAATGAGAGGATTAGAGTGCCAAGAATGATGATCAAGCAATTTTTGCATAAGAACAAGGAAGAATGTGTGAATAAAAGAATTTTATCATTTTAAAAGTTTATGTTTGGCAAAATGTAAATAGTTTACACAATAATGTGAATAAAAACAACTTTATTTAGATTGTTTAAAAAATAATTTGAGTGTAGATAAAATATATATCTCAGTTAAACTAACTTGTAAATGTAAGTCCATACCAAAACACCAAATTGATTGAAATAAATCCAATGTGAGAGGATATGGTGTTACATGAAAAAAACTTGGTTTGTTGAATGCTTATTAATAAAAAGTAAAACTTGAGTGAAATACTTTAATTGGTTATTTTAATTATTAAACCATTAAATATAGACATTATAAAAAGATTTGATTTTTTTGTTTGAAAAAAATAAATACATTAAAGAAATAATTAAATTTTAAAGGGTAGTATGCAAAGTGAAATGGTCAATATAGGAAACATTAGTTTGACAAAAATACCAACTTTGACTTGGATGCTTATCATAAAATGTAGGCATACCCAACCATACTAGGATACAATTTATTATAGACAATTATATTAACCATCATTTATGGGGTATCAAGTTTGGATTAGTGTAATGATGGCCATAATACCAATCCAGAAAACTATACCATAATTCTTCCCACCATTCTGCTCATACCTTGCTCTAGATAGGGAAATCATGACGTTGTTCTTTAAATGACATAATAGATACAAATAACAAGGTGATGTATCAATATGATCAAGTCACACAATAGTATGTCAAGTAAAACTTGATTCATGTAACTCAAAATAAACCCCATATCCAAAGTATTTTACACAATAGTTCAGAATGTTAAGTGTAGAACCATAAATACAATTTTTATGATATTTTCAATTTTTAAAAATAATTGCCAACGAGCTTATGTCTCCCTTAAAGGTAGTCAATATATGAAACAAGTGAAGATAATATCTATCTCAACCATGTTTTTATACCTTCTCTAGATAAGTATTCAAAGAGTTTCCAACATGTAATGAGCTGACCTAATCCTACAATGCTTAGTAGAGTGGGAGATCCCAAATATCAATAATTACTACCATCCAAGTCCTATTTATTATAAATTAGTATGAATAATTAAAAGCTTAAACATTAGTGAATTTACATGTTAAAACATACATAAAAACATCATATAACATTAAGATAATTTAATGGATGTAGGTTGTCATCACAGTCTATGAAATGATATTGGTATAATACTGTCAACATTCACATTATAGTTTCACATCACAATAATAAGAGACAGATAATATAATTGATAAAATAACTTCAATTATGCCATATATCTTAAATTAATCCAACATTATATTCATATAAATTATTTGATCTATAATTTTCCATTCAATGAACCAATTGCTCAATACCCTATGCATACATATAATCAAATCTTATCTATTTCAATTATTGATGCAAAAGAGTCCGCTATTAAAATAGTTACCATTATGATTAACAAAGCACTTAATTTTATAATTAATCATGTAATAAAAAGAGTTATGTCTCATATAATTTTACATCCAAGTGTGAAAACCCTACTCTCAACATATTCTAGACAATCATACCTAGATATATCTTTACATTACATGTCTAAACAAACGAACAAGATTCATAAGCATTTGAAAATTTAGTAATCACCATAATTTAGTATGTATGGAAACATGAAACATATTGTAATAAAGTATAGGGTTATTATAAGGAAAATAAATTATGGATAGAAGGTCCTAAAAAAATGATAACCATGCCAACAAAATTCTATGTAAATTACCATCAACACAATGAAAAAAATGATAATGGGAACAAGTCTTCAAAATATATATATATATATATATATACAATATCATATAAATTATGCATATAATTAATGATAGGGTAACCAAAATGGAACCAATGCTACTATGCTTACACTAATGATAAGTTTATGTAGTCATTCTAAGTTTATCAAGACTAGAAGATGTTCACAAAGCATTTATCAAATATAGCATATTTATGCTACAAATCTACTAATCACTATTAAATGATTCCATTAATTCAATGTCTCTAATAATAAAAAAATCCTTGATGCCAATAAAATGAAAAGTATAATAAAAACCACCATTACAAGAACCATAATGAAAATATTATTATCATTCATTTTACAGTTTAGTCCTTGGTCTCATAGTGAGTAATCATGGAAAATAAATAGTCATCTAACACAATACATGTTACAAGTTATGACTCCATAATCCTATTGTAGAAGTTAACAATCAAGCCAAGTATTGAGCTAGACTGAAATGAACACACCAATGAAGAGGCACTAAACTCCTACCTTGGTTCTAAGAAATGAATCACATAAATAAGGTAAAGTATTAGTGATTTAATTAGTTACAACTATAGTAACCAAGTGCTTTCTTTCAATGTTGAAAGAGTAAGAAAACTATGATGCCCATAATAACATCTATTGAAATTTATGATTACAAGAAGTTAGATTGTTATTATTAATAAATGCATATACCATGAAATACAACTTCAACAAGGTATATAGTTTTAACATTAGAATCCATACAATCAACACTTTCTAGTTGACAAATAAAAATAAAGGTTCACAACATCATAAGGACTGATCTTTCCCATAGATCAATATGAGGGAAGTAATCATAAGTACAAACTAAACTATCTTCACTATAGAGGGTAAGATTCAAAAATGCTTATTTCTTAAATATAACGACAAGAAAATCAATTTACAAGAGCACCAATTGATTACAAAGATTTACTCAATGAGTTATTGAGTTTAATATACTTTTCTCATGCTATTCACTCTTTTTCTAATAAATTTGTAAACAAAAAAGTCCTTGATATCAAGAAACAATCAAATTATGAAGAAGGGATAAGTATCCACACATAAATATTTTAATTTCAACTGGGTTTGACTTTACCAATACTTTTATTATCTGTTGTATACTCATTGAATGAAATGGGATTGTGTAAATTTAGCTCTCCATTAGTGGTCTTTACCATCCCCAATAATTATTATTGTGATTTAATAGTCCCCAAAGTATAAGAAAATCACTATAAAATCATATGAAAGTAATGTGTGTGTGTGTGTGTGTGTGTGTGTGATATATATATATATATATATATATATATATATATATATATATATATATATATATATATATATATATATATATGAAAACAAATAACATCAAAATGGATTCAATTTTTTATGTTTTTAACAATGATAAAAAGAGAAATATGAAAACAAATAACATCAAAATAATCTCACAATGGTACAATATTCCTATCCACCATAATTTTTCCATTACTGGGATATATGTCAACATATTTTTCCACCATCTCGGGCATAAAGTAAAACAATAGTCCAACTACTCAATGGGGATTTTAAGGTGGATAAATATTCCTAAGGTTTTCATATTATAAGACTATATTTATCAACAAAAAATCACAACTATTCACATTTACAAAAATAGAAAATAATAAATAAATCAATTGAGGTTCCCATGGATAACAATGTTGACAGTGAGAAGCATTCGAGGGAAAGAAGGTGATTAAGGGACTGCAAGGACATTAAATTCCAAGGTAGAACCTCCATATATTCCATTCCACCACCTAATTATCCATGTATAAACAAAATCTCCTTGGACATAAGCACAAATAACATTTATATAGTAAAAAATCCATGAGGTGCAACAATGAGAAATATTAAAAAAATAACCAACTTCCTACACATCCTCAATGTTTATCAATCCCAAGGTTGCCAAGTTTTAGCTTAGAGATTTCTTAATTTTATCCCACTATTTTCTTACTGGTGTGTATGTGTGTGTGTTCATAAAATTTACAAAACCTCGTCAAATAGCCATGCCACAATTTTTACCGTTATTTCCTTCAAGATTTTTGAGCATGTGGTGGCAAAAAAGACAAGTTTGCCCACCCATTTTTCTATGAGATAAAAATAGAATTGCTTGAATTATTTTTCCATCAAAGAGATGGAGTTATTTTATATATACAATGTACTATATTTATCTCATTATCTAGGAAGCTAACTTCTAATCTACAATGCATATTGTTATAGTGTTAAACACCCCAACTAACCAACCTAGAAACTAGTATATATGTTTTAATAACATCAATTACACTTTATTTAAATTAGAATATGATATAATTAATTATTATAACATTTTCATGGAAGAAATGTGCCCTAACCAATTTAGTCTCCATAAGTTTACAAAGACAAAAATGCTGATTTTCCATTTTATTTACTTTTAATTTATTTTCTCTAAAAGTTTCCATGGTTTCCCAAAATCAAGGTCTACGTGGGATCTTTATTTAATTTTTTAATAATTATTCCTTTTAACAAGTTTTCCTAATCAAGTGTCCCCACCAATTCAAAACTAATACATGACCATGTTGTAGTCTATTAATCAATAATGCACATTAGTACCATGTGCTATAAAATATTATTATAATTTAATATAAATATATTATCCTTTCTCCAAGGTCTTACTAAAGACTAAGGTATGAGTTAAAACATGTTTTATTTATTTCAAAAAAATAAAAGTAAGGAAGAATATTCTTAGAGATTTATTTTTTTATCATGCACATATAGGGTTATTGCCAAAATAAATGACTAGAACCAATCAAGAACCACCTTAGTTATTCTAATTTCTCTCTCTCTCTCTCTAAGACCAAATAATTGATGTGTGTAGAACCAACTTAAAAAGTGTAAACAAATAATGAAAGTACACACATCAGTGTTATGAGTATAAAACAAGATAAAAAACAAAGTTGAAATTTTTTTCTCTCTATCAATCTCATTACCTATCATTCATTTGTATAGGGGTGAAAAAATCCTCTCAAGATTCATTTGTTACCAGGTCTAGCTCATCCCCATAAGATGGTACCACCTCAAAAACATGCATAAGGAATTAAAAATACCTGGATGAAAAATATGAATATAGAAACTACTATAACTATACAACTAATACAAATATATGAAAAAAAATAAATGCATGAAAACATTATATGCAATAGTTGAACCAAATTGAAAACTACACAAACACACACACACATACACATGAAATAATACAAGTCAACAAAAAGTGGGATTATTATATAATGTATTTAATACATAGTTATGTATAAGGTTAAAACCTAGTATGTTACATCCTCACCACTATAAATGAGGCACCATCTCAGTGTGTTAAAAAATAGTAAAGATAGTGTTGGTAAAAAATATTTTTATTTTCCCACGTGGCACTTTATTCACTGAGTTGGCCTCATTTATTGAACTCTCTAGGAGTTATCTTTAGATTCATATAGTTTTTGTGCCTATCATAGGAAACCTTCAATCTTTGATGAATTAGAGCCATTTTTCATAATCAAGTGGGGTTCCAAGTCCTACAACAACCCTATTTTTCAAATCTTCCTAGACAAGGGGAGTTCATAATTTACATCCATACAAGGATTCAAAGGGGGTCATATTGATAATAAAATGGTATATATTATTTTAATAAAATTAAACTAAGTGGAAGAAGTCTTCTAGTGAGTTTGCTAGTCCATCACATACATCCTCAACATGTCTATTGGGTCATGTGATCCAAATGAGTACTATATTGTGTTAGTTGTTAGTATGTTGTATGAGGCATGCATCTCATATGAGACATCCCATTAGAAATTGAATAAACAAGCTCATATAGTATTAATGTTATGTTGGTAATTAATGTTTTATATTAATTACTTATGTTAATGAGTTAGGTAGGTGAGTTGGGAGGTTATTTTGTTGATGGACCGTTGGGTTCCTTATGTAAGCCAATCATGAAAGCCATTAAAAACTTGTGTGGAAAAATGAAAATGTAACAAAACTTTTTACCATATAAATTATTTTAATAAATATAATATATAGTGTTCATTTTATTTAATTATGCACTCTGAGTTCTAAACATTGGTATCAGAGCCATGCTAATGGATCCATGAAGAATAAGAAGAGATATGGAAGAGCCATGAATGAGACTTGAAGGAATTTTTGGTAAAGTTTTTTGAATATTTTTTCAAAGTTTATTATTTACCTAAATTTAATTTTTGCCGTACTATCTTGTTGGATGCATTAGAATCCTAGGCAAAGCTTGGAAAAACATTCAAATTTGAAAATAGTCATTTAAATCTATTTGATAGAATGTGATGGGTGTGGTAATTTTTTGAAAGACATTGGACATTGTTAAAAATCTACCTAAAAGCATTGAAAACAAGTAGCATGGGGTTAGAAGTCTAATTTGTGTTGATGTGCTATTTTATTAATTAATAAGGCTGGATGATTTGAAACATTATAATTATTGATTTATGTAAAAACATTTTGTTGAAGAATTTTTACCTATTTAATGGCATCTTAAAGCATTTAATCTTCCATTTGGCATTAAAAACTTACTAGTAGGGTGTGATTTTACATACTGCACATTGTATTGGTGTTGACAAGCTGCATATGATGTTCAAAATATACAAATGAAATATCATTTTATAAATATTCCTATAAGATTAGATGTGTCATTAGAATTGTTAATTGCATTGGAAAAACATTGGACCATCTGAATATGGAATTAAAAATAGAATTAGTATGCATTAAGTTAAATTTAAGTTTGAATTTTTTTTGTCTTATGCAACTATATAGAGGAATTGTTCAAGAAATTTTTTTAAGACATTGTGAGCACAAGAGATCAAGAGGTCCAATCCCACTAAGTGATTTTTTTTTTTTAAAATTTCTATCATTTATAGTGTTATAGCCTATGCTTAAGCAATTTTTTATTTATTTTATTTTTTCAAGGAGTTAGGGGTGTCACCAATCAATCTATAGGTTTTACCCATTTTGAACACATTAGAATAGTCAATTTATTGGTTTTAGATCTCCCCATATGATTTTATTAATAAAAATGTATTAAAAATGGAAAAATAAGGCATTTTTATGCATAACAGGTGCATTTTTAATGCAATCCAACACCCTAAAATTTCTCAAAAATTGAACATGGAAAATTTTTGTTTAAAAACCATGAATGCAATATAATTTATTTCCACTTGTGTTATTGGAGACAACCATGTTGTATTTTAGGGTTTAAAGGTCCCTAAGGATCTGATAGGTTGATAAAGCCAATGACCCACCCATCTTGAGTTCATTGTTACCTCTCAGACCAGGTTATGTTGTAGTGGTGTTTTTAGATAAATGATATCAATTTATTGTCTTTTATATCAAATTTTGGTTTTTGAGCTCTTTGATTTCATTGATGAGGATTATAATAAATTATCTAATTATGTTTTTCATTACAAGGATGTCTCACCTGTCACTTAATAGGGAAAATATAATGTAGTGGTATTTGATCTTATTAGTAACTGTACAAGTTGTCAGGGGTTTCTAACACTATTAGTGTTGATAAAAATAAGGTCAACATTGTTGGGCATCAGAGTAAATATTACTTATAAAGGTATGCCATTATCCTATGACATGGATTTATGTAGTTGAGAAATCCCATGATGGTGATTATACTACAGTACTAGTAAAAAATGGGTAGAGGGGATGGGCATTCCCATCATAACATTTATCATTCATGTCATGATCTTTAGATCATAGGATTTATGAAGCAACATAGGTTGATCAATAACAAGATGCATAAAGTGTCAATTTGTAGTTGTGATAGAGACTATACAATGGCTTCATTGTCATGTTTCCTAGATCATCTTTTAGACCCCTTTAGATTAATGGGGGTTTGTTAGGTCATATGATTTAAATATGTATTATATTTTGTGCTAGTTGTTAATATGTTGTACATGACATGCATCTCATATGAGACACCCCCTTAAGAATTAAATAAACAAGTTCATATAGTATTAATGTTATATTGGTAATTGATGTTTTACATCAATTAATTATCTTAATTAATTAGGTGATTCAAAAGGTTATTTTATTGATGGAATGTTAGGTCGCATATGTAAAACAACCTCAAAAGCTTATTAAAATCTTGTGTGGAGAAATGAAAATGTAATGAATATTTTTATCATATAGCTTCTTTCAATAAATAAAATATATATTTTTATTGTTATTTACTTGTGAACTCCGAGTTCCCAATAATATCTTCAAATATGTGGTTCAATCTTTTAGTTTGACCATACATCAAAGAGTGGTGTGAAGAACTAAAGTTTAACCGAGTTCTAATTACAATAGTCAAGGTTTTCCAAAACCTTGAGATGAATAATTTGTATCAATATGAAATAATGACCTATATAACTCTATGAAAGCAAAATACCTCCTTCAAAAATATTTTATCAAAGATAAGGGCATCATATTTTATATTTCTTGCAATAAAACTTACTATCTTGGTGAATTTATCAACCACCACTAGGATAGTGTCATTTTGGAAATTTAGATATGAAGTAAATAGAGATCAAAAATCATTTATTTTTATGTATAAAATGAGAATAAAGCAATTTGACTAGATAATAATGCTCAAATTTAACTCAATGACATTACAAACATTTTTCCAAATAGGCAAGCACATACTTCTTTATTCTAAGCCAATAATATAACTTTTTGAGTTCATGTCATCTTTATGACACTAGGTTATGAAAAATGAGGTGTAATATGCACTTCCTCCAAGACTTGTTCCCTCAAATTTTCATAATATGGAATGTAAATCCTACCTAAGGTCATCTAAGTTAAAGGAATAAAGTTAAAAATCTTTATTCACAATTTCCTTGGATAATTCCATCGAAACTTCTTTGTAGAAGTTATTACTTAGTTGTTCTAGAATTGAACTTATAAAATTTAACCTTAAAATTGAAAGAGCAACAATATACATACATCTAATGACTAAATTTATAATTCATTTTTCCTTACCCTTGACATATGAGATGGACATATCATAATTTTTTATTAGTTACTACCATCTATGTTTCTTTACATTCAAATCATTTTGAGAATACAAATGTTCTAGGCTATGATGGTTTGATTTTACCTTAAAGGGATTATCAAGTAAAAAATGCTTCCATTGTTTGAGTGTGTGAATCACTAATATTAGTTAAAAATCATGAGTTGAGTATTTATTTTAATTCTCATTAAGTTATTAATAGAAAACCTATATATCATCTTATGTTAGGATGCCACCAAACCTCTTGAGATATGAATCCATCCAACTATCAAAATTACAATCTGGATTCAAAATCATGAGTATAGGTTAAGTGGTTAAAAAAAAATTAAGCCTTTTAAGGCCTCTTCACACTTTGGTTGCCACACAAACTTATTACCTTTGCATTTCAAGGAAGTGATAGGGTTATCCACCCTATAGAAATTGTCAATAAATTTGTTGTAACATCCAACCAACCTCATAAAGCATATTTCTTCATGAATAGTCTTGGGAGTAGGCCACTCCTTGATGGATTTTATTTTAGTGGGATTTAAAAAAATACCTTATTTTGAAAGGATATTTTTATAAATAATGGATCTTAACCCAAAATAAATATCATTTTGAAAGCTTCCCATAAAACTTGTGTTATTTTAGCCTTTGTAGGACTAAGCATAGGTGTTATTTGTGTTCCAATTCATTCCTTGAATGAATAAGAACATCATAAAGTATTAATAAGACAAGATGGTCCATGTGAACTCTAAATACATTTTTTTTAATAAAATCTATGAATTTTTTTAGTGCATTCATCAAATCAAATGGCATGATAGTGAACTCATAGTGGTTGTATCGAGTTTGAAAAGCCATTTTATGCACATATTCTTTGATTCATAGTTGATGGTACCTTAAATAAAGGTATATTTTTGATAAAAGCATAACATACTTTATTTGGTCAAAAAGTAATCAATTCTATGTAAAGGGTACCTATTTTTTATTGTGACTTTATTCAACATCTTTTAATCAATGCAAAGTATAAATGTTTTATCCTTCTTCTTCACAAAGACAATAAGAGAACCCCATGGTGAAACACTTTATATAATCAAACATTTTTTAATGAAAAATTATAATTGGACCTTGAACTCTTGTAGTCTAGTCACATTCATCCTATATGGAACCTTTGATGTAAGGACAAATCTAAGCATAATGGCAATTGAGAAGTTAAACTCCCTTACTAGTGGTAAGCCTAGAAGTTCCTTTGGAAATACATCCCCAAATTCATATAAGACTAAATAGTCTCTCAATTTAGGTTCTCTTTCATTAGATATTTATTTCATTTATATATAATAAATTTTTTAGCCTTTATAAAATGCCTTCTTCAGCTACAAGGCTAATAATTTTTTTTAGAAATTGGTCTTAGGATCCCTTGAATTTTCACCATATTTATTAGATCATCTAACCACTACACTTTCTTGTGAAAATATTCAAGTCTATCTTGATGTTATTACAACCAATCCATGTCAAAAATTAGGTATTAATAACCCAAGGGTTTTAGGCATAGGTCCAATTTGGTTTTGAAAACCCATAAGTGAGTTCAAATTTCTCCAAACATTCCAAAACTAGAATTATTTCTCCCATCAAACTCTACTTGCCATCCTTCTCTTAATATAGCAGGTTTAACTCTAAATTTTTTGTTAAGGGAAGGAAACATTAAACCATATGTTTCTTCATTATCAATTTATATATTCGATGAGAAACTAAAAATTATACATTGAGTTTCAATCAATGTGGACTACAAGTTTGCATTTTGATTGTCAATAACTTCAAATACTTTGTGGTTCAATGCTTGATTGTATTAAAATTTTAGGAAGTCATTGATGTATAATAGTATATGTCACCATATTCCTACCATTAAGATGATCCCTTTTGAGACAAGGGAATTGAATAAGTACTTGTTACTAGACCATTGTGATATAGTTATTACTGATTTTTTTTATTATCATTAGCCTTTCAAAAGTTTTGAGACCTAGAGCCTACTCTATTATGGTTTTGAATTTTAGCAGAATTGACATTAAATTTACCAAAAGTCTTATTATGATATTTAATTTTGAATTTAATGACAATAGGTGAAATAGAATACTAAGTTTGTTGTTTTTGATTCTTATTATTTTGAAACTCTTATCTAGCCTTTAGGTAATATTTTTTCTTATTTTTAGCCTGTGAGCTAATTTGTTAATATCAACAAGAATATGGGGCTTGATCATATTGACACCATGCATAAACACTTTATGTAGTCCTAATTTGAACTTAGTTAGTTTGGTTTTCTCATCATACATGTAGTTAAAATAATGTAAGAGGCAAAAAAACGTGTTCTCATACTTGGCCACAATGAAATTATTTTACTTCAGGAGCTAGAATTACTGAATATTCTATTCCTTATGATTTGCATCGAGGTATATATTATAAAATTTCCCTTCAAAGGTTTCCTAGGTAATATTTATGGATTCATATCCCTTAATTTCATAAATATGGTTCTACCAAAGTGCTACATCACCCACTAGTTGACATGCTCCAATTGAAGCCTAAATATTAGAATTCATATCATGCAAAGTGAAGTACTTATATAAATTTACCAACCAGAATTTTATAACATCACCTAATTATTCCATGACATAATTTTAAGGTGGGATATTATTGAGTTCCTTAATGAAAGGGTCAAATATAGATCTTAGTTTTGGAAGCTCTTCTTCCACTTTTATATTGTTGATTTATATCTTCTTGTTGATGCAATAAAAATTTGCCATCCAATTTTATTAGGCATCCAATCAATCCTAGAAGGTGTTAAGTACCTAAATAATAACAAATAGAATTTCATAATTTCCAATAGGGGGTTGTTTTTTTCATTCACATTTACATTAAAATTAGAATCAACCTTTCCATTAACATTAACATTGGCATTAGTATTTACATCTTCATTAGCATTAGAATTTCCATTTTTAAAAGGTTCATTCCTATTTATGTTCTTGTTTACCCTCCTTCCTCATATATGTAATATTAAAGGGTTTTTTCCACCCCCACCTCTTCTATTTCATGTTATTACCATACTAAGATACACAATCTAGGTCAAGAAATTACCTGAGACTCTTAGGGTAGAAACCTAGGTTTTGATATCATTGCCATAACCTCAAAAAATTTGAATCAATTTTTTTTACTTAACTTGATATTCATAATATATACCAAAATTTTTCTCAAATTAAAAGTGTGATTTATTAATTTCAAGGTTAATTTTACTTCAATTCAACATTTATATAAACTAAATCTCATCACACAATATTTTTCTATTAATACTTAATGTGCACCCTTTTTGAAGGGCAATGTGTGGCGTGGAAGGGTTTAACATAGGAAATATTTGATTGACCCATATACCAACTCTATTTTAGATGCTTATCATAAAGTTTATACATACTCATCCATACTAGGATACACTCTATTCTTGACAAAGCTATTAATCATCATTCATGGGGGATCAAGTTGGGAATAATGTAATGATGGTTTTAGTACCAATCAAGAAAACTAGACCAAAATTATTCCCACCAATCCTTTCACACCATTTTATACACATGGCATTGATAATGTTATTGAAATGACATAATAGATATAAAGAACAAGGTTGGGTAGGAAAAATCTAAAATTCTGCATCATTTTGTCAAGCACAAGTTGCTTCATGTAACACAAACTTAACTCAATATCCCAGGTAATATAATGGTTTTAGGTTGTCATCATAATCTATGAAATGGTAGAGGCACAATATAAAAACATTCACATTATAATTTCATCTCCACAAAAATAAGAAACAAAGATATCATGCTTGAAACATTAACTTAAATTATGCCCTAGATATTAATTTAATCCAATATTACATTCATATAAATTATTTTCTCTAGAAGTTTCTATTTAAACAATTAATGTCTCAATACCCTGTGCATACATATAATTATATATTGTCTCTTTCAAATACTAATGAAAAAGAGCCTAATATCACAATATTTACCATTATGAATAATAGATCATTGAAATTCCAAATTACTCATGAAATAATATAGATTTATGTGTCACACAATGTTACTTACAAATGTGAAAACCCTACTCTCATTATCTTATAGACATTTAGACCTAGATTTATCTTTTCATTACATGTCCAAGAGAAGAAGATTCTATAAACACATAAATTTAATCAATAAATGTTTGCCAATATTTATTCATGACATCCTTACCTTTCTTGGTTCTTTCATCACTTCATTAGCTAAAATCATTACAAGAACCTTCATTATCTTATAAATATTGAAAAAATAACATGTATACATCCCTATTTCATTCCTATTTTACTCATAGGCCATTCATATAAAGTTTAAAAGTTTTTGACATTCTGGGATAAGCCCACACAAGGTAAATAAGACCATAGTACAACCCTATCCTTTAATGCATCCTTGTCCTCTTACCTCCAACAGACACTTTTTAAAATCAAGACATTTAATAATGACTTTCCCGTGCTTTCCATAAGGTTAGATCATGAATATACTCAATATTATTCTATAAAATCACATCAAAGACACTCAATTAAAGACCTAGTAATCATTTAGAATTCTAATTTCAAAATTATTCTATCTTAAGCAAAAGATCATTATTATTTCTAATTTTAATTCTGCTACTTTCTTACATTCGTAGGCTAAGTTTAACACCGATTTATTGCAGGTCAAGGGCATATTTTCTCAAAAATTCTAATCAATATTCTAGTTTCATTCATCATGGATTTATTACTTTCCAAAAAATGGAAAACTACATCCAGCTAAGGCCATTTGGGCTATGTAGGTAACACTCAATCAACAAGGGATTTTTTGAGGATAACTCAACCATTCCTAATTCCCCTTTTAAATTTGATCTCTTTTGTGTGATTACATAGGAATAGGGCATAAAATTTATAGGTATTATATATCTCTATTCGGCCCACACATAGAATCAAGAAACCCTTGCAGGCAACCTACACTCTCCAACTCTAAATTTTTATATATGGTTGACATGGACAAAGTAGCATAAGGGAACAAACTTGCACTGCATCCTTATCCCCTTAGTGTGACCTTGTGTACCATATAATATTATTATTTCTATGGTGACATGTTCTTAAGTCCAATCTGATAGTTTTAAAAGAATGATATAGCTTGTACATGCAACACGCAATAAATTATAAGCTAAGTATATATTTCCTCTTTGAAATTTACTATTTTATAGCCCATTTTTGGCTTTATAATTTATTTTATACTATTGTAAATTAGTTTCAATAGTTTATTTATAAATTAATTGATTAATTATAGGGTAAAAATGTTCATAAGCATTTGAACTTTTAAAAATCACCTGAAATAAGTCAACATGGGAACAAGAAACATATTGTCAACATTTATGGGCATGCTATAAGGAAAACATAGTATGTATAGAAGCCTTTCATATAATGATAAATATGCCAAAAAAAATTATGTAATTTATAATAAGAATAATAGACAAAATGAAAATGGTGAATATGTCTTCAATAAACCCATTCTATAAGATCATAAACATTATACCTTTATCCATTGCTAGGGTAACCAAAATAAACCAATGATACTATGATTACACTAATGGTAAGTTTATGTATTCATTATGAGTTTATCAAGACTAGAATATTTTCACAAATCATTGCTCAAGTACAACACATTTATGTTACAACTATACTAATCCCTATTAATTGATTCCATTAATGCAATGGATCTAATAACAAGACAAGCCTTGATGCTAATAGAATGTAAAGTATAATAAACACTACCATTAAAAGAATCATAATGACCATCCTATTAACATTTATTTTATTGTTTAGTCTTTGGCCTCATAATGAATACTAATGTAAAATAAAAAAATATCTAACATAAATAATGTTACAAGTTATAACTCCACAAATATGATGTATAAGTTAAAAAAAAGCCAAGACTTGAGTTAGATTGAAATGAATAAACCAATGAAGAGACACTAAATTGCTACCTCAATTACATGAGATGGATTAAATTGATAAGGTAGAGTATTAGTGATTTAGGGAGTTATAATTATAGTAACTAGGTTTGTTCATGCAAAGTTGAAAGAGAAAGATAACTATGATGACCACAATAATGTTCATCCAAAGATATGATTTCAAGAAGTTAAATTTCTATGCCTATTAAATCCATATACCATGAGATCTAACTTCAACAAGGTAAAAATTTTTAACATCAAAATCCATACAATTAAGTTTATCTAATTGCCTCCTGAAAATAAAGTCACAACATCATAAGGACTGATCTCACCTATAGAGTAATATGAGTGCAATAAGCAAAATTATAGTCTCCATTACATAAGGTAAGCTCTAACAAAGCTTATTACTTAAATTTAGTGATAATAAAAATTATTTTCAAGAGAACCAATTGATTATAAAGGTTTAATCAATGAGTCAATGAGTATAATATAATTCTCTCATGTTATTCCTTAATTTTCCAATGAATCTATAAACAATAATTTCCTTGATCTCAAGGAAGACAATCAATTGAGAAAGATGAGAGAAGCATCCACATAAAAATATTGCAACTCCATTTGGGTTTAACTTGTCTAATACTTCATTCATCTATTGAATACTCACTAAATGAAAGAGTAATGTGTGAAATTAATCCTCTATTAGTGTTCCTTACAACCTAAACCATTAGTTTGGTAAAGCAACAATTCCCCAAGTAGAATAACATCACTATAAAAGCATATGCATGAAATAAAAAATATAGTTAGATAGAGAGATATTTCCATTATGGATTCAAATTTTCATGTTTTTATTAAAAAAAAGAGAGAGATGAAAAAAATAACATCACAATGAGCTCACAATGGTCGAAGATTCTTATCCATTATTAATGGTTGCCACTAGTGGGATATATGCCAATAAATTTTACTGCCACCTAGGACATGGAGTAAAATAACAGTTTAACCACTCAATGATAATTTGAGGGTGGATCAAGATTCATAGGGTTTTCCTATTACAATACTCTTTTATCAATATAAAAACATAGGAATTCACATCTGTTTAACAAGAGCAAACAATAAAGAAATCAAGCAAGGTGAACATGGGTACCAAATAAAGTAGTGAGAATAATTTTGGGGAAGGAAAGTGATGAAGGGATATTCAAGGCCATAAAATGCCCAAGAATAACTCCCATATATTCCATCCCTTCATATGTTTTTCCATGTTCACCTAAAATATCCTTGGAGACAAGAAAAACTAGCATTTATATAATACTAAGTCAACAATGTGTAGTAATGAGGGAAAGAAAATTAAAAAAGTAACATACTACATGTATTCAATGTTTACATATAAATCATAAGCCCTAGTTTTTCCTTCCTTTTCTCCCTTTATTTCCTTTGTGTGTGTTTTCAATTTTTTTCTAAAAACTCCTCAAGGTTTTTTAGGATTTTCAGTTATGTGGTGGAAAAATATGGTAAGTCTAACCACCCATTTTCTCGTGATATCAACATGTCATAACCAATTTATATCCATAGGTTTGGGAAGGTAGAAACACCACTTTTTACTTTTTTTTCCTTCCACTAAATGTTTTTCCATGGTTTCTGAAAGTCAAAGTCTACATGTTATTTTTCTTTCATATTTTAATCATTATGACTTTTAACAAGATTTTATAATCAAGTGCCCCAACCACGTCAAAAATTATACATGACCATGTTGTGGTATATTAACTAATAATGCAAATTATCAACATGTGTTATAATATATGATTATAATTTAATATAAACATATTTTCCTTTCTCTAATATCTTACTAAAGACTAAGATTTGAGCTAAAACATGTTTTATTCCTTTCACACAAATCAAAGAAAGAAAAAATCTTCTAAGGGATTTAGTTTTTCTTCTATCATGCATACACAATTGCACTACCAAATTTTATTATCATGACCAATCACAAACCACCCTAATATAGGGAAATTATAAAATTTTAAACAAACAACAAAAGCACACAAATCACTAGTCTGAGCATAATAAAAGATTATAAACATAAAAGGAGGAACACGTATGTCTCTCTCAATATCATTACTTGTCATTAACCTCTATAGGGGTGTAAATATCCTCATCATAATCCTCCACTACTTGGATTAACTCATCCTCATCAGACGATATTAGTTGAAACACACACACAAAGCATTAACAATACATGAACACAAAATATGAATGTAGAAATGGAAAAAAGTACTATAAATAGATAAAAGGAAATAATTGCATGAAATAAATAAAATTCATATCTCAACTATAAAATAAAAACTAAACACACACACACACACAAATACACACACACACACAGACACACACACACACATACATACTGGAATGAATACAAGTATGAATCATGTGGTATTATTACTGAAGGTGATTAATACACACTTATTTATGAGGCTAAACCATGTGATGTCAAAATAATATCCTCTTCACATATAAAGAGACGGTGTTCAAAACCTTTGCTCAAGATTCCATTCATGAAGTATTTAACTATAGTGATATCTAATTTTGATGTGTGGGATATGTATCTACAATTCCAATAGTAATTCTCCATCCCATTAATTTTTTTTGTCATGAGTTTATGGAAAGATAGGTTAATAAGAAGGAAAAATACATTATTTTGCATTTTTTCTCATCATATTAGAGAAACATAGGTACAAATAGACACAACATCTAGTATCATGCAAAAATGAATTAATTCAACATCTAAAAGTCAATGCATGATAGGTACAATGCATGAGGACATGATCATATGTCAAAATAGGGGACCTAAAATCCTTCTTAGGGAATAGAAAATGTAGGTGTATGCACATGATAAAATGACCAATATAACAATCCTATTTATCTATATAGACTATGATATAAATAAGATATCATAACATAAATCATACTTATACTTAGATGGTACAACAACGATGCTCAAGGTGGTCATAGATCTAGCAAAAAGTAATCCAAACTTTATGTCTAGGGTATAATATTCCAAAGCCTATGCCTAAGATATGGGATATGGTTCTAGATATATCCTAAGATAAATCAAATGATATAGTAATGGTAACAAAAGGGTGTATCAAGGATATACTAAGGATACCACATGAAAATAACTGATGAACAAGGGTAACCTAGATTCAAGAAAGATGTAACATCCTAAACTAATAAGAAAGTAAGTGGTGCAACGGTCAACCAAATGGGGGTATATCAAACTAAAGGTGATAATGACAAGCCTAAAAAACCTTATAGATAAATAATTTATTTAGTATAAGGAGGAGCATAAGTAAATATAAATAATATACATTTAATATAATAATAATCAAAGTAAATATATCTTATAAGTAAATAAATGAAAGAGAATAAGGATAGAGATACTTACCTTTGGTGTGATTCATTGGAAATACCCCATAAATAACTCTAAATTCCAAGTCGATGATATCAACAAAGCCAATACATTTGAATGGGTGTTGGTTGACTCAAAAAATATATTGGTCAGGGTGATATAGTTGGGAATATATGGACACACTCAAAATTGTATCATCTAGATCGATATAAAACATGGATAAATAAAATGCATTATCTTGGTCGATGCAGTAAAAATACAAGGTGGTTACAAATATGGATAGAAGGAGAAAGGAAGGATACCCAAAATATTTTAAATTTGTGTGTGTGTGTGTGTGTGTGTGTGTGATATAAAATAAATTATTAGTTAAAAATTATAAATGGACATTTAGTTTCTTATAATTTAATTTATGTTATATATATATATATATACATATATACACACACACTCTTAGGATGTTTGAGAGTAGTTTCAAAACTCTAGAAGTTATAATGCAGATTCTACATTTTGGAAGATCTTATTTGATTTTAGACTCAATTTTTTTTAGGGTTTTAATATCTCAAACCTAGGCATATTTTAAGGTTTTAGGGTTTTAGAGAGACAACATATAAGGTATGAAGGTTACATGAAGGACTAAATAGGCAAACATATTTCACAAAGTGCCAAGATTTGATCCCACCCTACTCCTAGTGCAGTCGTTAGGATGTACACTTAGGGAGATTGATATGTCAACAAACCCATTAAAAATAAATTATTAATAAATGATAACTAAAAAATACTAGTTGTACACAACATGCACCAATCTCATCCATACATAGTTAAACACCTAGATTTTAAACATAAGAAATTACATGCATGTAAAGTCCAAACCTTACTTACAAATCTAAAAAAATTAAGGTGTGATAATTCCATCATATTTTTCATCTTTTCAAATTCATTTTTAAATTTAGCATTTTAATTTACATGTTTATTGTTTATATCCACTAGGGTAGACATGAAAATATTTTTGTATATTATTGAATGGTATATCTCCCTAGTGTAATAGTTTTATCTTTTTTATTTATTAAAATTTGAAGATAAAATAAGTTGTTATACCCATGTGGTGCATGTACACACACATATGGATGTAGGTATGGAGTGCATCAGGTTTTGCTTTGTATAGTGTTTTCCTAGTATTAGGTGTTTATATTAAGCCAAAATATACTTGTATCGAGGTGTTTTTAAAAGAAAGTACACAATGTGATACTAGGATAACAAAAGTACACAAAATTAATTTAAATATGCACACAAAATAAATATAAATTGAATAAAACAATATAATGATAAAGCCAAAATTGAGATTAAGATGCTTTAAAATTAATTAGGTCTTAGAGGGATACCTTGGTTTACTCACCTATGCATTATTGCAGGCTAAAGATGATTAAAATAGATATATTTTCAAAATGGTCAAACTTTTTGTTTGCCTACTTGAGTTAATCAAAAACCTCTCCCACTTTCTTGAAAAGTCAGTATAGATTTCTTGGGATCGATGTTTCTTTATCCATACCATAATTGACATAAAATTAAAGGGTATATGTACTTAAAAAATAATTTATTGGTTTCTTTCATCTACCTGAAGTGATAAAAAACCTCACGTAAATTTTTTTGTAGATTTCATAGAAGTGTTATTTATGTTTTATAAATAATGTCAAGTCTTCCTTAAATTTTTCAATCACCTTCATTTGTATATTTTGATCAGAAGGCTCTCTTAAATTTTTGAATGGATATGCATAACTTTAAGAATATATTCTCCTTGCTATTATCCCTAATCCACTCCAAGGAATATTGAAAGAGCATAAAAAATGAGTTTAATTATTGTTATTAACTAAATTTACACCCTAAGGAGGCCTAATATATCCTCCTTAAATTTAGAATAACATTGAAACACCTCATATGTTGTGGGTGACAATTCTCAGAGGCGAGTCTCTAGATTATGGGCTAGTTCCCATGCACAACACCGACAACTAACCTCTATCCTAATTTATTTGAAGGAAAAGGGATAGAATGATATTAAAAACTAATATAAAAGAGGTGATGCACCAACATTAACTCCACAATTCTACTTGAACTTGCACTATGGAAGACAACTTGCAAAATTGATCTAAAAAACCAAGGTTCTCTTAATAAAAGTGTTTCAACATGAAGGTATAATATAATGTATTTATAAAGGTATATGAATAATAGATCTAATAATAGACACTATTAATCTTTTTTACAATTAAATACACACAAAAAAACCAATTACACAACATGTGACCTGCTATAAGGCATATTACTCACATAAATCATGAAAGAATGAGATGGCCATAAGGAAAGATAACCATCACTTGTCATTCAACCATATAATACTTGACACACTTATGCAAGAATTTAAGAAACTAAACTAGATTTAAATATTTATTAAAAATTCAAAATAAATAATCAACTCAGTAGGGCTTCACCATACTAAAATGTGTATTTCATATAATGCCAAAATAGGTAGCTTATATAAAGAAACAAGGAAGAGAGAGAGGGGTGTAGAAGAGGGAGATTTCCAAGTGTCCACATGAGTTATGAAAAATAAGGGAATTAGAGAATAGTCTAAATAGGTATATAAATACACATGTTCCTCCTCTAAATTTGTTTCATATCACACATAGCATAAGAGTTTCAAACTTAGCTTGATACCTTGCACTACTCCTCAAAACTATCCTTATTTGCATGAAAAGAGTGAAAAATGGGATTATTAATAATTTTATCATCATGGAATGAATTTATACCTCCTATTTGACACCTATCCTACACTTGGAAACTCCCTTTAAAATTTTAGTGGCAATCATCACCCTACTCCTTGGGTATCTTGAAACTCCTTCATCTACTATGCTTAGCCTTGTCCAAATGACTTAAAACTTGATCTCAAATTCATCAAGGCACTATTTATCCATGAAATTAATTAAAATACATTATCATACCTGAATAAACACATTTGAGTTCATGAAATAATCCCCAAGACTTCAATTTGCTCCTTATGCTTTCATTTGGCCTTTTTTTTTGTATCCCTAAAAACCTATAAACCTCCTTGTGTATGATAATTTATGGATGTTAATAAAGCATTGATTACATATTTGAGGACCCAATATGGATTTACAACTCCATGACAAGTTTGAGGTCTTCAGAGTGAGTGGAAGTATCTTTTTTTTGCTATTCTTTTGCCCCAATAAGGCCTCAATTAGGACTCCTTACCTAAAAGGTTGAGTTTCTACTCGAGACCTCTTCCAAACATGTGAAACCACAAAAAAGCATGTGATTAAATTTTATTGGCTTATAATCAAACTCCATGCCAAATTTGAGATCTTGAGACCATGTGAAAGTGTGAGAACCATGAAATGGTCCAAGAAACTAGCCCTTTCTTAAGCCTGTTTTAGATTGGCTTAAAAAATAGACTTGTAGGATCACTTCCATGGTGTATTATATAGATTTTTGGGCATGGAGATATATCATACACTCCAAATCACCCTCATAAATAGTTTTCAAGTGATCCATTGATCAAAACCCTAAAAAATATAACATTAATTATAGTCCATATAGTTGTAGGTACATGAAAAATTCATGATGGGAACCTTCAAGGAGTGTATAATGTTTTTTTGGGTGATTATAAAATAAAAATAGGTCATATCATGCACTTTAGAGGTTGATATCTCACATCAAATTCTTATTAGGGTTTTAGGAGGGTTTAAAGTGACTTACATCCTTAGTGATTGTTCATAAACCTTGGGCCCTTAATTCCTAAACCAATGACACAAATCTCAAGTGAAGTAACCCCCTCAAATTTACCTACGAGAATAGGATTCCATGCATTATTTACGTATATATCTAAGTGCAATAATTTGGTCTTTAGGTCTTTACATTGCCATTGGAGAGTAGCTTATAGTCTTAGGCATTGTTCATGAAGGTGATGGATCCAATCCAACAACCAATACCACAAGATTGAAGTGTTGGGAACTATTTAAAATCCCTAAAATCCATTTGGATCCATGCATAGTGTTAAGGTTATATCAAGTGAGAGAATATTGGTCTTGAATTGTATTCATCCACCTAGAGAGCTCGAGGAGGTCTTAAAGGCCAAAAGGGCACTTTTATTATCTTTCACTATCCATGGATGTTATTATAGGGTACATAATATCATTATACACACATCAATGTATTATAGTCTTCATTTCACCCCAACCAACCACCTCTCTCATGATTTTTCATATAGGTTTGCCTGTGTAGTATCAAGCTTACCAAGCCTACATACAATTTTCAACATTTTCCCTCATTTTGATGAGTTTGAGGTCTATATGAAATCATATTATCATAAGAAAACATATACATATTTACTTAAATCCCTCTATCAACCTTTATGTCTCTCAAAACATGTAAGTGTTTTTCAATTGACTAGGAAAACCTGTAGGTACACAATTGACTATGTATATAGGGTTCAGGTAAGTTGATTTGATCATCTTTCTATGAACCTTCTATATGTTTACTCTGAACTCAATTTAATCCTATAAATTTTATATGATATGACCCAAACTTCCATCTCACTGACAATAGGTGGTATTCTCTTCTCAAGTTTGAAAATAGCCTGTCTTTCTTAAACCAGTCTATAGGTGTCAATTTTAGGATCTTGACTGCGTCTTAGGAGTTTATAAATCTTATACAAGTCATTGGAAACTCAATAACCTTTATCAAAATACTATTAGTTTATAATATTTCATTGAACCTCTATAACTTTATCAAATCCCTACATCTTCACTTGTATACATCTGTTAGCTTATATCTTCCAAGGCATGGTTGTAGGTGATGAATTGAAAATAATTTGAACATGAGATTTGAGAATTGATATTATCCAATAAACTATGGATGTTTTGAAAGTGATTAACTTCTTTTAAAACTATTTTCATTACTCCACAAGTTTTATTAACCTTTCATAGCATCTACACAATTATACCTTCCTATCTTCATACACAGGCCTATGTATGAGTGCTAAACCTATAAATTATTTCAACTCAACTCTCTTTTGGATTTTAAATGGTTTAGGTGTATCCATTTGGTTATGTATTATCTCATACTTATAATTAATCATGTTTATGCACTTATCGTTCTTCTCATGACAATTGGTTTCTGTCCAAAATGAGGAACTATAGGTTTAGAACCTATAGTTTTGACTTTTTGCATAAAATAAATATTGAGAACATCTTCTTGGGTCCTCTAATCATGGAAATTATATTAACCCATGTCATATTTATATCATCCTCTCAATATACCTAAATATATCCAACTAAAATCTATATAATCCCAAACTTGCCTGTGTATATGTACATGGTTGTTTATAAGGTTGGCTCATATACAAGGCTTATATATGAAGTTGGAGCCCATGAGTTCATTCATAACATTTTATGATTCATTGAGATAATTCAAGATCAACTAAATTTTTGGGATGGCATATCAATTATTTTCCATTGATTGAACACACTTAATATGGAATTTATGACTTATGAACATCCACCTACAAGTCTGTAGACCTGTAGGTGGGCAAGACTTATCCAAGTATTTTTTTAAGAGTACATTTGGAACTCATGCTCATAACAGTGGCATAAATTTTTTTAAATTGCATATTCATATGATATTATTGGTTCTCTATTATCAATTAGGCCAAATTTGGCAACCGGGCTTGTAAGATATTGTCAATGCACTACATCATGCTTCTAAAGGATAAAAACATGACATATATTGAAGGAATATATACAAATAACAATTTATGAAGGAAGGATCACATGAATAATCTAATAGTTAAGTATTTTACATGAGTAATGAATCACTTGAAAACTTCTGAGAGTGAAAAAATTTCAAACCAACCTAAACACTTGGAGCAGGGGTGACATGTTACACATGCTTGAGGTAATTATATCCTTGTTGAAGACACCTCATGAGGTTGAGTTGATTGATGAAACAAAAATTAAAATTAATTATTTAATCTATGAAAATATCTCACAAAAACCATTCTCCTTCATTAAACTCTAAAGTGAATAAATAAGAGCAAAACTAGACCTTACTTGAATGAACAAGACATAGTGACCTTCTTTTAGTCTTAACAATTGTTCATAAAGGAGAGGGGTTAATATAAAAAATAATGACATAAAAATAAATATTATTATAACCCTTATCATTTACCAAAATTTTAAACTCTAAATTTCTCTCTCTTATCCAAACCATGCATTTAAATTTTGCCTTTATGAGCTTATGAAGAGAGTGATGGAGGAGAGAGAGTTATTTGTATCTCTGAGACCTAAAGATTGATCCTAAGCATTAATATGAATTTTGGAAGATGAAGACACTCATATAAACCATTTTAACCTACAAATAGATCTTTCAAGTTTGTACAAGTACCCATAACTACCTGTAAAAGAGTATTTCTCTTAATTTAGGCATTGAATTGAAAGTATAATCAAGATCTAACCATATCTAACCCTTATATGACATAAAATACATTATAAAACTTCTTTAAACATTTTTTTATTGAAAGTGGTATGTACAATTCATCAAATTTAGCCCAAAAAAGTGGCTTAAGTGACTTTGGAATGTATTCTAATCATAACAAAGGTTAGTACATGACAATATGACTTTTAAGACACATTAACAACCTTATATAATGAATAACCACCATGTAATGAACTTGAATACAAATTAAAAAAACCATAATATTATAAATTACCTTGAGATTATATAAGTACATGAAATACCCAACTTTAAACAGAGCTAGTCAAAGACCAATATGACCATATTAAGACCATTACAAGACCATAACAACTTTATACAAGTTTGAATAACCCTATTAATTTTTTTAAATATATAGGAGTTGACCATTTTGAATTAGGGTTTAGAATAGGTCAAAAAATTGGTGATTCATAGGGGTAACATGCCTACAATGCTAATAGATCATTGGCCTTATCCTCCCATTGGGAAATGGAGTCAATCTTATACCAAAATCTAAAAATGACATGCCTCTAAAAACTCAAACTCACACCACACCACACAACAAGAAACAAACACACTATGCTAAATGAATTTAAGGAAAAAACACAACATCAAACACACTCAAAACAAAACACCTAACCTATTAAGTACAAATCCTCAAAACAAGTTTGAGGTGGTGAAATAACTCTTGATTCAAACAGGATAAAAAATAATATTTCTGTAGTCACAACTAATCCATGAGAACAAACCATCATATGATGAATGCTTGTCAGTGAAAAATTTCTTGTGAAGGTGATCAAATGATAAAAGTAGCCTAGGTTTTGCATTGAGATTGGAGAGATCATTTTAGAATATATCTATTTGTATAGGAATGTATAATGTATCCCACATTAGTATGCTTACATGAACCTTATTTATCTACTCAAAAATATTCATAGGGGAGTTCCCAACCTTGTCATGTCATTTAAAAGTCATAACACTACTATTTCCTTTTGTCACTTGATGCATAAGAGGAGGCATTAAAGGAAATTTATCATTTTAGAATTTCTAATTTACCTAAGACATAAGGATTTTATTTGACACACCTCTTTGAGATTCTTGGGGGTTCATGTTTAGAACACCACTTGTCCCTTGTACCTCTTCAACCACTCTCTTCTTTGACCTTGTGTTTGTAGTTATAGAATTTGATCCTATTTTCAAGTTCCCTTAGTATTTGACTACACATGAGTCCCCTTGAAGGTAGTTCAAAAAGGTAGCATTTGATTGAGCATCTATTCTATTTTTATCTCCTTCACTAGGCATCTCTTCTTGAGTCATAATAGGTATTGTTCCCCATTGAGCCATATAGGCTTGATTGAATGCCTCATTTGCATAAGTGGAAGAGTCATGAGGCTGGTCCCATGAAGGATTCTCTCTAATATATTGTACAAGATTTTTTTGGATAGGTACAAGTGCTTTAGAAGTAGAAAGATCATTCTGATTTTGACCATTATATTACTTTACTTGAGTTAGCTTCCCTAGTCCTTGATAGTGACCTTGAAAAGGTTGTCTAGGAGCTTGATAAGATTGATAGGGTTGGTAAGGATCTTGAAGATATATCCATTTATACTATTTTTATTTCCTTTTAAGAGTTTTATTCTCTTCTCTAAGATCTTTGATCAAATCTTCATCTCTTGGCTTGCTTGGCTGATTAGGGGCAACTTGCTTATGCTTGGGTGTGGAGATGGGATCAATAGTGGGCATAGGAGTTTCCACATTAGGAAAAAAAATAATGGGGGGTTTAGGATATATATTACCACCCCATATAAGCAAATTATTAGCCCTTATGGTAGTCTCATATGTATTGGATACTGTGTCCCATCCCATGGATTAGATCATCATATATATGTCACTATTGAAAACTTTGATGTAATAGAGAAAAGCATGATGTGTATTAGGAATTACTAATATTGGGATCCTATCTAAATTATTTTGAAATATTGTATTGTGTAGACACCTAAATCTGGCCACCAATGACCTCCAACCAGGCTTTTGACTAATTTCTACCTAAAACACACAATTTGGCTTAAAAACACTAACACACTAAATAATGTGAAACTAACATATTAAAGTGACAATTTTGGTCAGGGTATCATTAAATAGGGCAATGCAATTTATGGGCTAGCTAACTTTGGTTAGATCATTCTGAGTCAAAATGCCAATTTTGCACCTAGGTGCTTTGGATTTCTCTTTCCTATCAAATCTTCTGCACAAGACATGTGCCTTTGTTATTTAATATTGATAACATCATAAATGGGAATATGGATCCAATGCATCTAACATTACATTATAATTCTAATCCAGTCAAATTTTAGACCAATAACAAGGCATTCTGATCAATCTGAGTAATTTGTGCATAAAGTGATTAAACATACTTAAGAACTAATTAACCTAAATCAAGGCCTAATTAAGAATCATGTGGAAACTTGTTGAATACTTATTTTTAGAAATGAATATGGAATATCTACATCATCAGGTGACCTCATTTCTTAGGGAAGACATCCCTAGGCCATAAATGCCACAAATATTAGGATTCATGCCCTCCATGCCTCATCAATGCCTTCCATAATGCCCTCCATGCCTCTTAATTTCCCCTTCTTCCAATGTCATGATGAGGATAATTATAAAATTAATTCTAAAAATTGAATTAATCTTCAACCACACATCTCAATCTTAGGATGGATGATTCATGTTGATTCTAGACATTTGCAAAAATCTATAAATAGAGAGGCCTTACTACATGAATTTTAAGACTTGATAATGCAAAGTTATAATGCATAAATAATTACAAAAGCCATTGAAATTAGTGTTACCATGCCAAATTGATTCCAAGCCAAGCCAAGCCATAAGCCAAAGGTGCCAAAGAGAGATAGAGGTAGCCAAACTTTCATTTCCAAGGACTTCATGAGCATAAACCGAGTAAGCCACTACAACAAGATTTTTGGAGCATCTAAGGGAGGTAAAAGAAGGTTTATTTTGAATTTTAGTTATTTATTTTATTCATGTTTTTAAACTAAGCTCTCCCTAGTGTCTAAGCCTAGAGATGTTATGCTAGTTAGTGTGTTTCTTTCATTTTGTTTTCATTTGAAACTAACACCATACTAACCATCCTCTCTTGAGTCAAATTCCTATATCACATAATGGCATGCACAGTGGGATGAGACACATCTCACACCTAAATAAGATCATTTTTCATCTTTAAAATATTCATTTGGACCCTTAAAACTCTTGTAAATTGATTTTCTAACTTTATTTTGCCATTTTTCTTTATCATATATTTACACAGTAACCAACATCAACTAGTAAAACTGACATCGATTGCATATCTTAACTGATGTCAATTAGTAAAATTGACATCAATTAGATACCTATCGATGGTCACATTAGTTAATTGACATTAGTTAGATAACTCACATTAGTTATCAAAAGTAACCATCATTGGTTGTATATAATTGACATTGGTCACTGTGTTTTTATTAAAACATAGACGTGAGAGCTCTTTTTCTAAAGTTTATTGTTTCAAACCCAAAAGAGCTTCAAAGATAAAGGATATACTAACATTTTTACTGCAGGATCAAGCTTGACATTTTTAAAAAACATGTTTAGATCACCTTTTGCATGCTTAAAAAAATCAATTAGGAACCTTGATTTGCTGTTTAACAAAAAATTAGATGTTTATTGTGATTGTTTTCAAAGTTTGCAACTAAGACCAAGGGGTCAAATGAACACCACCAAATTTTTCATTTGGGCTTAAAATTGAACACACTTGTCAGTTCTTATTTTTAATATTTATTTAATTAGATTTTGTTTGGCAAAAAAAGGAATGTTACGCGTATGCTCTTCTATTTGTCCCCTTTAGGGAAACTTTGAAATCAAAAGTGCCATTCCTATTGCAAAAACCCTAGTCCAAGGTTTAGAAAGAATGTCATCTAAATCACTCACCAAAAAATTGTTAAAGTTTGGGTGACCTTGAAAATGACCCTAAAGTCTTTCTATTAGTCTTTTATTTTCATGCAAACTTGGTTTGTTAGGGGGATGTCATTACCTCCCACAAGTTCTTTAGGGAAGATTTGACTTGGGGTTTCATCTCCCAGCATTGACTTCACTTACTCCTTTTGAGTTGCATAAGGGATGTATCTATATTTGGAATATCACACTACACTGATCGAACAATAGGATGTAGTGGTTTTAAAAAGGACTAAAACTTTTTACAACTAGTCAATGACACAACCACCCAATTTTTGTGCTTGTCTTTTGCATCATTTTATTTGAAAGATATTGTGCAATTTATTCCTCTAGAAATGTTCAAAAGCTTGCTAGTTTAGTCAACCCCACATTGACATACCCTTGCTAGGATTTGGATGATTATACTTAATGTATTTTGGTCATTTTTGCTTGATATGGTTTGAGACTAAAACTTGTTCATTTGTTCATAAGCCATGTCAAAACCAATTTGTCTATACATCACTCTTTTGTCTAAAGAGACATTATGCTAGCCATTTTACACAACACTTGTGCCTAGAAATTTTTACTAAACTTGTTTGTGTGTGTGTCATTTGAGTTTCAGAGGGTAGTGTTATGTTGACCAAATCATGTCAAAACATTTTGAGCATTTTTGAGTCTTTGAAACATAACATAGATTACATCATTCAAGCATGCTTACACCGTTAGGCTGCTCAATTTATTTCAAAAAATTGTTTACCATTATATCAAAAACCATTTGTTTCAAACCATGTCATGTATACCATTTGGACCTTGTTTATGCGTCATTATGTTGTCCGCTCTTATCTATATTGTTTGGTCTAATCCTAGTCTTCAACATTGCATTTTCAATTAACCTTATCAATTTTGGATCCAAACATTGATTGATTTCTATTTAGGCCTCAATTCATGGGGTTGGTAAATAGATATTTTTATTTTGGGTTACATAGCTTTGGTTAAATGATTACCCAATTTTGAACACTATTGATTATTTATTTGTTTGAGAGCCTATCCTCATCATTTTTTGTGACTTTGTTTGGGAAAACACAATCTTTATTCAAAAACCTTTGATGTTAGACATTCGACATAAGGTTGTTTTATGCCAAATATTGGCATAAACTAATTTTGAGATGCAAATTGACCTTTTCAACCAAGGTTGAAACTTTTATCTTTTAAGCATCACTTTTTATAGTTTGAAAAACTTTAAGTCTTTCTATTTTTGGAACTTTCTTTATTAAATACATATATGTCTAGCCACACTTATGGTGTAGTCATAGATAATCCAACTTATGATAGAATGGCCACACAAAATGAATTATATGGCTTTATTCAAGACCCTAATGATGCTAATATGGTTTGTGAGAAAGATTTCTATCTGACTCATATTAATCATTCATGGGAACGAAGTCATGAAACAACTTACGATCCAACTCAAGACCTTGATTGGTATGCAGAGGATTATGAGGACTTTGAAGACCCAACTATAGATAATGTTGTTTGAGATATGGATCCATACCCTCTTTAAAATAATTAGTACATGGAACACAGTCAAGAACCAACTTATGAGCCAACTCATGATTGGGATGATATGGTTTATGAGGAAGACTTGGATGCTTTGGCTTGTGCAAGTAATTAGGATCCAACACATCATACCATTTCTATTTGAGGACCATAATGTCATACCATTCCCATACCAAGACCTCATCCTTTGGTTTGTGCAAGCAACCAAGCTCCATAATGCCCAACCATTTATATACTAAGACCTCATGCTTTGGTTTTTGTGAGCAATCAAGCTCCACAATGCCCCTTCATCATTCCAAGACCTAGTCCTTTGGCTTATACAAGCAATCAATCCCCACAACACCCTATTGTTACCATCTCAAGACTTTTTCCTTTGGCTCATGCGAGAAATTATGATCCCTAAGGCCCTACCATTATCCAACCACAAGTCATTCCTCATCCAGTATCAATCCCATCCAAACCTCAACCGATCTAATCATTCAAAGACCAGGTTATGTTTAAAGCTGGTATTTTATAACTCATTGAAAACCAAAGCCTAGAAAACCAACCAATCCAAGTTGTTTTTATTTAACCAATGTCTTATGATAAGTCAACCTATGATGAATCACCTATTGATCCTATACTAGTTTTCAAGGAGTCTCACTCTGATGACCCAGTCTTTATTGAGTCACTTTTTAATGATTATAACCACCTTTGGGAAAATCATTACCTTGACCATGTGCCTATTTTTTAAGAGCCTCCTATTGACAAGTTAGTCTCTAAGGAGTTGTCTCTTGACCTTTTTCCCATTGTAGAGGAGGCTCACTTTGACAAACAAATCTTTGTGGAGCCCATTATGGCATCACAGGCTATTGCTTGTCTAATACCAAATATTTAGAAAAACATCATTATAACAAAGTGCCTATTAGATGAAGAATTAAAATTAGAGTCACATTCTATTCTTGAACCGGCATCAAATTTATCATCAGAATTAGAATCAACATTAGTCTCAACATCGGATTCAGAGTCCCTTAAGTTAGAATCAGATTTAGAAGAAGAATATGTTCATGGCTATTACAACATTGGTTATGCATGTCTTATAGATCAATTTGAATACATTTGTGATCCTTCTATGGTTTTGGAGGATGATTACTTCAGCTTTAATATAAGTTATCCTAGTATCTTCTATGAGGATTGTGCAACCTCTCCCCATTCTATTACCATTCCACATGCCATAACCATAAACCAAAATAGCCATATTATTGACATTCCATCTCCCACAAGTGTTGATTGGGATATATAGAATCACACTTTATTGAAATACATCCATGGTGACATAGATATTGAAGAAGAGCAAGGAGGCTAAAACAACATTCATATAGCAGAAGAACACTCTCCTAGTGAAACTTTTTTAGAGGCACTAGGGGATAATCTAAGTCAAAACTAAACATCTTCTAGTGAATTTTTTTAAGAAATGATAGAAGAAAATCAAATTAAAAATCCAATGTTCATTAGTGAAACCTTCTTGAAGGTGCTACAGGAAAATAAAAAAAATTCATTGGTGAAAACCTCTTTGAGGCACCAATAACTGAGCACAAAAGTTCTTCACTACTTGATGAAGACAAAATTGAAGATCAAATCAAAATAACTTCCTATCTATAGCCTAATCAAATGGTAGCTGCTCTCAAGATCAAAAAACATAAAAATATGGTGGTCTTATTGAGAGAACAAGTCTTCAACCTCACCATAACCAAAATTATGTTAAATCTGACATCAACAATGTTAAGTGTGATTGAAAGTCCTTATCTTCATTTATTTCCCCAGCATTATACATTCCATTATGATCTACCAGTCCATTTCACAATAAAACCTACCATCCATTATTTTTCCTTGTTTACCATCCATAGCCGCACTTTCCTTTGTAGAGGCTACAAAGATACCTTGTCTTAACACTCAAAGGAATCATAATCAATGACCAATGAAGATCAAAAAAACATTCTTAGCAACCAAATATGCATCAAGTTTTTGATAGAATAGTTATTCAGATGATGTGTGGGATATCAATTAACATGATCAACTATTTTATTTGTATCATTTGTTGATTAGGACGTGCATCTCCCCATCAGTAGTAACAACAAAATCAAAAACCATACTCAAGCCAAAAACATGTACCATATCATTTCATTTCCATACCATTACTTTTGTTACATATCCTTTTTTCATTATCACGTATCCTTCCATTTACCCCATCACTTGGGGGTAGCCCTCTTACCATTTTATCCATCATATCATTTCATTCCTATCTAGACCAATGCCTATTTTTAGTCATCCTACCCAATCCTATTTTGATCTTAGTTCATTTGGCTCTTCCAAAACTTTTGTGAGAGTATCCCAATCAAGTTTTAATAATAAATCCAATTCATGTTTATAATGATAGTCTATAAAAGTAGTGTGACAGTTGATTTAGCAAGATATCTTTCATCCTATCAAGTTTGTTTATGTGAACCTGATTATAACCACCTATGGGCAAATCAATGTCTGACTATTCTCGATGCTAATTATAAATACCTATGGGAAAATTAGTATCATTGACCTATGCCATTGTATCCTAGTTATAACTACCTATGGGCAAACTAGGGGCAACACTTGTTTATCATGCATTGCCATATCACCTTGCCATTACTATTTTCATTTGACTAGCCATTTATTAGATTTGAGAACTTATTGGGACCTAGTTGGTTTTTCCATGCCTTTTGTGTGGATGGAATTACTATGACTTGAGGTCATTTTAAGACTATGTGGGTCTTGCTCAATTCATGTTGAGATCACCTCAGCCCCCCTTTCCATATGCTCTCACCATTTTGTGAGCAACCTAAGCCAAATTATCTCACCATTTTGTGAGTAGGTATATTGTCATTCTCTAATGAGTTAAGATACCTCAAAATTCCAAAAACATTCATAACATTTCAAAAATCTAGAAACATCTATCTTGTCTAAGTCTAGTCAGTTATCCTTGATCTACCTTACTAGGGCATTGCCATTGTTAGGATGCTTTATTTTTCTTTCAAGATTTCTATTTGTTTATTTATTTTAGGTTGTTTGTTTGTTTGTTTTTCTATTTATTTGTTCATTTACTCACTTGCCTATTTCTTTGCTTTCAGCACTATTGCCTTGACTCAGTCTATATGCGTTCATTGAGTGATTCCTCAAGCACATTATTCTTGAGTCTATCCATATTCATATGTAAACATTGTTATCATGGTTTTTATCATTGGTTCATTATTTTTGAGTGTTTATTAGATATTAGGAGTCAGTCTTTATGCATATTTTGGCCAATTCTTCATAGTGTTCTATCATGATGCCTACCATCACATGCTATAGCAAAAACTAGCATCAAGAAGGTCTAAAATCAATGGAGCTATAGAAGTTTCTCCTTGGCACCTTAGAAAATCTTTCCATCCCACACTTTATCATTATAACTCATTTGACCATTTTAGTTGTATCATTGTTAATCAGGATTAACATCTCCTCATTGATAGGTACAACTAAATCATTCTATTAATCAATCTCATTCCTCTATCCATCTCTTTCATAATTTTGTGCCCACTCATATTTAATATGTATTCTAGGTTATATCCTTGAGTTATGCTTACTAATCAGCCCTAACTAGGGCACCATCATATTTATCCAATTTAGGTCCTCATAATGATTATAACCACCTATGGGAAAATCATTATTTTGACTTTTATTATTGATTATAACCACCTTTGGGAAAATTAGCATCTTTTTTACATCAATGCATGCAAGCATTTTCTCATTTAGATTAATATTAACCATGGGTTAATTCCACATTTCTTCTTGTTTCTTTTTGAGGGACCATCCATCAAAAAATGTGATGACCACTCCCTCAAGGGAACATCATCATAGGCTTCCTAAAACCATTTAGAGCTTTGTTCTTTAACCATCATCTTATTTTTGGCATATAGGACATCTCTCATTATTTGAGAAGACATTGCTTTTCCTATGATTTTCAACATCTTCCCAAACAGGGGAAAACTAGAGACACCTAAATCTGGCCACCAATAACCTCTAATTAGTCTTTTGGCCAATTTCCACCCAAAATGCACAATTTGGCCTAAAAACAATAAAACATGATAAATGATGTGAAAATGACATATTCAAGTGCTGATTTTGGCTAGATTATCATTAAATGGGGTAATGCAATTTATGGGCTCGCTAACTTTGATTAGATCATTTCAAGTTAAAATGACAATTTTACACCTAAGTGCTCTGGGATTGCTCTTTCCTATCAAATATCTTGCATAAGACACGTGCCTTTGTTGTTTATTGTTGGTAAAATCCTAAATAGGATAATGGATCCAATGCATCTAACATCACCTTCTAATTCTAAGTTAGTCAAATTTTAGACCAATAATAAGGCATTTTGATCAATTTGAGTAATTGTGCATAAAGTGTTTAAGCATGCTTAAGAGCTAATTAATCTAAATCAAGGCATAATTAAGAATTCTATGGAAAATTGTTGAATAATTTATTTTTGGAAATGAATATTGAATATCTGTATCATCAGGTGACTTCATTTCTTAGGAACACATCCTTAGGCCATAAATGCAACAAATATCAAGATTCATGCTTCCCATACCTCATTAAAGCCCTCCATGCCTCTTAATTTCTTCTCTATCCCAAATATTGATGAGCGTATTTATAAATTTTAATTGCATAATTAGATTAATCCTTAGCCACACATCTCAATTCTGAGATGGACAGTTTTGGTTGATTCTAGACATTTGCAAAAATCTATAAATAGAGAGGCCATGAACATCATTTCTAATCTATTTTGGTGAAAAGTTATAATGCAAAAATATCCTCAAGAAGCCATTGTAATTAGTGTTACCATGCCAAATTTATTCCAAGCCAAGCCACAAGCCAAAGGTGCCAAGGAGAGATGGAGGTAGCCAAGCTTCCATTGCCAAGGACTTCATGAGCACAAGCTGAGTAAGCCACTACAACAAGCATTTTGGAGCATCCAAGGAAGGTAAAAGAGGGTTTCTTTTGGATTTTATTTGTGTGTTTTATTCATGTTTGTTAACTAAGCTCTCCCTAGTGTCTAGGCCTAGAAATATTATGCTAGTTAGTGTGTTTCTTTCATTTTATTTTATTTTGGAACTAACACCATACTAACCATCCTCTCTTGAGTCAAATTCCTAGTTCACATGTTGAAGTCTTGAAATGCTTCTTGAGGTGCTCTCTTTATGGTATTCAACTTCTCAGTTAAAGATAAGTGATCAGTTTTATCTTAAAATATCCTTCTAAAAGAGTCACCTAATTCATCCCATGTAGTGATAGAGTTGGGATCCAAAGTACCATACTAATCAAGGTCCTTCCCCTTGAAATAAATAACCAAAAACTTGATGGAAATGTTCTCTTCAGTGATGTTATGTATGTTTTAAAAGTTGGCAATGTTTCTTATGTGTTTAATAGGAGTAATGGCATCTTCTACCATGTATAAAGGCAAAATTTTGAGGGATGACATGGGAATGTAATCACAGTCAAAAAGTGATAAAGGACTATGGACATTGAAGGAAATAAATGGTAGGTTCCTTAGGGCCACCATCTTGAAAATTAGACCCAAGAAGATCCTCTTAATAGGTATGTGAGTAGTAAAAGATTTATCTAAATATGGATGGGTGTTAGAAAAACCCTTTATTCTAACTAAATATTAAGGTAGCTATAAAAATTTAAATAGAATGCATTTAGTATAAGATCTCATCCTTACCCTAGGTGTGAAAATGAAGCACTAGTCTATAACCAAGAACCAAGATTGATGGAGTTACCAGATACTGCATGAAGGAAGCTTTACAACTTCAGATTTGTCAAGATCAACATCCACCTTGGAAAAATTATTAGACCATGAGGTCTCACCAGGCATTCCAAAACCATTATCAATCAAAATTTCACCCTAAAAAGGGATACTCTAGCATCCTTAAATTTTTAATAATATTGAAACACCTCATATGTTTTGGGTGACAATTATTAGAGGTGAGTCTCTAGATTATGGGCTAGATCCCATGCACAACACCTACAAATAATCACTAACCTACTTGAAATTTAACTATAGAAGATAAATTTCAAAACTAATCTAAAAACCCAAGGTTCTCTTAACAAATTTTTTTCAAGATGGAGGTAGATTGTAATGTATTTATCAAGGTAGATGAATAATATATTTGATTATAAACACTGATATGAAAACAATCTTTACCCACTTACAAAATAAAACTATTTTTAATAAGTGGATGTGGAATATTATCAATTTATTTAATTCAACAAAAAATGGATTTAGTGTTCTAGAATCAAACGTGAGTGAATAAAAACTCAAGAAACATGATTCTACATTCAAATTCCTATTTTGTGTTGTTTTATAACTTTTTATAATTTCCTTAGAATCTCATTAATTCTTTCCAAACTAAATTAAAAAAAACTAAAACATAGAATAAAAGGAAAGGAAAGTGACACAATATTGATAATGGAGTTCAACCTTTAGGGGTTATGTCTTCGGGTTCATGAAACAACAAACTGATGCTGTTAAAACTAAGATGTAAATACAATTGAAAAACTTACATCCCAATATGGATTTTAGACCTATAAATAACATTGGAACTAAACTATGAAGAACTTTGATTTGATCAGTGAATCACCTTTCCAAAGTTTGTAGTACCCATACATCATCTTCATGGACACGGGCATCAGTTTCACAATTAAGAGTGTATGAAAACTCTTAAAACATGGGAATAATAATAATAATGAGTAACTCTAGATTTTAGTCTCCCCTAAATAACCCCACAACAACATTATAATAACCAACCATGGCCAAAGGCCTTAAAAAATAAAAGTATATATAATTATAGTCTCAGGTCTATGTGTTTGCAAATATACAGTCACACATATGTGTTCATTCAAGTTATACGATGTAGTGTTAACTAAAATTTTTAGTAGGCATGAGAGGTGGGGTCCAAATCCTTCCAAATCCTTTACAATTACAACCAAATCACCATTAATATAATGTTGATTGCATGTACATATGTGAACTCCATGTGGTGAAATGGTTAAGGTATATATTTTAGAACCTTGTGGTCTTGGGTTTAACTACATAACTAGCACCTTCAAATTTTACTTGGGGATAATTATCCCACATATACCAAAGGAAAATACAATAAAGGCTTGAAATATCCTTGAGACCATTATATAGTTCATGGCTTCAACCATGTATCTCTCTATTTTATTGGTACAGATTTTGCATTAAGTTTGGAAGGCCCATGGGGAGCTTGACACATTGGTTGGTTGTGTTGTCCATGATTTATATGGGATATATACTTAACCCAAAGGCTTCGATCTGATTGTGATCTCAATCCTAAACAATGTGGAATATAGTCTCAAGCTGGCTGAATAACTCGGTCATGAGCTATGTGGATTTATTTAAGATGGCATGATAGGTATATCTTGAGCTAGTATAAACAAGTATCTCAATCTCACCTTAGCATTAGTGACTTGGATAAAATATTAAAGTAATGATGGTAGGCCACGTGGTGGCCTGAGGACCCACCATGTGGACCTCTCTAAAATCACCACTTTGCAGCTCGTCATCCTACCACTTGTCAACATGATATGTAAAAAAATAATATATGGTAAACTATAGTGTAATTGGGAAAATTAAAACACTAATATACCATATGGTGTGAAAATAACACTTTTTCCATTATCTCACCCAAACACATCTTATTTCCCAGTGACCAAAATAGTGCCCTAAATAGTGCACTGATGATGCTCCTATCATCATTGCCTAACAACCTAGTAAAGCTAGTAACTTGGTCATATAAGCTCTATTTTGCACATTTAAATAGGCATTGAAAAGTTCTCAGAGTGGTCTACCACTATGTCATAGTTTAGAGAAAAATAGGGAAGATATTGGACCTAAATTTATACTCTAAATCATACCTCCCCATAAAGTCCTTTTGGCCTCCAAAAGTCACAATCATCTAATTAACCCAAAAATGAAGGCATATCTCTATGAATTATCTTCTCTAGCATAACAATCTTCCTGCATTGGTTGCAAACATACAAGAGCCAAAATAATATAGGAAGGTGTTATGAAGTTAAGCTATCAATATGATGCAAATAAACTCCATTTGAAAAACACCAAGTTTAAATCAGTGAAATAAGACATTATAAAACTTCCCTGGAAGAAATTAAATATCCAATTGAATACTATAATTTGATTATGGAGAGTAAAACAAACTTTGTACCTAGTCTACCAATATGACCTATTACCCAAAATAATCATAACACTAACGGATTCTGTCAACCCCTACACTATATGAAGGTTAAGGTGTTTTCCTTGTTATATCAACATCACAAAGGGAAAATCACATGCTACATACCAAATAGTGTTATAGATCACCTATGTACATAAATGCCCTATAAGACTTACAAAAAATTGCAACATATGTATAATTAGATTTACAAACATTTCCCATTTATGGGTCTTATAAAGTACATCACCATGGCGTGAATGACAAACATACATGTGAGTGTACAAAAAGTTTGCAATATAATCATTGCCGAAGCTACAGTGGGTCTAAAATGTGCAAGATGTCAAGTATAAATAAATGAAACTATTTTGACCATGCCTAGTTCACTAATGCATAATATAGTATTGCATATATATGAAAGAATAATCAATGGAAATATATGTGATATATACCCTGTAAAAATAACATAGTTAATTGTTGTGTCCCTGAAATTGATTATCAAATCTTTCCTTTGTACCTATCAAACTCTAGTGTCAACCTAGATAATTTCACAAATAAGAGCCTCTTTACCAACTTACAAGCTCTGCAAGTAACTATAAACACATATCATCTATGTGAGGATATAACCAAGAATTTTAAACCTATCTCAAGGTTTTCCTCACCATCTAACTGCTCCTTATTTTATACCTCCTAAAGTCATCAAACTGAGTTAGTTTCCCAAAATCATCATCATAATAGAAAAAATAAAATAGGAGATAGCAAATTTTCTTCAAAACACAAGTTTATCAAAAATTCATTCACTGGATCCAATAGTAAATAATTCTTTGAAAATAGTGTTTGAAGTGAATCTAAACATACTACTCAATACTATAATTATTCTTATCAAAGCTATCCTAGTTAACCATTTTATCAATAAGGGTTGTTCCCTCTTCAGGGTTTCAATAAACTAAATAGAAGGTTGCATCTATTAAAAGAAAACTCTATCTTATGAAGAGTTAGATGATCCATTTTCATTTTCAAAAAGGCTTTTAAAATAATTCCACATCAAAGCATATTTTACTTCCATGATAACCCACATAAGGGATTCAAGCGAAAATGATGTATACATAGTTACGTTTGAAAATAACTTATACCTCTTTGAGAACTATGAAGTGCACACCTATTGAGTAATGGATGGCATATTTTTAGGATTTTAAAAACTTACTACAACACTTAAGAAAGTTGTGAAGACATACCAACTTATCAACCTGTTGATGGTTAAAATTGCACTTGATTCTAATCAACAACAAGGGGAAGTTTCAAGCTATGGGATATTGCGGCTTGAAACAACCTCCAGATTTTAGAGAAGCTGGTCTCTTATTTTGTATCAAGTGTTGGGGGAAAAGGGATAGGAAATTAAATAGAAATGCAAATGCAAGAATTGAAACCTAACTATGGTGATGCGCTTGAGTGTAATCCTGATCCTAACTTGAGCACAGTGAGACTATATATAGGATTCAATTACATTTAAGAGCAAACAAGTGCATGATCAATGTAAAAGATTGAAATAATAGAAACAGAGGCTCACAATAGGGAATTATTTTACTGAGATATAGAAAATGTCAACAAAGGCATAGGGTTCAATCTTCTTATAAGAATCTTCCAATCACATAAGAGGTGCAAAAACACATACAGAGAAAATGAGACAAAAGCAAATGACATTCCTAATCACAACTCTAGAAAATCTACGGTACAGACTACTTTTGTAAATGACACATATAATATCAACAAAGGCATAGAGTTCAATCTCCTTAATTCATTCAGCCACATAAAAGGCACCAAAACATGCACAGTCACATCAACTTTACAACTCAAAAAAATGAGACAAAAGCAAATGATATTTCTTAGTCAAAAAACTCTAGAAATTCTAAAACTATAGAAAGTCTAAAACTATAGAAAGTCCCCCTTTTACAATCGATATCTCTCCTTTTATAGCCTCGAATGTCTCGTTCCATCATCCCTTTTCCCGTAATTTTACTCCACCCTTAACTCATAGGGGACTAGCAAACGGTGCTTTCAATGCCTTGGATGTATCTTGGTCTTATCAGGAAGGGCCATGCTAGAGTGGGGCGGCTGCCCTGACTACGGCATGTCGATTCATGTCTAATACCTCCTTTCGCACCTAAATTTCTCATTCCATCACCTGCTTAGCCACTTAACTATCCATTTTGCCTCCACCTACAAGAGACAAATGGATGGCCCTTTTAATGTTTGTAAGCCCCAAAAATCTACTCAATAAACTGTTCCATCGACCAAAAATAACTCCCGCTGAGTTCCCCTCCATCTCGCTTTGTGGCAACAGATACATGGAACATTCTATTCTGTTGAAATGGAAGAGGACACTTAGTCAATTTTTTGAAATTCTCTTAATCACTTAGAAGGCACTAAAAAATGACACTTGGTGCTTTTTTCTAGATTTATCAAGGACACACGGCTCTCTCCACTTCTCTTTAGCTGTGTTGTAGAATTATTTGGGTAATATACTAGGCTCCCATGGATGGTGACACTTGGTAGCTTCCGCAGACCTTTGAAATAAAACTTGGGACCCACCACAATCTTTATTCAGAAATGAAGCTTGAAGATGATCTCTTGGAAGTTGACACGTGGTGGCTTTCACTATTCTCGAGAAGATATGTGGCGTCTTCCACTTCTCCTTCTAGGGGTATGTGGCGTCTTCCACTTCCTTCGGGAATGGAGTAGAAAGGGGCTTAGAAAGTGACACTTGGTGACCTCCACTACTCTTTAACACTTACAAAAATTGAAATAACACCTTTCTACCTTTTGAAAATGTACTTGACCCCTTTGGTTTTTGGGACACTCCCTTAAGTTGCCTGATGAACCAAAATGGTTCAATGGTTCAACGATTCAACACTGCGCACCATTTACATGTTATCTGAGGTATTGAACCAAAAAAATTAAACCAAGACATTGAACCCAAGCATTGAACTGACTGTCTCTCAGATGTTGACACATGGTGCACTCTACTTATCTGCTATTGGATACGTGGCACATTCCGTGGCCCTCCTAAAAGTTTTGAAAAGTGTCTCAGATGATGCCTGTTGGCCAACTCTATGTTTTGAAAAGTGACACTTGGTAGCTTCTACTCAAATTCAACACTTAGGCAAAAATGAAATGAAGGAAACAAAAAGGGGAAAGAGAACTTGTGCTCAAACTACACCACTTGGCAGCTTCTACTGTACTTCGATAATTGAAAGAAATAAACCTGCGCTCTGCTCCAAAACTCTGCTGCCATGAACAAGGTATGTGGGAACCAAAACTATAGTGCATGGCTAAAAATTTGAATGCAACATAGAGTAAAAATTTACTCTACAGTTACTGGTGACCCCCAAGACTTTTGAGCCTACTCAAAAAGAAACCCTTCTGTCAAAATTTCAAAATTTTATAGCTCCAAAAGTGTTGTCTAGTAGATGGACCATTCATGGTCAGATAACCCTTGCTTGTTCTATAATTCAATGAAAGCTAAATCAAGGTTGATAATATCCTTGTGTGAAAAATTAAGTAGAATCTAAACTGTAGCTTTTAGTTTGAATTCTAGCCAAGAAACAAGAACCAAAATAGCTTTAACTTTTGATACTGAGGAATCATCTCGCAAGTCCTAGAAAACTGTTTGATCCTTCTGTTTGGCCAGCAGCAATGTTTTAATTTGATCAACCATTATCACTGTGTTGGCATCCAAAAATAGAGAAGGAAGACTTAGTTGCACTAGATCTTCAATACGTTATCTCATCTCGTCGATGCCTTCTTTCATGACTTCGAGAAGCTCTTTACAACTATTGGCTGCGGCATTACAACTAAGCACCTCATTGACTCGTTTCACAGTGACCATTCTATCAGTGATCCTCGTGGCTGCTAGTGTCACATTCGTTGCATCGTAGAGCTTCTATAACAAGGTTTGGGAGTCTGTGACTCTGTTGGAGATTGTAGACAGAGTGTTTTTCACTGAATCTTCCACCTTTTTACATAATTACTGTGTGTTGAGTAGGAAGGTGAGAGATGGCCTTAGCTGAATAATCTCTAAGGAGATTCTTTTCCACATTGATTCGTAAATCTCCTTTACTTGTTTTATCACTTCGACACCTTTTAGCCTATTAACCAGTTCTAGCGTCAGTTGTGCCACTTTCTATTGCTCTGCTTGGAACTGGGCTTGAAAAGCCACAATATTGTTTTGTTCATCCAACAACTTCTGCTACAATTAAGTAACTTACAGCTAATGTCCTTCAAATCTTCCTTACAACACTACTTTCTCCCGCCTATGGGTCATTGCTGCATCCTTTGCATGTGTTAGCTCTACTTTTAATGAATCATTCTTGGCCTAGACTACCTAGTGAATCTGAAGGAAAATAGTATCTTGTAAATATTTATTCAGACTTGCTATTTCATTATCTTTCTTATTTATTTCTTTGGCCAAAATGCTAGTTTGCCTTTTCTTTGGCCAAATTGGCCTCCATCTTATATAGTCTTCTTGATGTTTTCAAATAATCTTTCATGACTATAGAAGTGGATTCTGTCAACAACTCAACTCTATCCTGGGGCCTGAACAAGGACATATCAATGGCCACTTCGTTCAGTATATAATCCTCTGGTTACATCTGCTTACTCAACTTGATGACATTGGGTGACAAATGGGTCACCATCAGTTGCTATTAAATAGGGTCAAATTGTGACTACAGGTGTGGGGCAGCCAATGCTTTATTCTCTTTAGTTTTCTTTTTCTCCATTTGGGCTTCTCTTGCCTTCCTAGCAGCATCAGCCTGCATCTAGAAGGTGGAAGGGGATGCAATGTGTCCTCTCACAAAGGATATCCCTGTGGTAGGCCATATTGAATAGATAGTGGTTGGCTATGGGCAATCTGAGGGAAAGGTTTCTTAGAAGTAGAAGGGGAGAAATAGGGTAATGTTAAGGATTGAGGCATCAAGGATGGAGTGAATTGCGAAATGGGGATGGCAGAGGTGATAGGAGGTGTCATTTGGCTAGGTGGAGGCATCATGCTGATAGGGAAAGGAATAGATTGAGAGGGAGGAGGAGGAGTAATGCTTACTTGAGGGGGAATTATAGTGCTCTGCACTTGGCATTGCAAAGGTTCTTCTTCCTCCTCTGAATCTATTTTAAACTCCACCCTCTTTCTCTTCCTTGGTGTCTCCAACTCTGGCTACGTCTACTTCCCTTCCACTTCTGCTGTTGCCGGTGGTACTTATGGAGAACTGAGGACTTCAATAACTTCTGATGATGGGGAAGCTTTTGGTGGTGAAGACACCACACTCCTTTGTTGTTCCACGGTGCTAAGAGGCTGGGGCTAGGTTGATGTAGTGACTACAATTGCAGCTTGCTCTAAGGCCTATGGTTGGTGGCTTGGTCCTGCTCTAGCTTCTTGCCCTATACCGAGTGTCAAAAATTGACTTGTTTCTAGGCTAGATGTAGGGGAGGGATGACACTCATCCCAGAGTTCCTCCCATCTTTCATCTGAATCCATGCTTCTGAAAGTGTGGGTGGTTTGAGAAATTTCTTGCCTATATTTCCAATAGGCCTCAATCTTCTCCACATCCTAATCTTTGTTCTTCAATGTCTTTCTCAAACTAGAAGTCATCCTAACTTTGGGATCATAATCCCTCTACTTATCATAGAAGGTTTCCCATGGCCTATTCTGTGCCTGGAGCAAATCTATCAATTCAACATAAAGACCAGGAGCATCTTCTATAGGGTTTTTTTTGGTCTCCTTAAAAGGGCGGCCTTCATGTGCAATCCTAGGCCCAATCCTATTGGTACTTACCCAGGAATCTATGAAATCACTTGGGTTATAAACCCATTTGTCTTTGACTAACAGGAACCCCAGGAAGGCTATCTTTTGAAGCAACAAGACTTCAGCGTCCCTAGATTCCAAACTTATGTTGCCTGCCATCCATAAGAGATTGTACATTTTTCTCTTCTTCTTCCTAGAGCCATACTCATTGTCGACTACAGACACCTATCTGGTGACCTCCAAGAATGCTAACCTAAGAGTTAAAGTCTTCAGTAGCAACACTAATTCCCCATAAAACCCATGAACCCTTATGATTATGTGGTGGGACCCAAAATAGAAGTCACACGGGATTGGACAACTAACTAGGAGGTTTGAAACACTTGGAAATAACCTATTCATGATAGGTTTAGGGCTAAGGAAACAAAAAATGGGGGTAATGAATAGTTCAAAAAAATCATATAGGTCGCTAGTTCTTGATAAAATGTGTGTCCATGCAGACACAAGAATGGTCCTTTAGGGGTCAAAACTTGGGTCATATATGTTCAGATCCATATGTCAAGTGAAAAGCTTAGGGTTCTGATACAGTATGAGATGGAATAAATAAGAGGAATACCTGAACACCCCTTTTGATTTGAACTGGGTCAGCTGTTCCACTATTGAAAAGGCAATGTGCTCTGAGAAGTCAAGTCATTACTCCTATGTCTTGTCAACTGTCTTCAACCTAAAAAGGATGGCCATTTGTCCTGCATACACTTCCATGTCATCTTTCATGCCAAAGATGAGAGCCATCATTGATAGCACGTCTTGGCTAGCTGACATCAATTGAGCTCTTGGTGTAGGGAGCGTGGGTACCATAGTATCACCATCAGCCATTTGTAACTCAGACCTCAAAAACCTTGTTTGAGTGTTGACATTTTCCCATGTCTTTCGCATCTTATCAATAGTGGAGAATGTAGCGGTATTATCATAATGTAGGGCTAACATGTCCCTAATAGCTTGTGGTGTGATCTGCACCATGAAGGGACCCTGTTGAATGGTGCAAGATGGTGCATGGAGCAAGTCTGTGCATAATTCAATCAAGTCAGGGCATGGATACACAGCTGGGATAATGAATTGAGCCAGTTGTGAAGTCCATATCCTCATTTCAAATGTCTCGTATTGCCCTACTCTGCCCCTTTAAAGACACCTTTGGTGTGCCTTTTCTCTAAGACTCTTACTATTAGTTTTTTGCAAGATTGTGTCCGTGATTCCATCTACATACTCCTTTACCTTTGATGGGTCACTAGCTTGACCAATTCCCAAGATTTTGGTTCTCGAATAGGTTCTCGATGGTTGTGCAAGAGCTGAAGCATATGATTTACTAGCAAGCAACCTATCAAGAGATCCAGACATCCCAGCTCCTTGTTGTGAAGATGATGCTCCCACCATCTCTATATCCTTTTTGTAATACCTGGTATGAACCTTATGCAAGATAGAAACACTCTTGCTGAAGCAAATTTTACTAGGTGCTAAAAAATTGCAAGGAGCAGGATATTTTCATAGGTGCAAGAATGCTTGAGAGTTTGTAAACTTCAAATCTTGCTAAGAGATATTTATGGACCTATCAAGTCTCAAATGGAATTAAATTTAGATGACCGTTAGTAGATCCTACTCAATCTTTAGGGAATAATGAGGTGGGCACGTTATGCAAGTTGTGGCATAAGGTACCTTAGAGATTTCAAAAGATTTGGGAAGCATTCAATGCGGAAAAAATTTAAATAATTTAAAAAACTTTCTAAGTCACCAACTTTGTGTTTAAAACACTTATTTAAAAGGAAAGTGGGAAAACAACAACGAAAAACAAAAACAATATGGGAATGGGAAACTACTTAACTACTTTAATTAAGCATCTTTATCTCCCTCTGGGATTAAAAAAAAATTTCTAACGTCTTCTTCATGACAGGCCAACTTATGTCACCATATAAGTGATTGAAATGGGTATATCTTTGGTGAAATGTCCTTTGTGCAGGCCACATAGATTTGCTGGCATTTGAGTGAGTCTGGGTCAAACATGCTTTCGACATCCATAAGCTCTTCTTGTTCTTAGAAGCCCGTCAAATATCGGCTTCTGATGTCGGCATGCCTTACCAAGAAATCAATGACGGTTTGCTCATCAACAGAAGCCTTTTGTCCTATATCATTTATTGACTCAACTTCTTTTGCTTCAAACTCTAGCCCTATTGCATTATCCTCCTCTTTCATGACTTCAACCTCTTGAAGGGGTGATCTTGAAAGAGTGCAATAATTTTTCACATGTAATTGAGGCTTAATGTTGTTCTATTCATTTGTAACCAATTCATATCTATCTTTCAAAATGGTATATCCTGACCCAATAATTTCAAACAAATCATTTGAAACATGACCCAAGAATTGTCCATTATCTTTCAAAGTGAGAAGAAAGTCTGAGATTATTTCCTCTTTATCAAGGGTCAACATATACACTACTAGAGTAGAATAAGTAATTTGTGGTACTGGGAGAATTAGAGAACTGCTAGCATTCTATCTTGTATAATTTCTTAGGGAAATAGGAGCTCCCATATTTACTGTCTATACTGGTTGAAACTGATTGACTCTTCTTCTTGGACAAGTTACCAAAGGTGGAAAAAGAATACCTGGATTTGCAGTAGACTATGATCTAGTGACTGGTCCATAGGTCTAAGTCCTCATAGCTCTCTGGTTCATGCAGTCTTGAAAGAAACTTCAAGACTGGTCCCACCAGGCGTGCCATAAACTGTTGATGGTTAAAATTGTGCTTGATTCTAATCAACAACAATGGGAAGTTTCAAGCTGTGGGATATTGCGGCTTGAAACAACCTCCAAATTTTAGAGAAGCTGGTCTCTTCTTTTGTATCAAGTGTTGGGGGAAAAGGGATAGGAAATTAAATAGAAACACAAATGTAGGAATTGAAACCCAACTATGGCGATGCGCCTGAGTGTAATCCTGATCCTAACTTGAGCACAATGAGACTATATATAGGATTCAATTACATTTAAGAGCAGACAAGTGCATGATCAATGTAAAAGATTGAAATAATAGAAATAGAGGCTCACAATAGGGAATTATTTTGCTAAGATATAAAAAATGTCAACAAAGGCATAGGGTTCAATCTTCTTATAAGAATCTTCCAATCACATAAGAGGCACAGAAACACATACAATTATGTAGAACTTTTGATTCAAGATAATGAGACAAAAGCAAATGACATTCCTAATCACAACTCTAGAAAATCTACGGTACAGACTACTTTTGTAAATGACACAGATAATATCAACAAAGGCATAGAGTTCAATCTCCTTAATTCATTCAGCCACATAAAAGGCACAAAAACATGCACAGTCACATCAACTTTACAACTCAAGAAAATGAGACAAAAGCAAATAATATTTCTTAGTCAAAAAACTCTAAAAAGTCTAAAACTATAGAAAGTCCCCCTTTTACAATCGATATCTCTCCTTTTATAGCCTCGAATGTCTCATTCCATCATCCCTTTTCTCACACAATTATACTCCACCCTTAACTCACAAGGGACAAATAGACGACACTTTCAATGCCTTGGATGTATCCTGGTCTTATTAGGAAGGGCTGTGCTAGAGCGAGGTGGCTGCCCTGACTGTGACATGTCAATTCATGTCTAGTACCTCCTTCTGTGCCTAAATTTCTCATTCCATCACCTGCTTAGCCACTTAACTATCCATTCTACCTCCACCTACAGGGGACAAATAGATGGCCCTTTTAATGTTTGCAAGCCCTAAAAATCTACTCGATGAACTGTTCCATCTACCAGAAATAACTCCCATTGAGTTCCCCTCCATCTCGCTTTGTGGCAATAGATACACGGAACATTTTGTTCTGTTGAAACAGAAGAGGACACTTAGTCAATTTCTTGAAATTCTCCTTATCGCTTAGAAGGCACCTGAGAATGACACTTGGTGCTTTCCACTTGATTTATTGAGGACATGTGGCTCTCTTCGCTTCTCTTTAGCTATGCTATAGAATTATTCGAGGCATATACTAGGCTCCCACGGATGGTGACACTTGGTAGCTTTTGTAGACCTTTGAAATAAAACCCAGGACCCACCTCGATCTTTATTCGGCAATGAAGCTTGAAGATAATCTCTTGGAAGTTGACACATGGTAGCTTCCGTTGTTCTTAGAAAGATACGTGGCATCTTTCACTTCTCCTTCTAGGGGTATGTGGTGTCTTCCACTTCCTTCAAGAATGGAATAGAAAGGGGCTCAAAAAGTGACACTTGGTGACCTCCGCTGCTCTTTAGCACTTAAACAAATTGAAATAATGCCTTTCTGCCTTTTGGAAAGGTACTTGACCCCTTTAGTTTTTGGGACACTCCCTTGAACTACTCGATGAACTAAAATGGTTCAATGGTTCAACACTGCATGCCATTTACACATTATCTGAGGTATTGAACCAAAAATGTTGAACCAAGGCATTGAACTGACTATCTCTTGGATGCTAACACGTGGTGTGCTCTACTTAGCTACTATTGGATACGTGGCACATTTCGTAGCCCTCTTGAAAGTTATGAAAAGTGTCTCAGATGATGCCAATTGGCTGGCTTCGTGTTTCAAAAAGTGACACTTGGTGGCTTCCGCTCGAATTCAACACTTAGGCAAAAATGAAATGAAGGAAACAAAAATGGGAAAGAGAACCCGTGCTTGGACTACGCCATTTGGCAGCTTCCACTACACTTCGATAATCAAAAGAAACAAACCTGCACTTTGTTCCAAAACTCTGCCACCATGACCAAGGTATGTGGGAACCAAAACTATAGTGCACGACTAAAAATTTGAATGCAACATAGAGTAAAAATTTACTCTACACAACCAATTCATACTCAATACTTAAAGTGCAACAATTTGTTCATTCTTGAACAATGCCCTATTTGCCATTTCCATATCTTACCATGGAAACTAGTCTTTTCAATTGCTTCCTATAATTAAGGACATAGGCTTCCAAAATATGATTAGTTATCCAAAATAAAGGCTATAAAACTAGTTATCAAATACCAACATATTGTGACAATACTAATATGAAATCAGATTTCTATCATACCTTATTTTGCATTTTATGTAATAATGATAATAGGATTACAACTAGTTCCTCTTGGATGTGCATCATTGAAAATGCCTTGCATTTTATCTGAATGCATCCCAAGATAGAAAGGTTGATTCTTACTCAACACCATCTCACATATTCAAGTAACAATGTTCTTTATTTATCATATGTGTTGATACTATAGAACTAGTGGTTTTAGAATCTTAGTTTTTAGAAGTTTGTCTTCTTTCAACATATTGGAACACCTTCCAATTCTCCTTTGCACTAGTTATTCCTACATAGTCAAATCAAACATAAGAACACAAAGTATAAAATGAAAACATGAGCACAATCAAACTGATCTGATACCAAATTGATCCAAAACCAATCTTTACCTCCTTAGTAAATAAAACTATTTTTCATAATAAGATGCATAATATTCTCAATTTCCTTAATTCATCAGAAATTCAATTTAGTGTTATAGAATCACATGTGAGTGAATAAAAACTTAAGAAACATGATTCTACATTCAAACTCCTATTTTGTGTTGTTTTAGAACTTTTTGTAATTTCCTTAGTATCTCATTAATTCTTTCCAAACTAAATTAAAAAAAATTGAAACACAGAATAAACTAAAAGGAAAGTGACACAATATTGATAATGGAGTTTACCCTTTATGGGATACATCTCCAGGTTCATGAAATAATGAAATGATCCATTAAAATTAATATGTGAATACAATTGATAAACTTACATCCCAACATGGATTTCAAACTTGGAAATAACATTGTAACTAAACTATGAAGACTTTGATTTGATCAGTGAATCACCTTCTCAAAGTTTGTATTATCTGTACATCATCTCTATGGAAATGGGTGTAGGTTCACCATTAAGAGTGTATGAAAACTTTAAAACATGGGCATCATAACAATAATGAGTAAATATGGATTTTACAAACCTGAAACTCCCCTAAACAACCCTAAAACAACATTAAAATAACCTTCCATGGCCAAAGGCCTTACAAACTAGAAGTATATATAATTAAAGTCTCAGGTATGTGTTTTTGAAAATATATAGTCACACATATATGTTCATTAAAGTTCCATGATGTAGTGGTAGCTAAACATTTTAGCAAGCATAAGAGGTGGGGTTGGAATCCCTCTAAATCCTTTACAATCATAATAAATCACCATAAATAGAATGTTAATTACATGTATATATGTAAAATCCATATGGTGGAATGGTTAAGGTATATATTTTATAACCCTATGGTCTTGGGTTTGACTCTATAACTGATGCCTTCACATTTTACTTGGGGATAATGATCCCACATCTGCTAGAGGAAAATATAACAAAGGTTTGAAATAGCCTTGAGACCGATATGTAGTTTATGGCTTTGGCCACACATTTCTCCATTTTATTGGTGTAGATTCTATGATAAGTTTGGAAGGCCCACAAGATGCTTGGCATGTTGGTTATTTGTGTTATCCATGAGTTATATGGGATCGATACTTAATTCAAAGGCTTTGAGCTGATTATGAGCTCAATCCCAAGCAATGTATAATATAGTCTCGAGCTAGCTGAATAACTTAGTCATGAGCTATGTGGATTTCTTCAAGATGACATGATAGGTATATCTAGAGCTAACATGAATAATTATCTTGAGCTCACCTTAGCATTGATTACTGGATAAAATAGAAAGGTAATGGTGGTAGGCCACATGATGGCCTGAGGACCCACCATGTGGACCTGTTAAAAATCACCACTTTGCAACTCCTGATCCTACCACTTGTCAACATGATATGCACCAAAATCATATATGGTAAACCATAGTGTAATTGGGAAAATTAAATCACTAAATACCATATGGTATGTAAATACCACTTTTTCCATTATCTCATCTCAATAAGTCCTGTTGCCCAATGACCAAAATAGTGCCCCAAATAGTGCACTAATGCTGCTTCTATCATCATTGCCTAGTGACCTTGTAAAGCCATCAAATTGGTCATATGATCTATATTTTGCATGTTCAAATAGGCATCAAAAAGCTCTCAGAGTGATCTACCACACTATCATGGTTTAGGGAAATATAGGGAAGATCTCAAACCTAAATTTATCTTCTAGATCAGACACTAGTAATCTTATTTACACTTAAAGTCACACAAAATAACTAATTACACATCATGTGACCTACTAGAAGGTATATTACTCACATAAAATGTGAAAGAGTGAGATGAACACAAGGAAAGATAACTATCACTTATCATTCGACCATAGATTACTTGACACACTTATGCAAGAATTTTAGAAACTAAACTAGCTAGAAATATTTATTCCAAAGGAAAAATAAATATTCAACTCAGTAGGGTTTTGCTATACCAAAATGTGGATGTCATACAATGCCAAAAGAGGTAGCTTATATAGAGAAATGAGGAAGAGAGAGGGGTGCATGGAAGAGGGAGATTTCCAATTTTACACATGAGTTATGAACAAGAAAGGAGTTAGCTAATAGTCTCAATAGGTATCTAAAGACATGTGTTCTTCCTCTGAAGGCATTTCATCTCATACATAGTATGGGAATTTCAAACTTAGCTTGACACCTTGAACTACTCCTTAAAACTACCCTTATTTACATGAAAAGAGTGACAAATGGGAATATTGATCATCATCTTATCATGGAATACCTTCAAAACTCCTCTTTGACACCTATCCTACATTTGGAAAGTTCCTTACTCTGACATTTTAGTGGCAATAATCACCCAAATCCTTGGGTATCTTGAAACTCCTTCATCTATTATGCCTAGCCTTGTCCAAATGGATCAAAACTTCATCCATGAACTCTCTCTATGAAAGGCATTCAAATACCTTATCAGACCTGAATAACTCATTTGGGTTTATGAAACAACCTCCAATACTTTAGTTTACTTTTTATGCTCTCATTTGGCCTCTTTTTCTTGTATCCCTAAAAACTTATAAACATCATTGTGCATGACAATGTATAGATTTTAGTGACAAATTGATAACATATTTGAGGAACCAATATGTATCAAAACTCCAAGAAAAGTTTGAGGTCTTGAGAGTGAGTGTAAGTATATTTTTTTTGCTATTCTTCCCCCTAATTAGGCCTCAATTAGGATTCCTTACCTAAAAGGTTGAGTTTCTACTCCATAACTCTCCCAAACATGTGAAACCACCAATAAGATGGTGATTCACTTTTTCCAATCTATAAACAACCTCCATGCTAAATTCAAGGTCCTAAGACCTTGTGGAAATGTGAGAACCATGAAATGGTCCAAGAAACTAGCCATTTCATAAACCTATTTTAGACTACCATAAAAAACCAAACCTGTAGGATCACTTTCATGGTGTCTTGTATGTATTTTTGGGTTTGTTAATATATAATACATTCCAAATCACCCTCCCTAATAGTTTTTAAGTACCCCATTGGTCAAAACCCTACAAAACAACCCTATAAAACAACACCTTAAAAACTTGCAAAACATAACATTAATTATAGTCCATATAGTTGTAGGTATAGGAAATATTCATGGTAAGAATCTTAAAGGAGTTTATAATGCTATTTGGGTGATTATAAGATCAAACTAGGTCATATCATGCACTTTAGAGGTCAATATTTCACATCAGGTCCTTAATAGTGTTTTAAGAGGGTTTAGAGTGAATTATATTCTTAATGATTGTTCATAAACCCTGGGCCCTTAATTCCTAAAAAAATGACACAAATCTCAAGTGAATTATCCCCCTAAAATTTCCCTAGGATCATAGGATCTCATGCATTTTTCTGTATAGATCTAAGTGCAAGAAGTTGGTCTGTAGGTCTCTATATTTCCATTAGAGAGTAGTTTGCAGTCTTAGGTGTTATTCATGAAGGTGATGGATCCAATAAAAAAACCAATACCACAAGGTTAAAGTGTTTGTACCTATTTATCATACATAAAATCCATTTGTATCTATGCATAGTTTCAAGGTTATACCAAGTGAGAGAAGATTGGTCTTGAATTACATTCATCCACCTAGAGAGATCAAAGAGGTCTTAAAGGCCAAAAAGCACTTTTTATATTTTTTCACTATCCATGGATGTTATTTTAGGGTCTTTACTATAATTTTACATGCATCAATGTACTATGGTCTTCATTTTACCCCCTAAAAATCACCTTTCTCATGATTGTTCATATAGGTCTGCCTATGTAGTTTTAGGCTTACTAGGCCTAAATAGGGTTTTCAATATCCCCCCATTTAATGAGTCTGAGGGTTATATGAAATAACATTATCATAATATAACATATCCATATTGAATTAAATCCATCCACAGACCTCCATGTCTCTCAAAACATGTAGGTCTTTTGTAATTGACCAGGTAGACTTATAGGTACCCAGTTGACTGTGTATGTAGGCTTCAGATAAGTTGATTTGATCATCTTTATATGAAACTTCTCCATTTTTAATTTTATACCAAATTACTCATATAAATTTTATATTATTTCACCCAAACTCCCATCTCATTGACTATAGGTGGTATTCTCTTCTCAAGTTTGAAAATAGCCTGTCTTGCTTAGACCAATCTCTAGCTATCAATTTTGGGGCCTTGATTATGTCTTAGGAGTTTAGAACTCATATGAAAGTAATTGGACACCTAAATAACCTTTATCATAATAATATGAGTTTATAATCCTTTATTTACAATCTACAACTTTATCAAATCCATACATCTTCACTTGTATACATCTGTTAGATTATATTTTCTAAGGCATGGCTATAGGTGATGAATTGAAAAAAATTTAAACATGAGATTTGAGAATTGATATTATTCACTATAATATGGATGTTTTGAGAGTGATAAAAGTTTTTTAAAACTCTTTTCATTACTCCTTAATTTTCATTAACCTTTCATACCATCCATAGGCTTGTACCTTCCTATCTTCATATATATTCCTATGTATTAATGCTAAGCCTATAGACTCTTTCAAATCAACCCTATTTTGAATTGTAGATGGTTTACGTGTATTCATTTTTTTGTGTCTTCTCTCATAATTCTACTAAATCATGTTTATACTCCTGTATTTCTTCTCATGACAATTGGTTTCTATCTAAAATGAGGACCTATATGTTTAGAACCTGTAGGTTTACCTTTTTACATAGATAAATTATTGAGAACATCTTCTTGGGTCCTCTGATCATAGAAATTATATCAACCCATGTCATATTTATATCATCCTCTCAATAGACCTAAATATATCCAACTCAAATCTTACAATTCCAAACTTGGCTATGTATATATATAGGTTTATTTATGAGGTTGGCTCATATACAAGGCTTATATATGAAATTTAGAGCCCATGAGTTCATTCATACCCTTTGATGATGAATTGAGATCAATAAAGGAAAGCTGAGTGTTTGGGAGGGTATATCAAGTCTTCTCTACTAATTAAACATACTCAATATGGAATTTATGACTTATAAACATCCACCTATAAGTCTGTAGACCTGTAGGTGGACAAGACTTATCCAAGTCTTTGTTCAAGAGTAAATTTGAAACTCATACTCATAACCTTGGCCTCCAACCTTTTAAATTACATATTCATATGATATTATTAGTTCTTAATTATCATTTAGGCCAGGTTTGGCAATCAAGCTTGTAGAAGATTGTTAATGCACTGTATCATGCTTCTAAAGGACAAGAACATGACAACTCTTGATGGACTATCTATAAATAAACCTTTCTCAAGGAAGGATAATATGAATCATATGAGAGTTAGGTATTTTACATGATTAATTAATCACTTTAAAACTTTTGAGAGTGACAACAATTCAAACCAACTGAAACACTTGCAACAAGGGTGACATGTTCCACATGCTTGAGGTAATTTTATCCTTATTGAAGACACGTCATGAGGTCAAGTTGATTGATGAAACCAACATTAAAATTAATAATTTTGTCTCTAAAAACATCTCACATAAATCATTATCCTCCATCAAACTCTGAAGTGAAGAAACAAGAGCAAAACTAGACCCTGTTTGAATGAACAAGACACAATGACCTCCTTGCAGTATTAATAATTGTTCATAAAGGAGAAGGGGTGAATATAAAAACTAATGACACAAAATTAAATATTAATATGGCCTTTAAAATTTCCCAGAATTTCATTCTCCAACTTTCTCTTTCCTAGCCATACCATGCATTTAAATTTTTCCTTTATGAGCTTGTGAAGGAAGCGATGGAGGAGAGAGAGAGAGTTATTTTTATATCTAAGGCATAAAACTTGATCCCAAGCATGAATATGAATTTTTAAATCTAAATATACTCATATGAACCATTTTCACCTGCAAATAAATCTTTCAAGTCCATACAAATACCCATGACTGCATGTAAAGGAGTATTTCTCTCAATTCAGGCATTAAAAGGCAAGTCTAATCAGGATCTGACCATCTATGACCCTTATCTGACATTATTGATGTTATAAAAATTCTTTAAATAATTTTACTTCAAATTGGTACATGTAATTCATCAACTTTAGCCTAAAAAGGTGACTTAAATGGCTTTGGAATGTATTCTAATCATAGTAAAAGGTTAGTATACATGACAATATGAAATTCAAGACACATTAAAAACCTTATATAATTACTTATCACCATGTCATGACATTTAACACACATGAAAAAACCATAATCTCATAAATGACCTTGAGATTATAAAAGTACATGAAAGACACAACTTTAAATAAAGATAGTCAAGGATGAATATGACCACATGAAGACTATTATAAGACCATTATAAGACCATAGAAACTATATAAAAGATTTAATAACCCTATGAAAAAAATTAAATCTATAGAGGTTGACCATTTTAACTTTGGGGTTAAAATTGGTTAACAGTTATAAGGGGTTTACCTCAGTCAGACCCATGTCTAATGAGAATTTGACAATCAAAACTCGTGCAATTTAACAAGAAATATAGTGTGTATGAAGATCCCAACCCTTATCCCTATGTACAAAATACAATAAAAAATTAGACTCTACATATTCATTCAAAAAACTTCATGGAAATTATCCTTATATAAATTAACTCTTAGATATCTTTATTTATATAAATTATTTAAAATTAAACTAAGCATACCCAAGTCAACTTCCACCAGGTAAGGAACTAAGAGGAGGAAAATGAGTAATCCATGTAAAAATGAATTATAAGGGGAATGAAACATAGGATAATGTGAGGATGAAAGGGAAATTTTAAATTAAATTTATGTGAATTAGAGGAAACATAATGAAATAATTATTTCACCCAATGGAAGTCGGTAAGAGGGCCCATAATTCTAATTTGACCTAAATATTCAAAATAAACCCAAACATGATAACTAATTATAATTCAACACTAAATAATACCATAAGACCATTTTTAGGCATCTACATAATGTCCTATTTTGTTTTGTGTGTGTATGTACATTCATGTAAAATAAACAAGTGCACCAAAGTGGATTTGATGAAAAAGTTACAGTTGAAACTTGTTATGTTTTAAGTTAATACTAGATATGATATTAAACTAAAATTCAAAAGGAAGAGAGAGGTTACCTTATAACAAAATCTAGCTCCTACCACCTATAAAATAGAAAAACTATGTCTCCTCACTATTTATATGAATGTATTTATCTACACTAACGGTGCATGAATTATTATCAATGCTCCTATGTCAACATATCGAGTGTAACTATAAAAAAATGAATGTTTAAAAGTATATTGATATATAAATAGATCAATAATAATATAATCAATGAAATAATTAAAAATGAAAATAAATAGTAGGAACAAATACACTTAATGGTATGCAAACCATATTGCCATATTTTTAAACTATAAAATGATCATGGATCCCACTAACTCTACCATGTGGTGCAACTTATATATGAATCTAGATCATGCCAAACTTGTCAAGTGACAAAACTTACGTCCTAGCTAAAGAAGAAAATATTTAGTACCTTTGAGTAATTACTTGAAAAATATTTATAACTTTTGAAATATTTGTACCAACTCGAAATATTGTAACCAAAATTAGAATAAGCTAATTATATGCCCCCCTTTTAAGGTGAGGGATGTTCTCGCATATCACTCATCTTAAAATAAAAACATTACGTGTACCACATGTAATTTAGATTAAAAAAAATATTATAATCATTTAAGTAAATTTATAATACATGTATATAATCATAGAAACATGTCATCATCAAAGCACATTGATAACCCATTACTAATATGTTGTAAAAAAAGTAATATAAGCAAGGAAAATGTAAAGGGAGGGGCAAGAAATTTACCATAATGAAAAATGAAATGAGGGGAAAGTGAAATTCCCTAATGTAACATGAGAGGAGGGACATAAAATATACCCAATGTAACAATATGCCCCAATATGGACAATATATAGTGATGAATATACCGATAATAGTAAACCCCAATGTAAATAAGATATATAAAAGGACATCTAGAAAAAGTTTTCCTTGATATAAGCAATGAAAAAACTATAGACACATGGGCACATCATGCCCCCAAAGGAAATGTATAAACAATGAAACACAATAATAGTATGCCCCTGTATAGATGATTTATACAGGTGTATGAATGAGTTTATCATAATATAGGAAATATATACTTGATGAAAGGACAACTGTATGATAGTCCCCATTATTGAAAATATAAAAATGATAAATCATGAGAAATGTGTAAATATCATACCCCTTGGTGGGAGATATATTATGAATCTAAATAAAATAATGATACATCCCACTATATAGAATATATAATTGATAAAACATATGAGGAATGTTTAAATATCATGTGCCCTTGGTGGGCAATATCTGATCAATCTAAGCACAATAAAGAAATGTCCCAATATGGACAAGTCATCAATGTATGTATCCAAGGCCAAACCCCTTGGTAGATACTATATAATAAATAAAACACTAGTGTAGTATAAGATGCACCCTTTAATGGAAAATATATAATCAATATAGGAGAGCATGCATATATAATTACCCCAAATAGATGCATGATATAGATCATGGAAATGTAGAAAAGGACATAAAATACCCACATAATATGGATCATGGTGAATAAGGGATTTAAGGATATGTGATGACCAAACTAACAAAGTGAAAATAAAAATAAAGCATGTACATGCATAAAATGTATATGAAAAAAATGTCAATAAAATAAACTCTTAGGAGGAATAATAAAAAGTAAAAATCAAGCCAAGTGGCAAAGAAAATCCATAAAAATCCATCGAATCAAAGAAAATGACTGGTTAAAAAATATAATTTTAATAAATTAAAAAGAAAATAGAAAATAAAATTCCACTACAATGCCACAAGAGCCAACTATGAAACTATGATCATATTCATATAGTGAATATTTCATACATATTATTCAAATCATTTTCAAAAGTCATTTCTTTGATGCAATGATATGTATACTTGAGTTGAAATTGCATTATAGTCATTTTCAGTAATGATGATTTATTTTTTATTTGGATTTGATTTCATAATTTTGTTTAAATTTAGTCATCCTTTGAATATTAATAGATTTTTACTTATGACTCAACATTCTAATTGTTGTATTTTTATTTCAATATCATCACAATTGATAAGGTCCTAAATTTTGTTCTTCAAAGTAAAAGCATAGATTTTTTGAATGACTAACTTGATGATACTAACAATAACAATCATGTGTCTTGATAGGTGGAAATCATTTTATAATCAATTAAATTATTCAAAATTACTTATGGAATAGCATCATATTTAAAAATATTTATACATTCCCTACAATAAGGCACAAGATATTTTCATGATTGTTATATATGATTAACTAATTTCTTAAGACCATTCATTTATAAAAGGGTGCATTTGTATGGTAATAAGTCAATAAATCCACATTATTTCTTATTTTTTTTGAAGGACTTCATCAGGGATAATTTTTAGAAGGGACCCCTAAAAGCTTACTATAAAATCTTGGTGAATCCTAAATTTTAGGTATAATTTCATGAGTGAATCTTTGGAAAAATCACCATGTTGGTATAAATTGAATAGAGATTTATATTAACTCTTTAAAAAAACTTATAAATAGTTGGTGAATCAAAAATCATATTTAAATAAAGAAATAATGGTAAAAATCCCAAGTTAAACCACTTTCCCCAAACACATTCATGGGGAAAATAACATGGCAATAGTTCTAATCCCTTAAAGGATAGGCAAAGTTCATTAAAAGTGTGAAATTTTTTGTAGATATGTACAAGTTGTATTTATTACTTGGATTTTACTTCATTATTGGCTAATTAGACTCTTCCTTGGAATCCTCTTACAAATTTCACTCGTTTCATGATTCTCACGATGTAGTCATATAAAATGTGAAAACTGGGAACTTGAGTGTGGATAATGACACCCAACCCATAGGTCCCTCTTGCTTGATCTCATGACCCTCATAGGCATCATTTTTACTGATTCTCAGTCATTCGTAGCCTTCTAGACTTGATTTTAGCTGAGCTAGACCCCTCTTTCCATGATAGATCAATCCCCCTAGGTCCCGTCTGCTCAGGACAATAGTGCCACACTAGGACTATAACATCGGTGCCACTCCTATCCACTTTCAACATTGTTATCCAAGTCCATTTATGGCCCCAATGGTCAATTTATTCTAATTCCCCATCCTTTTCCTTGTCCTACTGTGAGTACATTTAACCCATGACCAATAGATCCCTATAAAAACCCATTCAAAGATCATTTGGAAAGGGTTGGAAAATATCACTAAGCAAGCAATAATACAAGCAAGACTATTCAAGTAATCTTCCCTATTCTCTGTATACATCCAAACAACACACTTATAAGCTCATTCAAATATTTATACTAGTCCTTAGCCACCTCAAGCACATCTAATTTAACATTCCATATCTTCATATACATAATTGTATAAATTACATTAAGTAGAATAAATACATGTGGCTTGATCCCTCTTTGGAGTATTGGCATGTAGGCAACGTGCCCACACACAAGGTGTGAATCACATCTAGTGCATCTTACACACACTAACCCAACCTCTTGCTCAAAATTTGTCAAAACACAATGGAAAATAATCTTTGAATAAAGAATATGATATATATGGATTTATACATACTTACAACTACCAAAACTGAGAAGATAAGGTCACATAGACATAGTGAACAAAACCCAAAAAGCTCAGATCCTAAGGATAATAGTGGTAGAGGTGGAATATAGCATTAGTTCCACTACTATCTAGTTTTGATTCTCTTATCCAATCAAAAAATGAAGTTTAGATCTCAATTTTTGATAGTATCTCAATCCTTCATATTGAATTCCAGCCTCTATCTTAGTTGGATCAGTCAATTTCTAGCTAAGTTTTGTTTTCTTCTCCTTACTACTATTTTTAGAAAAGTTCAAATTATAATTAATTTACGTAAATCAATAGATTAATTATTATCTATTTATTTACTAATTTTACTACTTAGATCCTTTAACTAAATTAGGAATAATACACCAATATTCCCAAAATTGTTAAATCATTTGGTGAACCCAACCTACTTCGTTTACGCATAAAAACCCTAGAAACCCTAGGGTAAAATTCCTATTAATTTTTCCTATATTTTTTTGATTTTTTACCTACATAATAAAATTAGAAATTGGCATAAAATTTTAAATTTTTTTAATTAATTTTAAAATAATTTTCTTTCAAACCCTCGTTGTCCATACTAGGTCCCAATATTTTCCTAGTAATTTTACAATAATTTTCTGAATTTTTACTATCTTATTTAAATTAGAAATACACTTCAAATTTAAAAATTCAATAGTAATTTTAATAAATATTTATTTTTCAAAACCCTATTTACACCTACTAGGTACCATTCAATCACAATTTTTCTAATAAATTTCTGAATTTTTACTAGCATATTTAAATAAAAAATTCACTTTAAATCTCAAAATTTCATAGTAAATTTTCAAATTAGTCATATTTCAAACCCTAGCTACATACACTGGGTCTTATTTATTTTTAGATATCACCTTACATTATAAAATCAGATTTTAAAAAATGGATCTCACTTATTTACAATTTTTTCGTACATTTCTTGTAAATAATAAGGAGACCATCATTGGTCTTATCATGTACATGAATAATGAAGTTTATCATATGCTAATACAAAAATTCATTCTTTGATTTTCATGCATACTTTTCATAATATGAGATGATATTAAGAATGTAATTGTTAAACATAGTAAGATACCTCTCCTTCAAAGCAAAGTTTACTTGTATTTAATACAAGGTTTCATCTCTTGCTTTCTATCTCTCACATGGAAAAAATTTCAAGCTTATCATGCTAAACACATTAGAAATGTCATAGAACATGCGAAAGTTTCTTATGAATTCATGAAAAAATTCATGCTTTCTATCTCTCATATGTAAATATTTTAAAAGTTTATCATGCTAAACACATTAACAATATCATAACACATGTCAAAGTTCTTTATGCATTAATGAATAAATACATTCTCTCTCTCCCTTGCTTGATATCTCTCATATGGAATGCTCTTCATAAACATATTTTTATACAAATTATAACTCTAATTACATGAATTTTATCCCACATACATGGTTTTTACCTAGAGGATACATTACACAAGCCAACAACCACTTGTCAAGTTTCAATGTCATATCTTATGCACAAGAAATAGTTTCCTTCGCCTCCTCTCCCCAAAGAGGGTGATAACTACTTTCCCTCTAGTCAATTCCATGCTACCACTGCTATAAAATGTGATTCAGCCCATAATATTATCCTTAATGCATATATTTAGCCTATAGCTTCTTCAAAACTTCTTCAACATATGTGCTTATATGTTCAATCGAAAGCAACTAGGGTTTGCTTGTGAGACTCTAAAGGATAAAATCACCAACATGAGCAAGTTAATTTTAGATTTTTGAACACAAAATTAACTATTACATGAAAATTTCACAACATTAGAAAATCAGATTATAATACAACAACCTCAAAGGCATCTTAGTGCTAATCATGTATATGTACCTTCACCTAATCAATTGGTTACAAGCAATGTTACATATCAAATCAATAAATCAAAAGAAATTAAATTTACAATTAGTGATTCAAATAACATTAAAAGATCAAATAAGAGTTCAAGTGAGGTACTAAGGGAAATTATTAAATCTAAGATTATCAAACTACCTCCTCTACATCTAGCGATAAGATTTAGATATTATTGTGCATATCATAGAATGCATGGGCATCACACAGATTCATGTTCAAAATTAAAACAACATATACAAAAAATAATTTATAAGAAAGACCCTATACAAGGTAAATCAATTAAGAAATCCATAGTGACACAAGAACACATTGGCAAAGGGTCAAATTCAGAAATAGTACAGAAGTGGATACCAAAGTTTAACTCAAAACAATAAAAGGATCAAAAAGAAAAATTAGAGAAATAAATAATACCACAACCACATGTAAATCATGAAAAAGATGCAAATCTCTCCAAAATGAGGCTCAACTTTCAAATTAGTATGGATTTGGTAAAAAATATCCACAATAGTTTGATTTTTGGGGTCAAGGATTGGGCAAGCATGCTCAAGGCATGACTACTATTCTAGCAGTTGATAATGTTTGTCACCAAGGTTTGGGATTTATTGAACATCCTAAGACAAATCATTCACATACATAATTTATCAAAGGAAAATATCTAGATACAACAAAAGCTAGCACCAATACTCTAGTGGTTCAAAATCAAGATGATAATGATGAGTAGAACAATAAAAGATATTATGAATTTCCAAGATACTGACTATGCATCCAAATATTTAGTCATATTCTTAGGAATTCCCTCATGCTTCAAAATCATGAAAAATTCTTTTGTTTGGTATAAGACACCATGATAGGGAGTCTCGCATGAGACTCGTTAGTTAGTATCATTCCTTCCTATTTTACTTGTACATAGTTTCTCTTTAATTACTTATACATAATCTACTAAATGATGGATTATACATAGCTTATTATCCAATATCCAAAAACAATATAACATTTAAAAATATAAAAACATTCAAATATGTCAAAATTTCAAAAACATTCAAAATGTATCAAAACACCAAAAACATTTTGATTGTATGCATTATCCATGCTTTACATTGCTACTACTATGCTAGAATTACATTTGCTATTCTATGCCATTGTTTATCAATTTATCTACATTACCATGCTTCACTTGATCTTTTTTGAGTGTGTGCAGTGACATCTAGATCATTAATTACTTCACTCTACCCATTGAGAGGGCATCCTAATTATACATCAAGACATACATCAATATACATACCCACTGGGGGCATATTCTACATGACTAAACCATCTAGGTTATGTCATTCCTACACCACACACTCTATTTATCATTTTGATATACATTATTTATTAGTTTACATATATTACTCTATCGACACTCACTAGTATATAAAACTTGTGTATTTTTTAGCATGTACCTAGTATTGTATTAACATATCTTACATAATTTCCTTTTCATTTTGATTAGTTAGATGTGATTATATTTCTAGTTTTTACATGCTTTACTTCATTGATTTACGTAGCTATATTTTTTGCATTTCTTAGTTTCTATTTGTCTCCTATATGTGCCTTAAGATATTTTCTAATGTTGTTTACCTCTATTCATGTGTGTGCCTTTGTAAATTTACCAATGTCCCTTGCTTATATGCTTATATGTGATTGCGGCTTTCATGCCAACCTTACTTTTTCAATTATATATGTATGTGGTATTTGAACATGCCTTGTATGATTTCTTTCCAATCTGAGTGACATGTGCCCATGTCCCTTGGTTGCTTGGCCCCTTGGCCAATATTGTATGCTTATTTCTTCTTGATTTGTGTGCTTATTACTTATTTTCTTTCAATTATTTATAATGTCATGATCCACATCATGTATTATCCTACTATCTTAGATGCCATGATGGACATCATGTTCCATCCCTCCTTACGAACTAACAACTAACCAAAATTCTTATTTTAATTCAACACATTTCACATGTTATTGCATTGTTATATATATCTAGGCATACCTCTATTGATCTAACAATATCTCAATAATAACCATGTTATATCTTGAGATATATTGTCAATTATCATTGCTATATCATGTATCTTTATAGTATAACACAATTATAGGGCTCTTTCTTCAGAGGGTAGTTAAGGTAGGGTCTTCATTCTTACCTTTAGAAGAGGGGGCAAAAAACATGGGTTTTATCTTAGAGATCAGAGCTCCTAATGATCAAAACAATAGTTTTCAAAACACCCATAATAGCAATTAGACATCAAACTAGTCAAAATAGACCAAGCAAATAGTCAAGAATATATAATAGTTACCAGATTTGGCCCTAGATAATAGTGCCCAACTTGGATAATAACACCGATGCCACTAGTGTCCACTTTTAATGCTCCTATACAAATAATAAAAAAACTAGACTTTCTAGAAGCAGGTAGAAAAGTAGGTTTAGCTATAATTTTACATAGTCATAATAGTTCAAAATCAATAATTTTTCAGTACCCTTTTGCTCATAGAATATAGATATAGGGGGCATCATACATGACATGATGGCTCTCACTTCTATTTTTAGACATGATAGTTGATGTAACTTCCAAATCAGAATCCATGTTTCAGACACCAGTGATTAGGGGTAATGTGCATGGCACATTTCTTTTCTTTTCTTTCTAAGTTTAGTATTACCCAAGCATTCTTAGTAGTTACGTGCCTTATTATATCTGTAGATGGCTAACATCATTTTGGAATGGCTTTCATACAAGCCTAACTTCCACATTTTTTGAGTTCTTAAGTTCTCGAGTGGATTTCATAAAAGCTTAATGTACTAATTTGGAGTGGCTTTCATACAAGCCTAATCTCCATTTTTTAGAGTGGCCAAGAGTGGCCTAATTTCTAGCATACATTTTACTCTTCATACCAACACTATCAAATCATAGTACATTCATGGGCTTCAAAATACATCTCATATGATATACATTTCATATTGGTATTTAGAGGGATTGGACACACAGTCCAAAAATTGATCAACATAAGCATGACCACCTAGCTTCACTTAGTGAGAAATGATAGAGTTAAATGGCTAGCCTTTGAATTCTTGAGCCACTTCTAAGGAATTGAACACTTAGCTCTGTTCATGATATTACTCTTGGTACAACACCTTACAACATTACTCAGCATAATCCAACATCACTCAGCATCACAACAAGTTTTGTACTAGTTCATATACCCTATGAGGTATATTCATTCCTTTCTCTTCCTCTCCCTCTTACCTAGCTTTGTACATTCTTATTTTAGATATAGTGTATCTAGTAAGAAATGATCTACTCTCTATTTTTCTTGTAGATTCATACTTTAAAATGTGATCTCTCTATGCACACCCAACATCACATAGCTTCATGAGCTTCACCCTTGTAGGTAAGTTTAGGCATGTTTTCTATTTTTCCTTTATGATAGTATTTTTTTTTTGTTATATCACTAGAATAAAGGGGGGGAAATGTAGTCATATAAAATGTGAAAATTGGTAACTTGAGTATGGATAATGATAACCAACCCATAGGTCCCTCTTGATTTATCTCATGACCCCCTTAAGTATCATTTTCACTGATTCTTAGTCATCCATAGCCTTCTAGACTTGATCCCAACTGAGCTAGACTCCTCTTTCCATGATAGATCAATCCCCCTAGGTCCTGTCTACTCAAGACAATAGCACCACACTAGGACTATAGCACTGATGCCACTCCTATCCACTTTTAGAACTATTGTCCAAGTCCATTTCTGGTCCAAATGGTCAATTTCTTCTAGTTTCCCATCCTTCTCTTTATTGGCCTAACATGAGTACATTCAATCCATGACCAATAGATCCCTATAAAATCCTATTCAAAGATCATTTGGAAAGGGTTGGAAAATATCATTAAGCAAACAAGACTATTCAAGTAATCTTCCCTATTCTTTGCATACAATCAACCAACACATTTACAAGCTCATTAAAATCCTTACACTCAAAAACATCTAGTTTAGTATTTCACATCTTCATATACATAATTGCACAAAGCACATCAAGTGGGAGAACTACATATGGCTTGATCCCTCTTCAGAGTATTGGTATATAGGCAACACACCCACACATGGGGTGTGAAGCATCTCCAATGCATATTACATACACTAGCCCCACCTCTTGCTCAAAATTTGTCAAAACAAATGGAAAATAGGGTTTGAAAAAATAATCTGCTCTATAAGGAGCTATACAGACTTTCAACTACTAAAACTTTATAGATAAGGTCACACAAACATAGTGAATAAAATCAAGGAAGCTCATATCTTCAGGACAAGAATAAAAGAGGTGGATTATAGCACTGATTCCACTATTATTCAATTTTGATGCTCCTATCCAATCACAAAATAAAATTTAGATCTCAGTTTGTGATAGTGTCTCAGTCCTGCATAGTGAATTCCAAACTCTATCTCAGTTAGATCAATCAATTTCTAGTTACGTTTTATTTTCTTCTCATTATTATTTTTAGAAAAGTTTGAATTGCAATTTATTTACACAAATTAGTAGCTTAATTATTGTATATTTATTTACTAATTTTACTACTCAAAACCTTTAACTAAATTAGGAATAATATACCAATATTCCTAAAATTATTAAATCACATGACATGTAGGGCTTGTATTTCTTATTTGGATTGTATTTCATTATTGACTGCTTAGACTCCTAGTTGGCCTCCTCTTACAATTATCGCTCACTTTATGATTCCCATGACCATAAAGGAATAAAATTCTAACATAAATGAAGTCATATGAATTTAGGTTTTAGGGTTTTGTGATTCTAGGGTTTTAAGCAATTTGAAGCACTTATGTAGATTTATTTTATAGGAGGTAATTTGTGTTAATTACAAAACCAATGGAAAAATAAGTTAGACGGTGAGAATTTTAAAGTCAAGATCTTGTTTATAGTTCTTTATTTTTAATGATTAAATTTGTCCTCCTTTTTAAAGATTAAATTTATCCTTTTAAGTGCTAAATTTGATGGCCATATTATGTATAAATTGAGTATAGACCTTTGTAAGTCTCTTAAAATGCTAACTAAATAATATAATAAATTGAGTATAGCAAAAAATGTGATAAAAAATAAGAGTATAGAGTATAAATCAACTACAGGGCCAGAGGGCAAGACAACTATGAAATGTGAGGATGATGTAATTAAAAAAAATATTCAAAACATTTTCATATTTTTATAATTATAAATTATATAATAAAGTCTACCAAAATGTCTTCACCACATCAGCATTGGCCTTTCAATATTTTTTTGTTTTAATTAATAAACCATAGCAACTAGAATATAATTATTACCTTAAACATTAAAAAAAAATAGTATGATCACGAGGCTGTATTGCATTTATTCAATTTGTTCTTTGTGTATTATTTAAAATAGGTATCTTGCATGTCATTATTTATCAGAGGAAATCAATTTCTTGTTTGTTTGTAATAAGTATGTCATAAAGACCAACTATATAATATAATAAACTGAGTATAGCAAAAATAGTGACAGAAAATCAAAGTATAGAGTATAAACTAATGATGGGGCCATAGGGCAAGACAACTATGAAAAGTGAAGATGACATAACTAAAAAAAAATATTCAAAACATTTTCATTATTTTAAAATTATAAACTATATATTAAGGTCTGCCAAAATTTCTTAACCATATCCATATTGGCCTTTCAAATATATATTTTATTTCAATTAACAAGCCATGCTAACTAGAATATAATTATTACCTTAAACATTTAAAAACAAAATACAATATGATCATGAAGATCTATTACATTCATTCAATTTATTCTTTGTGTATTATTTAGAAAAAGTATCTTGCACATCATTATTTATCAGAGAAAATCAATTTATTGTTTGTAATAATCATGTGGTAAAGACCAACTAGATGATATAATAAATTGAGTATATGAAAAATTATAACAAAAAATTAGATTATAGAATATAAACTGACTATGGGGCCATATGCCAAGACAACTATGAAAGTTGAGGATGGAAAGCAAATATATTTAAAGAAATGCTTTTCAGGGAACTTATTATTATATTTATCCATTGCACTAATTTTTACTTGTATGTTGATATGTTCATAAATATAATGATAAGTTCCTTAAAAAGAATTTATTTAAATATATTTGCTCAACACTGTGCATGTTGGTTTTCTTATAAATTTCATGTATATCTGTAAATCTTTTCATTAAAATCAAAATTTGTGAAATGGGTATTTTTGGGTTAGTCATAAATATGGTTGAAATGATCATGAGGCTCTGTTGAATTTATTAATTTTATTTAAAATATGTATCTTGTATGTCATTATTTCTTAGAGGAAATGAGTTTCTTATTTGTTTAAAATAAGAATGTGATAAAAACCAACCATATAATATAATTCATTTTGTTCTATCCATTATTTAAAAGAAGCATCTTGCATGCCATTATATATAAGAATAAATGAGTTTCTTGTTTGTTTAAAAGAAATATGTGGTAAAGACCAACCAAATAATTTAATAAATAGAGTAGATTAAAAATTGTAACAAAAAATTAAAGTATAGAGTATAAATAATAAACTAAATATAGAGAGCAAGGAAGGATACGTAGCAGATGACCTTCAACAATTTGAATTTTTGCTTGGGTAGGAAAACTAGAATGGTCTTGTGGACACTGCTCAGATGTTAGAAGGAAATATTTTATGCAATAATGATCTCTTTAAATTTAAAGTGGCCCCATGTGATGTCCTTCATGGGAAAGGCATGGAAAATAAAGTGTTAGGATTAAGAGCACAATTGATTACCTTTGTATAAGCAACTAAACACATAATTAAACCAGAAGTAATATGTAACTAGAATTCAGAAATAACACAGAATATGAGAGACAATACAATCTTGTATTAACACTCTTCCAAAAGGAAATACAATGAAGAAATCACACTCTTCCCACACCTCTTGGGCATACAGTAATTCTCCCTCAAGATTTCTCTCTCTCAATTACAAACCAACTCAAACACAGAGTTGTTCCCTCCACCATTAAGTGACAATCAACTCAACCGTTGTTGCCTACTTCCAGTCCACCAAGTGCTCAAAGTACTCCAAGTAGATCTCCTTGATATTGCACACCTGCAAACTAATTGATCTTACTTACCATGTAGATCTCCCCTGATATTTCTACCTGCATATCAACTGATCTTACACCCCTGGAAGAACCCTTGTTCTTGTCCTTGACAAGTACTTTTGATCTTTCACACTTTACAATATAGCCCCATGGGTCTCTTAAATAGATCCCATACAAACAATAATTAGACTTCCTAATTACAATAATTAAAAACATAGACTCAAGACTAAAATTAGTCTTTACATGCAAACTGACTTTTCATCTAAAATTAGACTAGTTCTGGAACACACAAACGACTGACATCGATCGCTGTCTGTCTAGAGATGACCGACGTTGGTTCCTATCTGACCGATGCCGGCCGATGCCTAATCGATGCCAGTTGCTATGTAACTGGATATGACTGACGTTGGTTGATCAGACTAATGTTGATTGTTCTGACACTCAGAAACCTCCTCCATTTGCATACCTGTGAAGCTTCTAGCTCCACAACCTAACATAAAGGACCTAAATAGATGGACTCTGCTCAAAGGTAGGCATACAAGATCTACTTTGCTCAAGAAAGGAATGCTCCATGTTCCCCCAAACTATCTTGGGAGGATAGAGTGAAAGGCAAAATATTTGTGGGTCATGACCTTTTTAATATTCATATTTTCTTGATGTTGGAGAATAATGAGGTTTTCATTCCAGTTCCCAACCCCGTGATGAAGCAGGCTAATGTAAAACTAGCCAAATCCATCCTAGCTAAGTTGAATGGATTTCAACTTACTATTGACTCTTTTCATAGCTAGACCAAATCCAAGTGGAAACCCAAAGGACACCTAGAGGAGGTCACATTGGCCAAAGGTTTCTTCTTGGTCAACTTTTCTTTGCAAGAAGACTATATAAAATTTCTATCTGAAGGGCCTTAGCTCATGGGAAAAGTGAGCATAGATACCAGGAGGCAGAAGGCTAATTCAAATCTCAATAACACTTCCATGGATGATGTTCCAATGTGGGTTATTCTCCTATAACTCCCTTTAGAATAACAACACCCAAAAGTCATTAAAGGTATAGCTAGGGCATTGGGGTAACCCATAACCATTGACTCGATAACACTCTCTTGCTGAAGAATGGTCATATCCTAAGTCCACATTTTTATACCTACAGACAAACCACTACTACATAAAATCAAAATCAAGTCAAAATATGGAGAACATACACAAAAAATTATGTATGAGAATAAATCCATCATTTGACTGCACTACAACATTCCTAGCCACATGTTGAAGGATTGTCTTACAAAATTTTAGGATCTCATTATTTCTATACGATTTTCGCTTTCTACATTCAAAGAAAGAATAAGAAACTAAAAGAAATGGTCTAAGGCTTGTATGTACCTGGATGAAGTCGTGCACACCGTAATCCAGACGATCATGAGAACTCCTCTTTGGTTGTGGAGGATGACACCTGAAAAAGGAGGAGACTAAAACATGAAAAGGCGTTAGATGAGGAGATGGTGGGTTGCCAAGTGAAAGCTTGATCCCAGAAGTACAATGACTTCTTTGAGGGATGTCAACCCACTGATTGATAAAAATAATGTCTGATAAAGAGTAAAATGATAAAAAGACTGAAATGATTAAAGACTGAAAAGGAAATGGAAGCAAATGCTTACCTAAATGCTGCTATCGGCCTGGTCACAGTCACCGACATCGGTGGTTCTACCAGTGTCGGTTGGTCAAGGTCTACCGACGTTGGTTAGTATGCTGATGTTGGTTGGGGTAATGGTCTCTGCGGTCGGCGTCAGTCAGGGCAGTAGTCTTTGGATGAGGTCTGGTCAAGTTTTTAGTCTGTGGCCGGGTTTGAGACAGAGTTTGGGCCTTGTTAATGGTCTGTGCAAGGGTCTGGGCAGAGTTGCAGGGACAATGGATAGAATGTATGGTCTGAAAAGGGGCCAAACAGAAGATAGAGGCAATAGGGAGACGGGGAAATAAGGATTTGGGTCTAGTCTGGTGATAGTATGGCTTAGAAGCAATAAATAGAAAACTGATTACAAAGACATTCTAAGCTATTGAAAATGACATAACAGAAGAGTACGTACCTCTTTCCTGCTGAAGAAGAAGTGTAGGAGGTCAGGCTGCTGATGTACCTATTGTTGATATAGAAGACTGTTGCAAGGTGGGGCTTCTGATACTTGTTGTGATTGCTAGTGTAGAAGCCTGCTGTGTGTACCTGAGAGAGAGAGTGAGAGGTCTGATAGAAAGATTGGCCGATTGATTGATCAAATTGCAAGGTTCAAGAGTCAGATGAAGAGCAGGGGCCAAGGGGGGATAACGGATGCAAAAAATCGTTATGAAGAAAATTGACGCCGGCAATGCTGCTAACGTCGGTCGACAGTTGATTGATGTCAGCGGCTAGAAGGCAGGAAAAAGGCTAAAAATAGCCTTTCGTCCATTTTCCCAACTGCCAGGTTTAAGTGGCAGGGTAAGAAACGGTCGAGAGGGGTTAAATGGGTGCGAGGATGAGGAATAGGTCATAAATGGGTCATGGGGGGATGAAGGGAATCCAAAGAAGGGCATCTTAGGGTGGTGAGGTGGTAAGGGAGAGAGAATTATTAACTTAAAATAAGATAATTATTTCAAATTAATAAGACATAGGTTAGGAGTGGTTAAGAGGACCAAGGGGGAGAGAAGGGGAGGACGACCAAGGGAGTAGACACAATTTCGGTGTCTACATTTGCCCCTTTTTGTCTTGTTGGTTATTCTGGATGAACTGCAAGACAAAAATAGGAGTTGATTGCCCCAGGTATGGGATAAGGTTGATTTTGTCTTGTTGGTTGTTCAAGTGAACTGCAAGACAAAAACAAGAGGGTTGGTTGCCCCGATTATGGATGAGGTATTCCCCCTCAAAGTAGGAGTCGAGGGAAGGGAACTTGAAATCAGGTGCTGATTTGACAGAAAGTGGATGGAAAATGGTGAGTGTGAACGCTACAATAGTTATGATTGCGCGCATACCACTTCATGAGATGGTCAGGTTAAAGTGTCGCAGGTCAAGGGTCGAGGAGTGCCAAATTGAAATAACTAAGCCCCAACATTTGGTCGTAGTTGATTGGGTTATTCAATCTAAGCTGTAGCTCTAATGGTCGTCATGTTCCAGGTATCTCAGGCTCAGGAAGTGCTCCTAGAAACATGAAAATGTCACAAGTAGTGGGGATCAACCGGCTTGCGATCCTATACTTGTGAAGGTCAAAAATAGTCTGCGCATAATTTTGCTAACCAGTCGTGGGGTAGAAGACATGCAAAAATAACCAAGGCAACATTTGTCTTGGAAGTGGTCAGGGTCGGAGGAGATAGGCATGATCTCCATGGTCATTGGTCGATACAAGTCGAGATAGATAGTTGGTCGAATAAATGGGTGGATGAAAGAATGTGGCCGAGCTAACCTCAGAACACTGAGTGCTGCCTACATAGCCCTTGTGTGAAGGGCCTCAAGCTAATGTAGTTCTCCCTAAAGGGGAGGAAGAGGGTCAAAGGTATGGATTGGTCTTGGTCGAGGTCAAGGTCATGGTCAAAGGAGGTCAAAGGAAAGAATAGTTTATCCATCAAGGAGACGAACAAATGAGGGTGGTCGAGCTAACCTCAGAAGACATCGTGTCATCTGAGTGCTGCCTACATAGCCCCGGTCTTAGGGCCTCAGACCAATGTAGTTCAAATGAATGGGAAAAATGGTTGATGATTGGTTTGGTCATGTGTCAAAATGATGAGGAGAAGATGATGTTGCAGCCTTTTCCATATTGTGTGATGGTGTATTCTGCAACATTGGTCGAGGGGTCTTTTATCCCTAGTAATTTTCCATATTCATGATGGATGTATGCTAAAAATGAATTGAGGCTATTTATGCTTCAGAAAGTATTGGTTTATGCTTAACATAAATTGTGTCGGGTCGATAGTTTCCATGTGTATTGGTGTCCATAGAAACTATGTGAAATGGACTAGGTCATGTCGGTGGTCTGAAAATGTTTGATTGGTTTGGTTTGGGTTTGGTTGGATAGATAATGATTTGGTTGGATGCGTGACCAAGATGTGTCAAAAGTGAAAGGCGAATTGCTCTTTTATTGACAAGGACCAAAATGATGGCATGGATAAGGGTTGTTAGAAACAAAAGCCCCGTTTATGCATTGCATCGTTGACCAGTGGTTGTGTTTAGAGAAGCAATCGAATCACTTGACATGAAGTGAGCTCGAAATCCCTTGAGTATGCAGGGGTGATAGGTTTGAGATGATATGTAAGGAAGGGGGAACCCTTTCTAGCAGGAACAACTTTGCCCCTTTTATAGGTGACCCCAAGAATGACTATAGACAAGCCCATGACTCTAAAGTTTTGTCAGTCAATTTGTTTTTTTTTTTTGGTGCAGACTGATCAATGCGGGAAGTCTACATAGATATGTCATTTTACTTGGTGGTCATGTTGTGAAGCTGATCGATGCGGGAAGCTTCAGAGATAGTGTTATGTGTAGCAAGATTTAGTCATAGCCATCCTTTGAGGGAGTGGTCTATATTTTGTTTTTTATGTTTTTGATGTGACTTTGGCCTAGCTATCCTTCAAGGGAGCAGTCTAGTAAATACAAAAATGATGATGCAACTGTCCTTCGAGGGAGCAGTCTACATTTATAGTTTTATGACCTTGGAATATGCATCCCATTTTTATAGTTTTGTTGACTGGACTTTTGGTCATGGACTTGACTATAGAGGTTTAGAGGGTTTCCCTTTTATTAGGACAAAGCGTTCATGCTTGACAAAAGGGTTAGGTTTGAGGGTTGAAGGAGATAAGAATGACGGTGACAGGGACTGCTCAAGGGATCGAGCTCAAGTTAAACGTCAAGTGAATAATTACTTGACTAACAGTGGGCTGGTCGAAGATTCAAGGCATAAAGGGGCTCAAGTTATGACAAAGTCCTGACCCATGATTGTGTTATAATGCAAGGTCTGAGTCAATTGGGAGCAAACTTGCCCCATTTGCTTTGTTCCAAATTAGTCACATGTTGATTGATGTTGAAGGAGTTGGTCAATGTTTGGTCAAGGTCAGGTGATATTTGGTCAATGTTGGGTTGGAGTTTGGGGTCGATGGTTGGTTAAAGCTTGGTCAAGACTTGGTTGAGGCTTGGTCAAGGCTTGGTTGATATGATTAAAAGGTTGGTTGATGTTTGGTCATTGTTTGGTCGATGTCTGGGGTCGATGTTTGGTTAAGGTTTGGTCGATGGTTTGGTTGAGGTTGGGTTGAATGTTTGGTCGAATATAGGTTGAATGTTTGGTCGAGGTCGGGTCGATGCTTTTTTGGTCAAGGCATGGTCAAGGCTTGGTTGAGGCCTAGTCGAGGTTTAGGATTAAAAGAGTGATTGATATTTGGTCAAGACTGGGTTGAAAGGTTGGTCAAGGCTTGGATGAAAGTTGAATTCCCCCAGCGGCTAGGGAGAATGTTTGATAAATTGGTCAAGGTTGGTTGAGGCTTGGTGGCCAGATTGACTGTGTTGATGTCGAATAAGGGGGTTAAAGGTGGCGAAGGGACCATAGTCTGGCATGGAGATCCTGATTTAAGTGATGAGGTTTGAGAAGCATGGGTCGGTGTTGATGATTTGTTGAAGGGATGGTCAAGAGGATCCTTGATGAGAAGGGAATCCTTTTTTTGGTGTTGACGAATGATAGCTTTAAGAGCACAACAATGCTTAGTGTCATGTCCCAGAGTGTGGTGATAATGACAAAATTTAGAGTTGTTGAACCAAGATGGTCTTGATCTGAGAGTTGATGAGTGGGGCAGTGTTGAAGGTTTGCTAACAATGTGGTCAAGAAGAAGGGTGTCTTTCTCCAAGCATTAGCGAATGACAACCTTGAGGGCACAACAATGCTCAGTGTCATGCCCAGGCGTGTGATGATATGCACAAATTTGAGTGTCATCAAACTAGGGTGGTTTTGGTCTGAGGGATTGATATGGTTTAAGAGGTGAGAGATTAATGCGAGAAGACTGCAACAAGTGCCGTAATAGCAGGGCATAAGAACCTGCTAATGGGTCTGAGTATCTTGTTGCATTGGGGGTTGATGACTTTGGTTTGAGAGGCGTTGGTCATACCATCATTTTTGTGGGTGGTGTAACCACACGCAGAGATGGCACTTTGGTGGTGATAGGTGTTGGATGTTTTGGAGGAAATATATGTCTGATGGGTTGAGAGAGTAATGGAGGTGACTTGCCTCTGTGAGGTATGGGAGTAGGAAGCACCCCTATTAAAGTGGATGGATGTGGGCCCAAAATTGAAGGTAATGATGAAGGTGGGGGAGGAGTCCTCTGGTGTGGTTTAATGGCCTTCGTTGGTTTGGGGCGAGGGCCACTATTGTATGAGGTGAGGTTAGATACGGGTTTGGGTTCGGATGTGGACGGAGACAAGTGAGATGTAGCAATCTCAGGCAAAAGACAAGAGGAAACCATGACTGGGTCTTCCTCAATCGAAATGGGTGAAGAGACTGGTTCTTCTCTTGGTGGAGAAGAAATAGGAGAGTGTGGCTCTATAGTTGGATAGAGCGTAGGAATGGTCATGGTCTCGATGTGTGGTCTAGGCATGGGGAATGTATGATCCCCCATTGATGACAAAAAGGATGAGGGTGAGGCAGCTGGTGTGGGTGCCATCAAAGCATCCTCCAATATGAGAGAGGTCGATGGAGGACTAATAAGAGAAGAAAGTTCTTCATCCTGCAGAGGAGGAATAGGGGAAGAAGGGTCTTCCACCTGTGAAGGAGGTTAGTCAGGGACAAGAGAAAAGACAGTGTCGACTGTGCGTATATTATGGTCTTGAGGGTCATTGGTCATGGTCTAGACATTGTTTTGAGTAGGTGGGTGATTAGGAAAGGGTTGTTTGAAGATGTTGAGGTTTTGATTGGGTGGGGTGTTTGGGTTGTCCAAGATGAGATCCCCCTTGTCTAGCATGTCTTGGATGATGTTTTTGACAGTTTGACAATTGTCCGTGTCATGGCCTTTGACATGGTGATAGTTGAAAAATTCATTCTCCCTGTACCATGTAGGGATAGGTGTTGAGGGGTCAAATTGAAGTGGTCAAATTGAAGGGAGATTGGGGACCCCCTGCTTGACAAGTTTATCCAAGACAGAGGCATATGACTCTCTAATTGGAGTGAATTGACATAGTATGGACCGACGTTGGAAGTGTTTATTGATGTAGTCTGATGTTGAAAATTGAGGTCAGTTGGTTATTATTGAAGATGATGGTCTAAAGATGACAGTGTTTGCCAACCCCTTGGACTGGGAGTGGGCAGAAGAAGGTTTGGATGAAGAAGGGTCATTAGATTTTGCATTGTTATTACGCAATTTGACCTTATTTTCATCGATGGCACGGAGTTCAAGCTTTCTTGCCATGGTGAAAGATTTGTCAAAAGAGCGGAATGTTTGGATCCGCAAGGTAGAAGAGATGTGCCTAGCACATGCTCGAGAAAAGAGATTAATGAGCTTAGGTTGAGGTAAGGAGAAGGAGAGCTGGTTGATCAGGCCTCTCCAACGGGCGAAAAAATCGACTATGGATTCGTCGTCAAATTGCCTAATGGAATAGAGGTTTGTGATTGAGACTTGTTTGGTGATGTTGATAGAAAAATGGTCGAGAAATAATTAGGTGAGTTGAGTTAATGAAAAGATAGAATGTCTGGTAAGAGAGCTATACCAGTCAAGGGCAGGGCCAGAAAGTGACATGGGGAATGTGCGTAGAAGTAACGCATCATCATGGGCTATGAGATAACAAGCGTGTCTAAACGCTCGAAGATGTTGTTGTGGGTCCTCCTTACTCTGAAAGTGAGTAAATTTAGGGAGTTCCCACTGGTTGGGATAAGGTCGGATGGGCACAGAAGGATGGATGGGTTCATTGTAAATTTTCTCATATGACAGAGCATTGCTTGAACCAGAGATAGAGGTCTCGAAACTAGACATTTTGTCCATCAACATTTTGATTATGTCAGCTGACGAATTGGTAGGTGGGGCACCCCCTAGGTTGTAGGGTACCTGGAAGGTGGTCGAAGTGGTGTATGACGTACTTGGTTGCGCTTATGTAGGCACAACATAAGGGTAGTGCATCATAGGGATAGATGTCATGGTCAAAGGGGCTTGTGCCATGAAGTTGGAGGACACAAGTTGACTAGATACCGCCAGAGGTGGTTGAGTGGTGGCACTGGTAAAAGGATAGGTTGTCACTCCCATGTGTATAGGTGCAAGAGTGGGTGAGGTCAAGACAACCAAGTTCTGGTATGGTGTAGAACTTGGTTGAATTGTGTGTGGTTGAGGGAGCAATGATACCCCGATGGAGGCAAGTTCGAAAATAGATGGGAAGGCCAAACTTTGCGTATTGGCCATGGTCGAGTGACTAGTCGAGACAATAGGCTGAGTCATGATGGGTTGAGTAGTGGGTGTCATTGATGTCATTGCTGCTACACTTGAAAGGTCTTGCATTTAGTTTCTTGCGAGATAGTTTTGGAGGGCTTTGACATTGAGGTCTAAGAATCTTTTGAAATCTTGGTCCCCTTCAGGGACAATGGGGGTCTGAGTCGAGGTCGATCGAGTAGGAGTTCTTTTAGTCTCTGAGTGGAACCCCATTATAGGGCTAGTTATGGACGGGGAAGGTGGAAGTAGTTGATGCCTCGCATGGTCAAGAAGAGCCTTGGTTTGACTGTGTGTCAAAACCATTCAAGGCAAGAAGGGTTAGGTTTTAAAAACTTTGTTTTTTCAGTTTCAGAAACTCAGAATGTGGTTTTGGCAGAAAAAGGGTTGGGTTTTAGGCTACTATTTTAAAAAAAAAGGACTATGAAAGTGACCGACATCGGTTGAAAAACTGATGTCGGTGAGAAAAGATGGCCGACGTCGGTCAGATAACTGATGCCAGTGAGGAAGGTTTCCGACGTCGGTGGTAAAATAGATGCCGATGACTATGGTTTCTAGGAACTCAAAAAATTTGAAGATTCTTGGAAAAAAAAGAGAAGAATGTCCTCACTAGCTCAAACAACCAGATAAGAACAAAAAAATATATGGAGACAGGCAGACCCTAAGCATTAAATCCTAAGAATCAACTTTTAGAATCTTGTGGCTTATGCCTTAAAGTGATGTTTGGGAAGATTGGCTTTTGAGACGGGTCCTAGAAGAGGTAGTCTATGGATGGTTTTAGGTTTGTTTAGGTGCTCAAGAGTCTGGGTTAGGTTTGGTACATGGCCTGGTGCTAAGGAGCAAGCTCCCCTCACTTCACGAGCCCAGTGATAAGCTGGTCTCGCTTAGCCAAAATATACCTTCCCTAGAGATTATCCTCCGCCAGAGAACGGAGTGGGCTTTCCCCTTGGTGGTGAAATCCAAGTGAAATTACCAGGGAGGGGTAAGGTATTCGCTAGGGGATGAAATCCCAATCGGGCCTTGTCTCAGGTAAGTTTGATGTTTGATTTGTGCAAGTGATTCGGTTGTGTAACATAAGTGTGATTAATTCATGATGCGGTCTAATTAATAGATGTGGACTAAGAAATGCAAGCAAGCAGAAATGAAATGTAGTGTGTTTTAAGCCCAAGTCGAAATGTTAGTTCATATGAAGACAAATGGAGAAAGGGGTGAAGAGTATGACTTTTGACTAGTCTAAGATGCAAGAAAAGAAAGAAGAGTTCTTTTTAATCCTGCTTATGATGTCTTTTGGAAGATAGAAGAAAGAGATAAAAAGGAGAATCCTAATGCACCCTATATGAACAAAAAGAAAAGAACCCAAGGAAGACCCTAGGGTCCCATCGGGTGTGCCAGAATGTTTCTATATGATTTTCGCTTTCTACATTCAAAGAGAGAATAAGAAACTAAAAGAAATGGTCTAAGGCTTGTATGTACCTGGATGAAGTCGTGCGCACCGTAATCCAGATGATCGTGAGAACTCCTCTTTGGTTATGGAGGATGACACCTAAAAAAGGAAGAGACTAAAACATGAAAAGGCGTTAGATGAGGAGATGGTGGGTTGCCAAGTGAAAGCTTGATCCCAAAAGTACAATGACTTCCTTGAGGGATGTCAACCCACTGATTGATAAAAATAATGTCTGATAAAGAGTATAATGATAGAAAGACTGAAATGATTAAAGACTAAAAAGGAAATGGAAGCAAATGCTTACCTGAATGCTGCTGGCGGCCTGGTCACAGTCGCTGATGTCGGTGGTTCTACCGACGTCGTTGGTCAAGGTCTGCCCACGTCGGTTAGTATGCTGACGTTGGTTGGGGTAGTGGTCTCTGCGGCCAGCGTCGTCGGGGCAGTAGTCTTTGGATGAGGTCTGGTCGAGTTTTTGGTCTGTGGATGGGTCTGAGATGGATTTTGGGCCTTGTTAATGGTATGTGCAAGGGTCTGGGCAGAGTTGCAGGGACAATGGATATAATGTATGGTCTGAAAAGGGGCCAAACAGAAGATAGAGGTAATAGGGAGACGGGGAAATAAGGATTCGAGTCTGGTCTAGTGATAGTATGGCTTAGAAGCAATAAACAAAAAAATAATTACAGAGACATTCTAAGCTATTGAAAATGACATAACTAGAAGAGTACGTACCTCTTGCCTGCTGAAGAAGAAGTGTAGGAGGTCAGGTTGCTGATGTACCTATTTTTGATGCAGAAGACTATTATAAGGTGGGGATTCTGATACCTGTTGTGATTGTTGGTGTAGAAGCCTGCTGTGTGTACCTAAGAGAGAGTGAGAGGTCTGACGGAAAGATTGGTTGATTGATTGATCAGATTGCAAGGTTCAAGAGTCAGATGAAGAGCAGGGGCCAAGGGGGATAACGGACGTAGAAAACCATTATGAAGGAAATCGACACTGGCAATACCGCCAACGTCGATTGACAGTTGACCAACGTCGACGGCTGGAAGGTAGGAAAAAGGCTAAAAATAGCCTTTCGTCCGTTTGCCCAACTGCCGGGTTTAAGTGGCGGGGTAAGAAACGGTCGAGAGGGGTTAAATGGGTGCAAGGATGAGGAATAGGTCATAAATGGGTCATGGGGGGATGAAGGGAATCCAAATAAGGGCATCCTAGGGTGGTGAGGTGGCAAGGGAGAGAGAATTATTAACTTAAAATAAGATAATTATTTCAAATTAATAAGACATAGGTTAGGAGTGGTTAAGAGGACCAAGGGGGAGAGAAGGGGAGGACGACCAAGGGAGTAGACACGATTTCGGTGTCTACACTCATCACCCCTGAGCATACATGGGCTTAGAAGGTGGTGCTAAGGAAGGATTTTTTTTGACCAAATGCTTATAATTGGATCTCTCTAAGGTTACCAAGTGTTTCATTACCCAACAGTCTAAAAGGTATTTTTTGTAATAACTCTTTTGCTCCTCTTGAACTATTTTTTGATTATATGTCTTTGGGTGAGAAGGTGCCCCTTGATGACCCTTCTTGGTCCCTATCCTTTTCCTAACCCCCTCCAAATCCTTCTCCCCTATAAATCCCCTAGGACCCCCTCCTCATTCCCCCTTATCCTCCTCTTCCTCCCCACCCTCTCTTTAGGTTTTTTTCACCCCTCCCAAGCACACCACCCCTCCCCTAGGTGAATCAAGCCTCTCTACCTCTCCTACTCCTCTCCTTTCCCCTTCTAAACTTGTTCTACTTCCATCTCTGTCTCTCCCCTATTTTGACCTCATGTGGCCCCTCCCCCCTTTTTCCCCTTGTAATCCCTTCATCTGTCCTCACCTCCCCCTCCTTCTCCTTCTTGTGCTCAATCATTGGGATATTTTTAGCCACCTAAGCCTACTCTTATCTCTATTTTAGCCCAATCTCTAGTTTGAAAAATCCCCCTCTTCACTAACTTAGATTGTGTTAGCATAACCCTTTTTGAGATTACCTCACTCTCTCTCCCCTTCTAAAATATTCAGAGCCCAACAAAGATTTGGGACAATGCTCTATAACTAAATCTCCATCTCAGGAAATGCTCTAGGAAAAAGGGTTTACCACAAACTCCAAAATTAGAAAAGGAAGAAAAATAACTAATATTGGAGTCACCTAGAAACCAATGGGTAGGTCACCCATAATGGTCACAAAGAATTTGAAAATGGCTAAAGAAATAGCTAAGGGTTCCCAATTTACCCTCAAAATCCATCAGGATAAGAAATGGAAATCTTAATATGGAATGTTAGGGGTTTAAACAACCTTAAAAAGTAGAGGACCCTTTATAACCTTAATAAAAGTGTTAACCCTACTATTATTATTATCTATGAAACCAAAATGTTTGAAACCACTTTAAGATCATGTGTTGAGAAAATTTGGAAAAAAACTCATGTGTTAGCTTTGGATTCTAAAGGTACTTTAGGGGCTGACTATTTTTTGGAACCCAGAGTATCTTGAAAGAAATATTCTCTAGAAGAAAAATGACTAGATTTCCATCATCTTTAGAGACTTAGATAGTAACAAGGAATGGATCCTCTCTAATGTCTATGCCCCTAACATCAAAACTACCAAAAATAATTTATGAGAAAGTCTGTTGTCTTTCTGTAAGATTTGTGATAGATGAAACTAGATTCTTTTTGGGGACTTTAATACCCCCTTACACCCAAATATAAAAGAGGGGGCATATAGATCTCATAAAAATAATGATGGATTTTAACTTCATTTCAAGTGCAAGGTTAGTTGATATGGATCTAAATGGCAACCCATTCATATGGTCTAATAGAAGAATAAGTGAAAATTTGATTCATATCTATATTGATAGAGTTTTGATCTCCTTAAATTAGGATATTCATTTCTCTATCAGTCTCTTTTCCCTTCCCAGAATAGGGTAAGACCATAACCCATTAATCTTTGAAGGAGATAAAATCTATGAAATCAAAATGTAGTCCCTTCAGATTTGAAAGCATGTGGCTTCATCACCCTAATCTAATGGAATATTTAAAGTAATGGTGGAAAGAACCATTCTCAAGTTCATATGTGTTTATTTTGACAAAAAAACTAAGCTTACTCAAAGTTAATCTAAAAATTTGGAACAAGGAAGTCTTTCATGACATCTTCCTACAAAAAAGGGCACTGGAGGTAGAACTATCGATAATTGAATAAATATCAGTTATGGATGGAAACAATGAATAGATTCATCAAAGGGAAAAATAAATTTTGTGCCAATTCCATAACCTTGAGGCAAGGGAAGAAGTATATTGGAGATAAAATTCCAAGTGCACTCCTCTGGAGGAGGAAGCCAAGAATGCCAAGTTCTTTCATCATTCAACAACGAGACACAAATGTAAATATAATTTCTCAATTATAAATGGATAATGGGTTTATTAGCAAAGATGATGAAGATATTTTATTCCATACAATCAAATTTTTTAAAAACCTTCTCATGGAAGAAGGTCTCCTAGATGAACAACTTGTGGATATCATGGTGAACAACATTGACAAAGTTATCTCTGACACTGACAATGCTTCCCTTTCTAAATTCCCTTCTAGAAAGGAGATAAAAATATAGTCTTTATGATGGAAGTATTCAAATACCCAAGACCTGATGGCTTTCCTTCATTTTTCTTCCAAAATTTTTGTGATATAATTCACATAGAGATCAAGGTGGCTACCAAGGAATTATTTCAATACAAAACCATTCATAGAGAAATGAATAACATATTTTTAGTTTTGATACCATAACATCAAGGAGTAAATAATTTATAGGACTTCCACACTATCAACCTTTGCAATACCACTCACTAAATTTTCTCAATAATCTTGGTGAAGTGAATTCAACATCTTTTATTTAAAGTCATTAGAGAATAATAGGGTGCTTTTATGGCTGGTAGATTGTTGTTCCCAAAATCAGCTACACTCATTTTGTGGACAACTCCTATGAAACTTGTTCATTTTGTAATCTACACTCTAAGTTCATCATTAGAGACAAGATTCTCTTGATCTCAAGTGAAGTTAAATGACATCTTGGGAAAGTTTACAACACTCCCTCATCATGATTTCTTGAAAATCATGAAACCTGTCATAGTCTTTATCTGATCAAAATGTCAATTTTGATCATTTATAAGGTGTTAGAAAAATTTCATTTTCTCAATGCATAGGCGGCATTTTTTGCTGCTCTTGCATGTTTTTCATTTTTCAAATGCATCGGTGGCATTTTTTGCTGCCAATGCATGGTTTACCTCTGGCACATGTCAGGGTGGTGATTTTTGGTGCTTGAATAGAGATTTTACAAAATTTTGATTTTCGTGTGGCATTAATGGCTACACGCATCAAGTTGTTAAAACTCATTTTGAAGATTTTTAATGCCTTTTGATTATCATTTCTTTCATTTTAAGTTTCCTAGACTTTTCCCTGCAATCATTCAACCATGTAAACGAGTAAGATTTTGAATTTGCCAACCACTGAGCTTAGGACTTTGAGATTACCAAGTAAGTCATTTTACTTTTAGGTTTTCATTTTTCTTTAAGTTTTATTTTTCCTTTAAGTTAGGTTTTTATTTTTATTTAGTTTTTGTTTTCAGTATTTCTCCCTTGTTTTGTTTTTGATTTACCCTAGTGAGCCCTAGTGGCTATTTCCACCAAATCCTCATACATGCCCTAGGTTATCTTATATATCGAGTCGGTGTCTTGACCCAACTTAGGTTTACCCTCGCCAAGTATTATTGAAAATCACCTTAAACTTTCCATTGCATATAAACCATTTGCATTATCAGCATTTTTTTTCCACTTGCAAGTTATAGCAAACATTTTTAAACAAGTGCAAAGGTGGTGAATTTTACCACTGAAGCATTCCTCCCATTCCCTGCAGGAGTGGTTAATTTTACTGCTTTGACATCATAACTTGAAAATTCATGCTTTATGCCTTGTCAGCATATTTCACCACTCCTACATGAAGAACATATGCAATGGTGGTTATTTTTGCCATCTCTACATGAAATGAAGTTTCTTCTACCTGCAAGGGTGGCAAATTTTGCCACCAAATCAAATGTAAATGTTCCTAATATGCAAAGGTGATAAATTTTTCCGCTCATGCAAACATCCCCTTGAATTTTTCTCTGAGATATTTTTAAGTTTGCTTTTATGAACCCACTTTCCTCTAGTTTTTTAGCCTGCTCACACTTTATCCCTTTCAGGTGCATCCCCATAGTTTTGATCATCAACATGCAATTTTCTTAGATTGTCAGTATTTCTCCTAATTGCATGATCATAAATTTTGTTGTAGTTTCTTCTGTGGATCCTTCCTCATCGACATCCTTTTGGTTGAAGCCCTTTCAGATGATTGAGTTTTCTCTGAAGAGGTTGAAGGTAATGAAGTATAAATATTAAGGTGTTTTTCCAATCACCTCAGTTACTTCTAATGTTGAAAACATTAGAGATACAGAGATTGGTCATGTGGACATCGCTGAGTTTGTGGAAAGAACTAAGTTAAGTAATCCCAGCTACGAGATGAAGAAGATAATTGACAAAAATATTCATTTGGTATCTTCTTTCCCTATAACGGCTCACAACATAGAATTTGTTCTCTAATGTGCTCAGTTTTATAATAAGGATACTAGGGCTGTGTTGGACGCTAATGGAAATATAATAATTAGACTGGATCCTGAGTTTATTAATAAAGTGTTTATGTACCCTCCTGCTATAGAAGTGATAAAGCTTGATTTTATTAAAGTATAAAAAGAGTATGCCAAAGAACTTAAAAAATGAAGAAGGCAATCAACAATAAATGGCTCAAGACTCTAAGGGTAAATTTGTCAAGGTGGCCACATAGTTTTCTAAGAAGTGACTTTATAGAAGAAGTTGGTGATCTGATAACTCTTCTCAGCAGGGTAAGAAGTTTTCCCTCTTCCTCATAGTTTCATGAATAGATGTATCCCTTTATCAAGATAATACTTCAAGGCAAACAAATCATCTTCTAGGGAGAACAAGTCAACAATGCTTTGAATGAGCAATTGACGAAGGTATCCACTACCTTCAAATTATACATGACTTCTTATCTAGTATATATATCAGCTTCAATGAGAATCTTTCCAAGTTTAACATCAGAAGGAGATAGGAGAGTAACCCCAATGTATTAATACTACTCTCAATTAACATTGAAGGGTTTTATTCATCATTTTAGGAGAGTAAATGATTATTTCTTTACAGTATTTTTATGTCTTTTTGATCCTTAATTACAATAAATAAGAGTGTCAGATGAGGCTTGAATAGTTGTGAATGATTTTGGATGCATGTTCTTACAATTTCCTTCTTTCTCATACCTGAGGGTTGGATTTTTCCAAGTTCATCCTTATATGCTTCCAAGATTCCCCTCAAATAAATTGGTCTTAATGGAACTATGAAGACAAATGATCATCATGCATAATAAATAGATGGAACTTAAGAAGTTCAATTTCAGGTTCCCAGTTGAACTTGATAGGTTTTCAGTATTAACTGCTGGAAAGGCTAGAGTCATGGAAACTGAAATAAAAATCATAACCTTGAAGTAAATCAAAAGAAGACCAAATTTTGATTACAGGGGTGTGAAGGACATAATTAGGAGGAAAACCCAATTTCATGAACCTATGATTGAGGATGTTTGGGTAGATTTGAGAACAATGGAAGATGTTAGGAAAATGGACTACAGTAGGTTATCTCTTAGGTAGATTGAATATATGAGACTTGTTGATATCCCTAAGAATTTAGTGGATGATGGAGAGTTGATTAATGATATATATAATACTAAACATATTGCTAATGCTCATCTTCCTCCAATCCAATGGTCATAAAAAGAGCTAACTTCTTTGAGGAAAAGATTTGAACCTATATTGGCAAACACCAATAATTAGTTAGCAAATAAAGGAATTTCTTTGAAAGAATTTATCACAGGTTCAAAAGCTAAATTTCAAGAGGAAACAAGAAGAAAATCAAAAAATAGGATGAAGAACAAAAGTGATGTTCCTTCTTCTTCCAAGCCACATAAGCCTAAGATCATATTTGTGACTAAGAAGTCAAAAGTTATGGAAAAAGAAATAGAAGTTATGGAAGTTGAGAAACAAAGCACTGAAGAACCAGCAATGGAAGGGATGGAGACTGATGACATGCCTACAAATCAATAAGAGAAGGAAACTTTGTCTCCATAAGAAAATGTACAACAAGAAATAGGAATTTGTTCTTCCCAGCCTAACACACCTGTTGTAGTTCCTTCACCTATTTATCTGATTAATGTTCCCTCTTCTGGATCACCCTCTCCTTCGAAAATAATTTTAGACAACCCTCAAAGCACTTTTGAAGATATTATTCATTTCTAAGGGTCAATTCCCAGTTTGTCGTCCCTATCTTTTGATATTGGTGATAGTTCTACTTTTGATCACTTAGTAAAAGGTGTAGTTTTTACTGATACTTCACCTATTATTTCCACTACCTATGCAAGTGTAGCTCCGATGATGCCAACAATAGAGATAGATCCTAATGTAAGTACTTCTATGCTCCCACTATGGTTATCAACTTATACACCCAAAAAGAATAAACAAGCCATATCTCCAAATGACTTTGATTTCAATAAGTTGGTGCCAATAAAATCTAAGGCTCCAAAGAAGCCAAATAATATTTCAAAAATGATTGGGGATAAGGGACACAAATTTATAGAAATTGCAAGACTTCCACAGGATGCAACTATTGAAAATTTTGATATAAATGATAAGTCTATCTCTAGAGCTGAATTAGGTAAGATAACTCATGAAAGTGCTAAGAGTGATATGCAGTCAGCCATGGACATCCTGATTCAAAAATTTGATAAAGAGAAAGAAATGAAAGATCACTACAAAGCAATGGTGGAACAATTGACTGCAGTGGTAAGGAGGATTACTTTCACTCCAAAAATAGTAACTCTCGAGGCTATTTTCATAGAATCCCCATTATTCAAAAAGAAAAAAAGACCTATCTCAAAGGAAAAGTACTTGAAGAGTACTTAGACAAGATGCGTGCATAAGGAGTTTCCTTACTCATAGATTTATCTGATAAGACAAATCAAATGAGAAAAATAAGAGCAGAACTTGATGATCTCATTAATGTTATTTCTCAGGATATTGAAATCATAGAAAATTAACTTGATAAATGGATGGATATGAGAAAAATAAAAATAAGCACTCTAATATCAATTGGTGTCATTACTGATAGAGACTCTTACACTGAAACTAAAGAGATATTGACATATAAGAGTCAAGTTCTTAAAGAGTTGATCAGTGACCTTGAATCTTCAAAGAAACTCAGTGAACAAAATGATGTCATAGTAGTAAGAGATGCCATGGTCAGAGCTAAGATGATTTTCAAGAACACTGTTAGTCTAGTTAGTATTGGGATGCAAATAACTTTCACTATGTATGATGCTCACATGAAGAAACATGGGAATACAAATTGAAACTATTTTTCTCTTGAAATAAATTTTTATTTTTCAGATGTACTTTCACAACCACTTTGGATACAAATTGAAACTATTTTTCTCTTGATTTAAATTTTAATTTTTTAGATGTACTTTCACAACCACTTTGGACATTTTTACATGTAATTTTTTCATATGTAATTACATGTAAAAATATAGGAAGTCCTAAGTCAAAAGGAATCTTATCTTTGGATGGGTCAAAGTAGTTAAGTTTTTTCTAAGTTTCCTCAAGGCCTCTCCCTATAAATAAAGAGGGCCTCTATTGTATTTTTTTTGGGAGAGAGAGAAGGGGGAGGGGAAATCTTTTAGTTATTGGAAGCTAAACTCTACCAAAATTGAAAGGAATTTTGAGACTTTGGGCTCAAATTGTAAATCAAATTTTATCAAGTGAATGAAAAAGCAAGTGACTTTTCAAACTTTGTGTTGAAATAACTTATGTTGTGAAGGAAATCGTTCTTATGTCTTTTTCCTAATATAATCTTATCCGTTTGATTAAATAAGTGGTGTGAGTGAATATAATCTAGAAGATGTTCTGAAGTTGATTATGGAGACTTTGTGCTCCTATAATTATCTTTAGTTTGTGTTTATTTGTTTTATAATAAAAGACATTGGAAAGGCTTTGAACTAATTTTATCTTTTGTGATTATATATTATGTTGTAGTTTTTGGTGAAGACTTTGGGATGGACCTCATTCTATTGTGTCCCAAGTTAAAAATCAACAAAAGAAGCAATGATAGACTTTTTAATCTCATGGGTTTCTCGGTTGTTTAATTACTCTTTAGAAAGTTTTTCCTTTATGTTGTAAACATCATTTCTGAAAAAAAGAAATGGATGATATGATCTCACCCCTGAGTTAATTTTTAGTTTAGATTAGTTTATAGAGAACCTCCTCTTGTTGATAAGAGAGATTTATCTCATTACACTGTGGCTGATATAACCATTTTGCCTTCAATTAGCTGAAAAAAATATTCATCCAATAGTTTTTGGAAAATCTATTGGGGATCGAATGCACAATTTGAAACCTCACACTTCGAGTTAAAGCATTTCTAGTTATTTTCCATTCTACATTCTGGTAGATTCACAATATACATGAAGCCAGAGAGCTTGAGGTATTATTGATCTTATATTTGAATTGATACACCAAAATAATTTTGATCTCTTGCCTCTATGATGTCACCTTCAACAAACCATGAGTTTTCTGCCTATCAACGTCAGATCTTTAATACCAGGTGAAGCTTCTAGTCCTAGTACTAACAGAGTTTTATCTATTCATACTCCACAAATGTTTGTTATCCCTCTTTTTAATCATCATATCATGGCAACCCAAGGCCCCTGGGATAACACTTTTAGCTCTCTAAATCTAACCCCACCTTTGCATGAACTACCTCATAGTTTGAGAAATAATTTTCCTAAGTTCTATGGTGATGGGAAAGTTCACCCTGATGAGCATATTGCAGTTTTTTGCATAGTCTGTGGTGTGATAGGCATTGAACATGAAGATATAACAGTAAATTTTTTTTTAGAAACACTACAAGGTGCTGCTATAGATTAGTTTTATCATCTCCAAGATCAGACTATAACCAATTAGAACACTCTTAAGACCAAGTTTGAGGCTAGGTTCAAACCTGCAGAAGATACACACACCTTATTAACTCATCTTATGCAAATGAAAAAGGAGCCTCATGAGCCTATGAGAGACTTCATCGTTAAATTTAATAAGCTAAGAAACATGATTCCTATAATTACTCAGCCAACGCTATAAAATATTAAGTGCTTCTTTATCAATTCTCAACTTTCCAAAGTGAGTTTTCTATTAAGGCAGGATGGCCCTGCTGATCTTTTTGCAGCTCAGATTTTGTATACCAAAATTGAAGATGATATTATCCTTGTAGGTAAGATAAGAAAAGATTGTAAAAAAAATAGATTTCCCTCTTCTGCTGAAAATTCTTCCACAAGCACCACTGATCCTATGGTGCAAAAGTTAGTAAATGAATTGCTAGCTCTAAAAAGGAAAATGTCCCAAAGTATGTCTGCTCTTCCTTCTTACTAAGATATACCAAGGAAGACATTTCCCAATAATTCATATCAAGGTAATACTGCCAAAAATCAAGGCCAACCCAATCGTCTTTCTCCTACACAGGGGAAGCTTGCCATTGAAGCAACACCAATCAACTCAACAATTGGTTATTATGAATCTAAACATGATCTTTCTTTCTAACCTAAGTTGGACCAATAAAATTATGCTAATATCTTTACAGAAGGAGAAGAATTAGCTAGTGATTCTGCTATTGGTTTTCTAAATTACCAAGATGAAGCTAAAAAGGGAGAGGTGTATGATGAATCATATGCTATTTTTACTAGGCCCCAAAACTAGCCAACTCAACAAGTTGATAAGGGAAAAGCAAGAGAAGAACCTTAGCCAGTGATCTCAATTATTAAATGGGGAACTTTGATGCCTTTTCAATCAAAGGACTCGGTGGCAAATAAATAAGTACATCTAATAATCTTGTATCTTCTGCTTCTATTCCTCAGACTAGTACCACATTAAATAAAAATTAGAATAATGAACTTCCTTCCTCTATTTCTAGTTCATTCTAGTTATTTGACATAATTGATCATGCTATAAAAACCAATATACAAATGTCTGAAGTTGAGTACTTACAAGTTAATCTTGATCAGTTTGATAGGTTGGCTGAATACATCAAAAACAAAACCATCCCTACAGGACAAGATTTTTCAAAATTGACTCATGATCCCTTCAAAGTACAAATCCACCTAAAATAATCTTGTCACTACTCTTATTGCCTCTAGAAAAATAGAACCTTTCTATGTTTCTCTATTGATAAATGGTCATAAGTTGAGCAATTGTATAATAGACTTTGGAGCTTTTGATAATGTTATGCCCACTAAGGTAGCATATTCTCTTGGTCTTACCTTAACTAAGAATTTTGAGAGATGTTTATCTATGAAAAACAAGTAAGTACCACTTTTAGGTCAAATCAAATATGCCCAATTTGCATTTATAGCTTTTCCAGACAAGAAGATTAAGATGATAGTCTTAGTGGCTGATGTTCTAGCTTCTTATGGCATTCTACTCAGATGTAATTTTTACAAAGATGTAGGTGGAGAGTTGAACATAGATCTATCTAAAGCAAATATATCTATTAAAGGAATCATGTAAAAGTTGCTTCCTAAGAAGGCTAAATATATTGTTACCCAAATGGCAAATCTTGAAGCTCAAATTTTGTTCAAATCCTCAAGAATGGGTAATTATTTCCTATCCACTGAAGATGTTTCTAATGAATCAGAAAAGTTTTCAGATGAAAGTTCAGGTGAAGGTATAATAATTCCAAATTCCTCCCTCACCAATGAAGAAGAATCTGTAAGAAGATTAAATTCTAATGAGGTTTGGATTTTAGAATTTGATGGCATTTGTTCTTCTACTAATTCTGGAGCTGGAATTGTTTTGATATCTTCACAAGGAGATATTTTCCCTTGCTCATATAAGTTGAAATTCAAAAATACCAATAACACCATTAAATATGAATCATTTTTACTTGGATTGAAAGCTACTCGTGCTAGAGGTGTTAAGATCTTTCATGCTCGAGGAGATGATGAATTGGTGGTTTGTCAAGTAAAAAATATGTATCAAACCAAAAATAAAATATTGCGACATTATCACAATTGTGTATGGGATTGCATTGAAAGTTTTGATGCTTTAAATATTTATATGGTACTAAGAGAGTTTAATGATCGTACATATTCATTATCTATCTCTGCAACTCTCATGGTTCCTTATAAAGATTTCAAAAGGAACATGTACACTATTGAGCTAGTCTTTCAACCAAGTGTACCTCATAATGTCGACCATTGGTAGGTGTTTAATGGTGATAATAAAATTATTGATTTTCTTAAAAATATGGATAGTTTTGAGGAGATCTATTTTAAAGGTAGTGAATCTCCACCATGGGAATCAGTTCTCAAAATAGATTGACAAATTGGTGAAAGAGTTTCTTCAACTGAAAGGGAATAAAATTCCAAAAGGTTTGGTTTATCTTGAAAATTTATTTGATAAACATGATAGATATATCAATTAGTAGCAATAAATGGATTTAAGTTCCGCTATGGAGTTTGATCAAGTGAATTTGAGTTTGGAAGTAAATCCCAAAATGGTCAATATTGGGAAATGTTGCACTACTCATGAAAAGTTCAAATTCATCACTCTTCTTCCTCATTACATTAATATTTTGGCATATTTTTATGATAATTTAAAATCCTTTAGGTTTAAAAAAAATTATCATGAAATCCCTCATAAAATTGTGTCATTTCCTCACAAATAGAAATAAAGGTAATACAATCCCAAAGTATCAGGTACTATCCTTTTTGAGATTTAGAAGATGTTAAATGTAAGGATAATTTTTCTAATTCATAATTCCACCTAGATCGTGAACATAGTTCCTATAAGGAAAAAAAATGGAGAAATTCATATTTGTGTTGATTTCAAGAATCTTAATCAATCTTCTCTAAAAGATAACTACCCCCTACCCATCATGGATCAAGTATTGCAAATAGTAACTGACTCAGAAATGTTATCTATGTTAGATGGCTTTTTTGGGTATAATCAAGTGGAAGTTAATGAATCAGATCAATATAAAACTACTTTCACTACACCTTGGGGCGCATTTGCATATCACAGAATGTCTTTTGGTTTGATCAATGCTGGTGATACCTTCCAGAGAGCAATGGACCTTGCCTTCAGAGATGAAATAGGGAAGTTTATCATGGTGTATCTTGATGACTTGAATATTTTCTTCAAGCATCATCTTGATCATGTGCATCATTTACAACAAGTGTTGGAAGACTGTCGGTAAAATAGTATTTCTCTCAATCCTAAGAAGTCAATTTTTGGGATTACAGAAGGTAAACTTATTGATCACATTGTATCTCAAGAAGGCATAAAAATTGACTCAAAAAGAGTCAAATCTATTCAAAATCTTACTTTACCTACTAGTAAGACTGTAGTTCATTCTTTTTTTAGAAAGGTGAACTTTTTGTGAAGATTCATTCTTGAATTTATAGAGAAAACTCACCACATTATTGACATGATGAAGGGTAAGGCTACTTTCCATTGGACTGTGGAAGGAAAATCAGCATTTGAAGATATCAAGAAGGTTATTTCTCATGCTCCAATCTTAGTTTTTCTGGACTATACCAAATATTTCATAGTATACAACTATGCTTTTGAATATACACTTTCAACCATTTTGGTTTAGTAGAATGAAAAAGGTGTGGAATCTCCCATATCATTTATGAGTTGTCCTCTCAAAGGTCACTAATTGAAATATTCAAACATGGAGAAACATGATTATGCTATGGTTAAGGTGGTAAAACATTTTTGATTCTATATCCTAAATTCACATACTATTATTCTGGTGCCTGATACAACAGTAAAGTCTATTTTAACTCAACAGGAGTTCAGTACAAAAAGGGGAAATTGGATTACTAAAATTCAAAAGTTTGATCTTGATATCAAACCTACTAATCTTGTGTGTGGAAGAGGTCTTTGTCAATTTATTACTAATAACATATCAAAAGAAATAAGACATGAAGAAGCTGAAGTTGAAGACATGCCAACAATTCTTTTTGTCACTACTATTGATGAGTGGTTTTTTGATATCACTCATTTTCTTATCTATGGTGAGTGTCTTGCTCATATATCTTATAAGTAAAAAAGAATTCTTAAGTTGAAAGATGCTAACTACATCCTATGGGACAATGGTTTGTATAAAAGAAGCCTTGATGGAGTATTTCTTCGTTGTGTGGATAAAACGTAACAAAATAAAATTTTGGAGTCTTTTCACAATTTGACTTATGGAGGAAATTTTTTAGCACCTATGATGGCTCACAAGATTCTATGAGCTAGATACTATTAGCCTACACTATTTCAAGATACATATAATTGCGTACGTAGGTGTGAGTTATGTCAATAGTTTGTTGGAAAACCTAAGTTGGCTGCATTACCTCTCAAGCTGGTGGTGATTGAAGAACCTTTTTAGTAATGGGGTATCAACTTCATTGGCATTGTGAGCCCATCCTCAAGTGTCGAACATGACTATGTTCTCACTACAATAGACTATTTTACCAAGTGGGTGGAAGCCATTCCAGTTAAGCATGCTACTTTGAAAGTGGTATGTAATTTACTTTAAGAAAATATTATTTCTCAATTTAGAGTTCCAAACAAGATTATAGCAGACAATACTACTTGTTTTTATTCTCATGAGATTACTAAATTTTTCTACAATCATGTGATTATTCTTTCCACTCCTCAGACTATTATCCGCAAGGAAATGGTCAGGTGGAATCAAGCAATAAGAATCTGATTACTATTATCAGGAAACTGGTAGATTAAAATTAGAGAACTTAGAATAAAGAATTGTTCGATGCTTTATGGGCAGATAGGATTATACCTAAAAAGGCAATAGGTATGTCACCATTTTAACTTTTGTATGGTCTAAATGCAGAGATACCAAATACCTTGGAACTACCAGCACTGAAGTTGGCAAAAGCAGTCAAAGACCCAACTTTTAAAAATTATATTGATAAGAGGATCATGTACCTAACTAAACTAGAAGAGCAATGAACCATGGTAGTGGACCATATTGTTGAACATCAAAATTAGGTAAAGAAACTCTTTGACAAGAAAGCAAGGATTCATGAGTTTCAGATTGGAGATCAAGTCTTGTTGTGGGACAAGAGGAGAGAACCAAAAGGAATGCATGGAAAATTTGATTCCTTATAGAGAGGTCCATTCACCATTCATCAATTCTATGGTGAAAATGGTTTATTGCTAGGATATCAAGACATAACACCATTCTCACTGCCTCATAGTGGGCAACATCTGAAACACTTCAATCCTTAAAGTATCAGATAAGTTCATTTATACATTTGTATAGTTTTATGTTTTTATTCATATTTTTATTTAGTTATTTGTGTATTTTTATTTTTGGTAGCTTGAATTCATGGCCCAATGGCATGGATGAAGGCACTTAGAGATTGGATTCTACTCCCTTTGATAGTTTCAAAGTTTAATTGATATAAGTTCCCTAGCTGGAGCTAGCTGTTGTTCCCAAAATTAGCTACGCTCATTTTATGGACAACTCCTACGAAACTTATTCATTTCGTAATCTACACTCTAAGTTCATCATTCAAGACAAGATTCTCTTGATCTCAAGTGAAGTTGATTGACATCTTGAGAAAGTTTACAACACTCCCTCGTCATGATTTCTCAAAAATTATGAAACTTGTCGCAGTCTTTATCTGATCAAAATGTCAATTTTGATCATTTATAAGGTGTTAGAAATTTTTTATTTTCTCAATGCATATGCAGCATTTTTTGCCACTCTTGCATGTTTTTCATTTTTCAAATGCATCAGTGACATTTTTTGCCACCAATGCATAGTTTGCCTCTGGCACATGTCAGCGCGGTGATTTTTTCCACTCGAATATAGATTTTCCAAAATCTCAATTTTCATGTGGCATTAATGGCTGCATGTGTTGAGTTGTTAAAACTCATTTTGAGGATTTTTAATGCTTTTTTAATATCATTTATTTCATTTTGAGTTTCCTAGACTCCTTGCAATCATTCAACCACACAAATGAGTAAGATTTTGAATTTGCCAATCGATGAGCTTAGGACTTCGAGATTATTGGGTAAGTCATTTTACTTCTAGATTTTCATTTTTCTGTAAGTTTTATTTTTCCTTTAAGTTAGGTTTTTATTTTTATTTGGTTTTTGTTTTTAGTAGTTCTCCCTCATTTTGTTTTTGATTTATCCTAGTGAGCCTTAGTGACTATTTCCACCAAACCCTGATACGTGCCCTAGGTTATCTTGTATATCAATTCGGTGTCTTGACCTGACTTAGGTTTAACCTCACCAAGTCTTGTTGAAAATCACCTTAAAATTCCCATCGCATACAAAATATTTGCATTATCAACTTTTTTTTTCCACTTGCAAGTTATAGAAAACATTTTTAAACAAGTGCAAAGGTGGCAAATTTTACTACTGAAGTATTCCTCCTAGTAGGAGTGGTTAATTCTGCTACTTTGACATCATAACTTGAAAATTCATGCTTTATGCCTTGTTGACATTTTTCACCACTCCTACATGAAGAGCATATGCAATGGCAGTTATTTTTGCCATCTCTACATAAAATGAGGTTTCTTCTACCTGCAAGGGTGGCAAATTTTGCCACCGAATCAAATGCAAATGTTCTTAATATGCAAGGGCGGTAAATTTTGCTGCTCATACAAACATCCCCTTGAATTTTTATTTAGGATATTTTCAAGATTGATTTTTTGAACCCACTTTCCTCTAGTTTTTGGCATGCTCACACTTTAGCCCTTTCAAGCGCATCCCCATAGTCATATTCATTGACATGCAGTTTTCTTAGATTGATAGTATTTCCCCTAATTACATGATCATGGATTTTGTTGCAATTTCTTCTATGGATCCTTCTTCATCAACATCCTTTTGGTTGAAGCCCTTTCAGATGATTGAGTTTTCTCTGAAGAGGTTGAAGGCAATGAAGTATAAATATCAAGGTGTTTTTCCAATCACCTCAGTTACTTCTAATATCAATAACATTAGAGATATAGAGATTGGTCATATGGACATGGCTAAGTTTATGAAAATAACTAAGTCAAGCAATCCCAGCTATGAGATGAAGAAGATAATTGACAACAATATTTATTTGGTATCTTCTTTCCCTGTAGCGGCTCACAACATAGAATTTATTCTTCAATGTGCTCAGTTCTATAATAAGGATACCAGGGCTATGTTGGACGCTAATGGCAATGTGATAATTAGACTGGATCCTAAATTCATTGATAAAGTATTCATATGCCCTCTTGCTACAAAAGTGATAAAGCTTGATTTTGTTGAAGCACAAAAAAAGTATGACAAAGATCTTGAAAAATAGAAGAAGGCAGTCAATAATAAATGGCTCAAGACTCCAAGGGAAAATTTGTCAAGGTGGCCATAGAGTTTTCCAAAAAGTGAATTTATAGACTAAGTTGGTGATCTGATAACTCTTCTCAGTAGGGTAAGAGGTTTGTCCTCTTCCTCATAGTTTCATGAATGCATGTATCCCTTCATCAAGATAGTAATCCAAGACAAACAAATCATCTTCTGGGGAGAACAAGTTAATAATGCTTTGCATGATCAATTGATGAAGGTATCCACTACCTTCAAATTCTACATGACTTCTTATCTAGTATATATGGCAGCTTCAATGAGAATCTTTCCAGGTTTAACATCAAAAAGAGATAGGAGAGTAACCCCAGTGTATCAATACTACTCTCAGTTAACATTAAAGGGTTTTATTCATCATTTTAGGAGATTAAATGATGCTTTCTTTGTAGTATTTTTGTGTCTTTTTAATCTTCAATTAGAACAAAGAAGAGTGTCAGATGAGGCTTGTACATTTGAGAATGATTTTGGATGCATGTTCTTACAATTTCCTTCTTTCTCATACTTGAGGGTTGGCTTTTTCCAAGGTCATCCTTATATGCTTCCAAGATTCTCCTTAGATAAATTAGTCTCAATGGAACTATGTAGACAAATGGTCATCATGCATAATAAATAGATGAAACTCAAGAATCCTAGTTTTAGGTTCCTAGTTGAAATTGGTAGGTTTTCAGTATTAACTGCTGAAAAGGCTAGAGTCATGGAAACTGAAATGCAACTCGTAACCTTGAAACAATTCAAAAGAAGACCAAATTTTTATTACAAGGGCGTGAAAGAAATAATCAAGAGGAAAACCCAATTTCATGAACCTATGATTGAAGATGTTTGGGTAGATTTGAGAATAGCATAAGATGTCAAGAAAATGGACTACAGTAGGTTATCTCTTGAGTAGATTGAATATATAGGACTTGCTAATATCCTTGAGAATTTAGTGGATGATGGAGAGTTGATTAATAATAGATACAATACTAAATATATTGCTAATGCTCCTCTTCCTCCAATTCAATGGTCACAAAAAGAGCTGACTTCCTTGAGGAAAATATTTGAACCTATATTGGTAAATACCAATAATTAGTTAGCAAATAAAGAAATTACTTTGGAAGAATTTATCACAAGTTTAGAAGCTAAAATTTAAGAGGAAACAAGAAGAAAAGCAAAAAATAGGATGAATAACAAAAGTGATGTTCCTTCTTCTTCCAAGCCACATAAGCCTAAGATCATATTTATGATGAAAAATTCAAAAGTTATGGAAAAAGAGTCAGAAATAGAAGATATGGAAGTTTAGAAACAAAGTGCTGAAAAAATAGAAATAGAAGGGATAGAGACTGATGATAGGCCTACAAATCAATAAGAGAAGGAAACTTTGTCTCTACAAGAGAATATGTAGCAAAAAACATGAATTTCTTCTTCCCCACCTAACACATCTATTGTATCTCCTTCACCTATTTTTACAATTAATGTTCCCTCTTTTGGATCACCCTCTCCTTCCAAAATAATTTTTGACAACCCTCAAAGCACTTTTAAATATATTCTTCATTCCTCAGGGTTAATTCCTAGTTTGTCATCCCCATCTTTTGATATTGGTGAAAGTTCTACTTTTGATCACTTAATAAAAGATGCAATTTTTACTGATACTCCACTTATTATTTCCACTACCTGTGCAAGTAAAGCTCTGGTGATGCCAACAATAGAGACAGATCCTAATGTAAGTACTTTTGTGCTCCCACCATGGTTATTAGATTATACACCCAAAAGGAAGAAACAAGCCATCTCTCTAGATGACTTTGATTTCAATAAGCTAGTACCAGTAAAATCCAAGGCCCCAAAGAAGCCAAAGATTATTTCAAAAATGATTGGGGATAAGGGACACAAATTTATAGAAATTGCAAGACCTCCACAAGATGCAACCATTAAATTTTTTGATATAAATGATTACTCTATCTCTAGAGTTGAATTAGGTAAGATAACTCATGAAAGTGCCAAGAGTGATATGTAGTCATCCATGGACATCTTGATTTAGAAATTTTATAGAGAGAAAGAAATGAAGGATCACTACAAAGCAATGGTGGAATAATTGACTATAGTGGTAAGGAGAATTACTTTCACTCCAGAAATAGTAACTCCTGAGTCCATTTCTATAGAATCCATTATTCAGAAAGTAGAAAAGACCTATCTCAAAGGAAAAGTACTTAGAGAGTACTTGGACAAGATGTGTGCACAAAGAGTTTCCTTACTCATAGAGTTATCTAAGAAGATAGATAAAATGAGAAAAGTAAGAGCATAACTTGATGATCTCATTAATATTATTTCTCAAGATATTAAAAGCATAGAAAAGTATATTGATAAATGGGTGGATATGAGGAAACTAAAAATAATCACTCTAATATCAATTGGTGTCATTACTGATAGAGACTCTTACACTAAAACTAAATAGGTATTGACATGTAGGAGTCGGGTGATTAAAGAGTTGATCAGTGATCTTGAATCTTCAAGAAAACTCAGTAAAAAAATTGATGTCAATTTTTTGCATAAATTGGAGGAGTTACCTTGCAAACTTACATCACAAGATAACCAATTCCTTTTAGCAGAAGAAATGATTCAATAATTTGAAGGTATGTTCCAGAAAGAATTTGAAGATAATACATTTTCAATAACCTCTGTGAAAAATATTTTGGATAATCAGTTAACTCTAAATAATCTAAAAACCAAGTTAGCTAGTCATGCAAAATAAGTCACAACAGTAAGAGATGCCATGGTCAAAGCTAAGATGATTTTCAAGAACCTTATTAGTCCAGACAGTATTGAGATGCAAATAGCTTTCACTATGTACGATGCTCACATGAAGAAAGATGGGGATACAAATTGAAACTATTTTTCCCTTAGTTTAAATTTCCACTTTTTAGACGTACTTTCACAACCACTTTGGACATTTTTACATGTACTTTTTTATATGTAATTACTTGTAAAAATATAGGAAGTCCTAAGTCAAAAAGGAATCTTATCTTTGAATGGGTCAAAGTAGTTAAATTTTTTGTAAGTTTGCTCAAGGCCTCTCCCTATAAATAAAGAGGGTCTCTATTGTATTTTTTTTTGGGAGAGAGAGAAGGGGGAGGGGAAATATTTTAGTTATTAAAAGCTAAACTCTGCCAAAATTGAAAGGCATTTTGAGACTTTGGACTCAAATTGTAAATCAAATTTTATCAAGTGAATGAGAAAGTAAGTGACCTTTCAAACTGTGTGTTGAAATAACTTATGTTGTGAAGGAAATTGTTCTTATGTCTTTTTCCTAATATAATCTTATCCGTTTGATTAAATAAGTGGTGTGAGTGAATATAATCTAGAAGATGTTCTGAAGTTGATTATGGAGACTTTGTGCTCCTATAATTATCTTTAGTTTGTGTTTATTTGTTTTATAATAAAAGACATTGGAAAGGCTTTGAACTAATTTTATCTTTTGTGATTATATATTATGTTGTAGTTTTTGGTGAAGACTTTGGGATGGACCTCATTCTATTGTGTCCCAAGTTAAAAATCAACAAAAGAAGCAATGATAGACTTTTTAATCTCATGGGTTTCTCGGTTGTTTAATTACTCTTTAGAAAGTTTTTCCTTTATGTTGTAAACATCATTTCTGAAAAAAAGAAATGGATGATATGATCTCACCCCTGAGTTAATTTTTAGTTTAGATTAGTTTATGATAGTTTATAGGGAACCTCCCCTTACTGAGAGGAGAGATTTATCTCATTACACTGTGGCTGATATAACCATTTTGCTTTTAGTTAACTGATGACAAAATATTCATCTAACATAGATAAATAATTGATGAAATCATCCTGGTATATAAATCCATTCATCTATCTCCAAATCCTCAAGGCAAGGAATGTTTCTTAAGATGGACATGACTAATGCTTATGATTGGGTCTCCTAAATTTTCCTAATGATGATTCTAGAAAAGTTGGGCTTCAATCAAGCTATAATGAAAATATTTTGGAATTGCATTACCACTCCCAAATTTTTTATTATCATAAATGAGGTTCTAAGAGGGTTATTCCCTACTTATAATGACTAAAATAGGGAAACCCCCTCTCTCCATACCTCTTCATCATTGTAGCAAAAACACTAGGAAGAAGTTTGTTGAAAGCTTGCACATAGGGACTGATTAAAGGAATTTCAATGGCACTCAATACTAAGCCTGTCACTCATGAATAATTTGTAGATGATACCATTATTTGAGGGGAAGCCTCTATGGAAGAATCCAAACACTTTAAATCCATCTTAAAAAATTATGAAGTTGTCTCGAACTAGTGTATTAATTTTCATAGAAGCTCTCTATTTTTCATTAACACTCCACTCATTCAGTAGAAAAGAATTTCTAGAATTTTGGAATGCCAAGTGAGTAAATTACTAGTAAGCCATTTAGGCATTCTAATTTTTGAAGGCAAAATAAATTTTGAGCTTTGGAAACCCCTCATTGATATAATTGAAATGAAGCTTATAGGGTGGAAGGGATACCTCCTCACATAGGCAAGGAAATTGTAGTTGTTCAAAGCCTTAGTATAGAGTATCCCCATGTACCAAATGTCTTTATTTAGGATACCTACCAAGGTTATAACTAAAACTTAACAAATTTAAAAGACTTTCTTTTGGAGGGGCATAGAGGATAGTTTCAAGTTCAACCTCGTCTCTTAGGAGAAATCCTATCTTCCTAAAGCAAATAGAGGGATGGGCCTTAGAAGCATTAAGTCCATGAACATGGCCCTAATAGCAAAAATGGGATGGAGACTCATGAAGGAAGATAATGAATGGGCAAGAATTATCAAGGAAAAATACCTGGAAGGGCCTTAAGCAGATGGATTTTTTTGGGAAGATGGTCCCAAGGATGGATCCACCTTCTAGAAAGCCATCACTAATTTTAAGGATCTTCTCATAAAAGGTATTAAATGAGAAATTGGTAATAGAGAGAAAATTGACTTATAAGAAGACGCCTAGATGTCCACTAACCCTCTCTCCTCAAAATATACTTAGGGTAACTACTATGCAGGTTTCAAATAAATATGGGGCTTAAAATTTAAAGACTATCAGGTGATGAACAAAAGGCTCAAAGAGTTGGAAAATACTTCCCATAGAAGATACACAATTGAAGAAGTGTAGGACATCTACCATCTTAACTCCTCCATCATATAGATTCACATTTATTCATTCCCTAAGGAATATCATTTTATATGGGCTACTAAAAACAATGGTATGTACTTAGTGTCCTCAGGACATGCTATCGATATTAACCTAGAAAGTGAATGGAACTTCTAGAAAGACTTATGGATAAAACATCTAACCCCCAAGGTCAATATTTTATTTTGGCTGACAACTCAAAATAAGATCTTTACAATGGATAACATGGAAAAAATAGGATTGATAGTCCCCAATAGATGCCCATTATGTAGGAAAGTTGAGGAATTGGTCCACAATTTATTTCTAAACTACCTTTTTAGTTCAACATTATTTAACTAGATGTTGAATAAATTCAAACTTTATTGGGTAAAATTGGATAATGTGCTTGACCTCATCAAGCAATAGAAACCACCCTAGAATATCCTATCCCTAAAATTCTTATGGTTTTTTTCTCTTCCACATTGGTTTTGGAGTGTGTGGAAAGCCTATAATGACAACCTTTTCTCAAATAAAAGGTATCAGCCTAAAGGGGTATTTCTCCATCTTTTTTAGGCCATCACCAAGAATTGGAAATCCTTCCCACCCATGGATAAAAACCTAATTCCAGCCTCAATATAGTCGATCTTCAGCAAATGGGATATGGTTTAGAAATTAAATCCCCCTCCAAAGATCTAATTCATAAACACACAAAATGAAAGACTCCACTTGAAGGTTGGGATAAATTGAAATTTTATGGAGTATCTAAAGGAAACCCACCTAAAGGCATGGGAGGAACCATAATGGATTTGAAGGTAATATTGATTATTTCCTATGCAAGCCCTTGGGTAACATAGACAAATTATCTTGTTAAAGCTAAGGTGGCATTTTAGGGCATCCAACTTGCCTCTAGCCTTAAGCTAAAAAAAATCATTATGGAGGGGAACTCCATAAATATAATAAATACCTTGGAAGGCAAAATAATAGCCTCCCACACAATAAAATATATTATTAACAATGCTAAGTAGAATTTGAGAGGTATGACATAATTTTAAATTATCCACACTTATTGTGAAGGGAATGGGGTAGCATATCTAATTTTTGATATAGGAGTAGACCTAGCTATTTTAACTAACTGGAACACATGAGGCCACATCCTCAAAAACATCTAATTGACTATACAAAATGAGAGTACAATAGGATAGGATGGAAATTAGGTTGACATACATGTGAACATCTCTCATCAAGAGATGGGTTTCAAATATTATAAATCATCATTATGAAAAAGCAAGGTGGATTTATTTCTTATGGAAGGAGAAGGCATTATTTCCAAGATTATTTTGAACCATTAAAACTAAGCTTATCCATAACCTAATAAACTTCTTCCTTGGGTCCACTGGTACTAAGAAAATGGGGGGTGATAGAGAGTGTTTAGAACCAACCTCCTATTTCAAAGTGAGGGGCTTAAAGAAAGTCTAGAAGAAGCTCTGGTGGGGTGGACTCATGGAATTGATGTTGAGGATAACTGAGCATGATGCTAATGTTTTAAGGGATTTTTTTGCTGGCTAGAATAAGCATGTTGTAGAGATGAAAGGAATTAAAATCATGGTCATAGAGGAGTTATAGGAGAAGCCACATGCATGCTGTGTGATGGGGTGAAGGTGTACAAGAACCAACCTAAAAAATTAAGATCTACTCTAGAGGTTCTTCCACACTAACAAGTTTGTCAAAATGGATAAAAAGGCATTCCCCTGCACTGATCTCTCATGTCAATAGCCCAAGGTGTGCCTATAAGTGATGAAATACCTGACACTTGAAGGTAAGCATACTTTAATTTCCTCCCACTATTTTTTACTATTAAACCAATTTTAGGGATATAAAATTACTCTTCCATTATATCTCTTAAAGTCTCTAAAGATGATTGATCTTGCCCATCAGGTTAATAAATCTAACCCTATACTACACCAAGGTCTCATTATTCTATTGGTAAAGCATGGCCAAACCTTGTAGGGTAGGGAGGTTCCTATGGGTGTCCTCCACTAAGGAGGATTCCCCTGAGGAAGACCCTACCTTAGAATCCTACCACCTTTATACTAGTACCCCTTAAGCTAGCCTTTCCAAAACCTTTGCTAATGACCTCCCACTAAAGTTGTTTATCCCTAAACCTAAACTAATTATACTAGATGAGAGCTCCCCTAGAGAGGTTACTGGGAAAGGTAAACTTCCCTTGTTAGAAGAAATGAATAACAATAAAGAATAGTTGGAAATTTTCAATAAAAATTTGCATTAGGTTGGGATGAACCCTATGGGACTCATACATGAATGGAATGCCTTGAATAGGCAAGCAAATATGATTGTCTAATCTTTCACCCATTCTAACATGGTGAATAAGACTCTTATTAAGTAGCACTTGAAGGAGATAGAGACCCCCTAAGATCCCTAAATTTACTCCCATCAAGAAAACACCTCTATAAGAACAAGGATAGAAAAAGCCATAGATGATTCTCCCTAGAGATCATGCTGAAGGACCCAGTAATAGGACAAGGGCCAAAGTTTTCAAGAATAAGTGGGGTACACTAGAGAATATGATTGAAGAAGAAAAAGAACCATCAGAGGGTCCCGCCTCCTAATCTATTTATTTTACTATATTTTGTTTTACCTCCTATGGGGTTAATTAGCTAGTATTTTATTTCTTTTTATTGTTTTGACCTTAGAGGCATGCTACTTTTTTTTATAACACTTTACTATGGTTCTTGGTCTTTGTAAAACCAGGTATTTTACCCTATAAAATAAAAAATAAATTGACTATGGGCCCATAAGGCAAGATAAATATGAAAAGTGAGGATGAAAAGAGAAATATTTTTTAAGGAATTTATCATTATATTTATTCATTTCAAGAATTAAGACAAATGACTATGCATGCAAATAATTGCTCTTAGTCTTCTATTTGATTAAGAGAACATGTCTATAATAGTTGTAAAATCTATTATAGAGATGCATATGTATTTGATCATAAGTAAGTTGATCAGATACATATATGATAGTTTCTTGATTTTTCTATTCATTGATACAAGCTATTGGTGGAAATTAAGCTCTAGTAGTTGAAAGATTAAGATGAGAGGTTGGAAACAAATTTGTAGACAATTTCTAAGCTAGTTTCCTTGTGATTGCAACTACAAGGTATGGATTTGTGTTTCTTTTATTTTAAATATTTAGAGTAGTTTTTTGCATGCAAAGTAGTCTATCTAGTTTTTTGCATGCAAAGTAGTCTATCTTAAAATGAATAAATATAATGACAAGTTCCCTAAAAAATATTTTTGTAAAGATAGTCAAAACACTATCTTTCAAATGTCTTAACCATATACATAATCAATAATGATAAGGTCTACTAAAATGTATTAACCATATGCATAATCAATAATGGCCTTTCAAATATATTTTTATTTCAATTAACAAACTATGCCAACCAAAATATAATTAGTACCTTAAGCAGATTGTGTCCTAAGTCACAAGTGATCCTTAAACATTTATAAAACTTAGAAAAATAAACATGTTTTTCCTTTTATATGGTTTTAATGACTAAAAAACTTAATAATAAATAACTAAAACTATAATTATAAACTTTTAAGTTGAAATTGTTGTCTTTAAGACTTTAAAGCTTAAAAACTAGGCAGTGTTAAAAGAGGTTAATGACATAAATGAATTCACATCCTAGATTTTCACACCTTATCTTTCAAATGTCTTAACCATATCCATAATCAATAATGATAAGGTCTACTAAAATTTATTAACCATATCCATAATCAATAATGGCCTTTCAAATATATTTTTATTTCAATTAACAAAGTATGCCAACCAAAATATAATTAGTACCTTAAGCAGATTGTGTCCTAAGTCACAAGTGATCCTTAAACATTTATAAAATTTAGAGAAATAAACATGTTTTTCCTTTTATATGGTTTTAATGACTAAAAAACTTAATAATAAATAACTAAAACTATAATTATAAACTTTTAAGTTGAAATTGTTGTCTTTAAGACTTTAAAGCTTAAAAACTAGGCAGTGTTAAAAGAGGTTAATGACATAAATGAATTCACATCCTAAATTTTCACACCTAATATATATTTTATTTCTAGCATTTAATGTGGTGTAGGTGGAATTAAAGCTATGAGGATTGAGGTTGAGATCTTGCCTCATTTTTTAGTGAATTGGTGATGACATATTGAAGGGTGAAGGCAAAATTTAATGTTGGTCCAAAACATCACCTGTGGGATTAATAGAAGTTGCTTAAATACATATGTGATGGTTTTATCAAATTTTATAGTCATTTATGCAATCTATTATTAGAAGTGAGGATGTTGATCTAATATAGATACTTATAATTCATTAAACTATGGATACCTTAAATAGGTTTAGTATAAAATAATAAGGGAACACCATAATATACTTATGCATCTCTATAATAGAGTTTTGTAACTATTATAGACATGTTCTCTTAATAAATAAGAACACAAAAATACACCTACTTGATATAAAATAACAAGGGAACACCAAAATATACTTATGCATATCTATAATAGAGTTTACAACCATTATAGACATGTTCTCTTAATCAAACAGAACACAAAAATACACTTACTTCATATAAAATAACAAGGGAACACCATAATATACTTATGCATCTCTATAATCAAGTTTACAACTATTATAGACATGTTCTCTTAATCAAACAAAATACAAAAATACATTTTATTCATATAAAATAACAAAGGAACACCACAATATACTTATGCTATATTTATAGTTTACAAACATTTAAACACGTTATCTTAATCAAACAAAACACAAAAATACACCTAATTTGTATAACATAACAAAAGAATGCCACAATATACTTATGCATATCTATAATAGAGTTTACAACTATTATAGACATGTTCTCTCAATCAAATAGAACACAAAAATACACCTATTTAGTATAAAATAACAAGGGAATGCCATAATATACTTATGAATCTCTATAATAGAGTTTACAACTATTATAGACATGTTTTCTTAATTAAAAAACATAAAATACACCTACTTGATATAAAATAACAAGGGAATGCCACAATATACTTATGCATATCTATAATAGAGTTTAGGACTATTATAGACATATTCTCTTAATCAAATAGAACACAAAGATACACTTACTTGGTATAAAATAATAAGGGAGCACCACAATATACTTATGCATATCTATAATAGAGTTTACAACTATTATAGACATGTTCTCTTAATCAAACACAACACAAAAATATACCTACTTGGTATAAAATAGTAAGGGAACACCATAATATACTTATGCATATCGAGTTTACAACTATTATAGACATGTTCTCTTAATCAAACATAACATAAAAATCCACATTTTTCTAATCAAGTATTAGCACTTTTTCATCAAAATTAAAGTCACCCAATATTAATTATCAAAATGCAATCTGGCTACATGAATCCATGGAAAATTATTTGGGATCACCAAATCTGTTGTCCTTCCTCAATCAACCTTGGATTTTAGATGCCTAAATTTTAAATTTCAACATGCCAATTTTATTCAATTTATTCTTGATAATTGTGACATGCATTCTTTTCAAATATTGTTGGACTCGAATCCAGTACTATAGAACTCTCTGAGTGTAGTGTGTTTGAAGAATTATTACTTAATCATTTTCTTTAAGATGTAGACTACCAAATTGCCAAATCTCTATCAAATGAAAAATTGAGGACATTATATCTAGTTGTATAGAGCCTCAAGAAAGTCTCCAAATTCTTGTCAAGCTTGTTTCTTAACTTTGACATTAAAAATACCATCACGTAGTATTTCACTCAAACATAAAGTAGTCTATAGTCTAGTAATTTATTAAGATTCAAAAACATTATCCACAACTTTAACTTGTTCCAAAATTGTTGTGGAAAATCAAATAGACTACTCACTTAGCTTTGAAAAATATAAAATGCATTTAATTTGTTCACCATTGAATTCTACACTCTTGCAAAAGTTTTGGGCCAAGATTTTGATTTTATTCTAAAAATTTGATGAGCTAGCATTTTTCTAATATTGAGGGTACACCACAACCATGGATTCTAGTAGTTCATCTAGAGGAAAATGATATATAATATTTGAAGAGAGACATTTTTAAATTTCCTTCAAGGTGGACCTTATAGGGGATATAAACTCAAGGAATCAATCTCTTAGAATAGGAACTTCTTTGAGTCTAATAGATCAACCAACTATGTCAAAATTATGTAAGGGTATTTTACATTCTCACACTTATACACATAAATATCCATTTTCATTAAACTACAATAGTCACCACTATGTTTAATATTTCTCATCAAGATCCAATTTGTGAACTTCTATTTTGTAAATGAATCTTGTGTTAAATATAAATTATCAAGGGTAAGGCATATTAATTTTCTCAATGTAGAATATTCCTGAATGTACATTGTTCTTTATTGAGATTTCTTTATCATTAAATTCATTTCATCCAACATGGGTAAAAATACATATAAGGTCAGTAATGTCTCTATATCAGTTAATCAAAATAAAATATCTGGATCTATATCTATTTTGTTGTGATATTCCTCCATTATTCCCATTAGTGATTGATATTCTGCATGTACTCCATGTGATTTTCCATAAAGATAAATCCATTGAGTATCAACATCCTTAAATAGCTTGTTTCATTACATTAAACCTTTAGAAAAAATTTGAAATTGTAAAAATATTTTTGGACTTCTACAAAAATATGAATGGATTTCACAAATAAGATCTTCAACTTTTGAGACTAATGTAAACTTGCTCATAATTTTGAATTCCAAATTTATTAGATGTGCCATGAAATTAATACCAATCATATATGGTGTATAAGAAGTTATGAATACCAATCATATATGGTGTATAAGAAGTTTTTAACATTATACAAATAACAATTCTTTGACTTTGCATAACTAATGCTCCATCTTTCCCTACACAAATAATCTTTCTTGCAATTGAGAAATTGTTCATGCCACCAAACTCTTTCAAATTATTCTTGACTAGTTCCAAAAGGTTTTGAGAAGTTATATTTTCTTTCATTTTATGAATGGTAAGAAAATGAGGCTATTAAACATGATTTACAACAATGTAAACATGCATACACACCCAAGAAGTATTATCAATGGCTATAAATTTATCCAATGACAATGCTATGTATCTTGAAAGCCTTATCTTCTATTGAAGATCCTCCTTTTCTACTTAAACAAGATAATTATCCCATTCCCAACCACTAGTAATTGAGCAATAAGCATTTGGAAAGTTCAGAATGCTAAAAAATTGTAGCATGTCCCTATAATTTAGATAATCGATCATTGGTTGACCTATGTTTAAAATATGAAAAATAACATAAATTTGTATAGTCTTTGACAGTTGGCTGATTCCCTTCATTTTTCCAAATAAAGATGTATTATTTCTTCCACTTGCATGAAGATTTTTTTTTTATTAGGTACTCATCATATTTACTCGCATACCTAACATGAAGTGACTCTTCTTTTGTTCTCCATCCTATCACTAATTTTTCCTCTCCATTTATAATTTTCTTTTTGTATAATTTCCCATAGGCTTCTTTATGGTATTTAGTTTTAATTTAAATAATTTATCCCTCCTTAATTTCCAACTACATATCTTGCATCTATAATATTTTAGTTGCCTATTAGTGTTTTCACTCAAAACAGATTCAATGAAAGGATATTTAGAAACCCATTAAGTTTGAAAACTCCTTAAAATTTCTCATTTGCCTGACTTCAAATTTTTTGGAGTTGTGATAAATTTCATGAACTAATGTGAGGTTGAATCATAAAAACTTTTAGAATTAGATTGTCTTAAACCATCTATTTTATGATCATTGGCATTGTTACTTGCATCCACTGATTCAAAGTGATCAAAACCCTGTTGAACATGATCTTGATCATGAGAAATAATGTTCAGTTTTGGTTGATTTTCTAAACCAATATTTTTTTTAAATGTTATTCTTATTCATGTTTATCAAAATATAAAAACAAAGTATTTCCCTTCAATGAATCCCCTGTTAATTTCCTAGCACTCAAACTAGGAGTAGACATTTAGCAAATCAAAAACCTTTCAATGCCAACATTATGAATCACCAATGAAAAACACTCCCTTCAAGGATGAAATCACTATTCCACATCTTGATTTAAATTTTACATTGGCAGTTTGAAAGTTGGCATCTAAAAATAAGCAATGATACCAACACATTTATTAAAAAAAAGCTAAAAATTGAACTACCAAAATATCAATTTGAAAACGATATCATATACATAATCTAAATCTGCACAATCTATAAATTTATAAATCAAAACTTGAACCAAACCAAAACTCACTTTCAAATTTAAAACATGGAAATAGGGGCCAACATTAATTTATAAGGACATGTTACAAATTCTTAGTGACTATTTTCATGCATTTTGGATCTTTATTTTTATTGTTATAGAATAACAATGATTTTAGGAAGCAACAAATACTTCTAAGATGTTCATAGGGTATTTTATAAATTATGAGAATAATAATGAGTGATGCACTAATTAAATATCTCAATTATCAAATTTATGCATAGGAGAATTAAATTTTAAATAATATAATCTAACCTATCCAACATATTAAAGCCTATAGAAGAGGTAATATCTTGAAGGAAAGATTTATAATTCTATAAAAGTGTTTTATCAATGAAAATAGAACAACGAAAAGAAAAATATAATCAATATTATAACTAAGAGCAATTAAAACAACAAACTAACATACTCATAATTTAATGTCAAATATCATAATTTAATGTTCAATCTTAGATTAGTTATGCTATCCTCTCTTTTCATAGTTGTCTTACCTTATGGCCCCATAGTCGGTTTATTATTTATACTCTATACTCTAATTTTTATCCCAATTTTTGATATATTTAGTTTATTATATTATTTGGGGTGTCTTTACGACATAATTCTTTTAAACAAACAATAAATTGATTTCCTCTAAAAAATAATCCTTTTAAACAAATAAGAAACTAATTTCCTCTGAGAAATAATGACATGCAAGATTCTTATTTTAAATAATTCACAAAGAATAAAATGAATAAACGTAACAGAGCCTCATGATCATTTCAACCATATTTGTGACTAACCCAAAAATACTCATTTCATAAATTTTGAGTTTAAGGAAAATATTTGTAGATATACATAAAATTTTCAAGAAAACTAGCATGCACAGTGTTTTGAGCAAATATCTTTAAAGAAATGCTTTTTAAATAACTTGCCATTATATTTATTTATTTCAAGATGGACGAATATGAATGCAAAAAAGTAATCTCAATCTTCAAAAAAAATAAACACAAATTCATATCTTGAAGTTACAATCATAAGGAAACCAACTTAGAAATTGTCTACACCTCATCCCAATATTTTGATTGCCAGATCTTCACTTTCACCGATAACTTGCATCAATGACTAGAAAATTTGAGAAACCATTAGCAAAAATATTTAAAGAAATGATTTTAAAGGAAATTATCATTATATTTATTCATTTCAAGATAGATGACTGTGCATGCAAATAAATGCTCTCAACTCCATAACAAAGAAATACAAATTCATACCTTGTAGTTGCAATCACAAGGAAACCAACTTGGAAATTATCTGCACCTTCATTTCCAACCTCTCATCCCAATATTTTAACTACCAGATCTTTGATTCCACCAATAACTTGCATCAATGATTATAAAAATTGAGAAAATGTCAACTAAAATCTTTAAATAAATGATTTTTAGAGAACTTATCATTATATTTATTCATTTCAAGATAAACGACTGTGCATGCAAATAACTACCATCAATATTCAAAATAAAAAAACATAAATTCATACCTTAAAATTGTAATCACAAGGAAAGTGACTTATAAATTATATGCACTTTCATTTCACACCTCTCGTCCCAATCTTCTAACTACCAGAGCTTTGCTTTCCAAGAGCTTGCATAAATGACAAGAAAAATCGAGAAACTATCACATATGTATTCGATTAAATTTCATTAATCCTATGGGTGACTTGTTGGAAGAACATTCAATTTTTCCTTAAACCCCTCAATATGTTGGAGCCAATTAATTTAAAATTGGAGAAATATCTAAACCTCAATCCCCATAGCTTTAATTTCACCTGCACCATATTCAATGCTAGAAATAAAATAGACATTAGGTTTGAAAATTATTTATTATTAAGTTTTGTAGTTATTAAAACCATATAGAAGGAAGAGCATGTGGTGCCAAAGAATATTAAAAACATTTTTATATAATAAATATAATTATTACCTTAATATTATTGTGTCTTAGGTGGTCCTTATTATTTATATACATACATATATTGTTAGTGTAGGATAATTATTATTCCATTTATATATTAAATAGATAATACCTACACATGTAGCTTCAACTTAGGTTATTTTTTAGTCTACGGTAGTTATTTACCATTTGTCTTAGCTTAGTGGTTGTTACACATTTATTCTCCACTAGTTTACTACCAATTAACTCCATGATTCTAGGTGGAAGTTGCATGTTCTTTCTCATATACAAGACACCTATTGTAAATATATTCATAAATGAAGGAAATCTATTCATCAATAAAGGTAATTATTGCATATCCTCTTGTATATTTCTAAATATATGTAGGGTCATTGTTACAAAATTCTTATGTACTCATTCTACTAGAAGATCACCTATTGGTGAATTATAACATGGTATCATATCTTTAGGTTCTAGTAATGAGCATTAGTTTATTTATTTTATTTATATTTTGTATTCTTTGGAATAAATTAAGAGGAATTTGTATATTATTTGCATTGGCATTTGCATGCTTTTACATTGGCTATTTGAAGGGTTTGTTCTAGATCTGGTTGAAGTGCAAAGAGGTATTAATATTGTTGGAAAACACTTAGGAGTAAATCTATCTTAAGGAAGCTATGCAACCTACTCATGACCTCTTATGCATGGCTTGTGTCATGGTGAACATATATAATGAGAGTGAGTTATATGAAGAAAAAAGGCTTAGGCTAGAAACATGTTTGTGTAATATTGCAATGTGAAAACCTTGAGACATGAGTGTAAGGGCATCTAGATGAGCTACACCTTCATTAGGCGAGTCATCCAAATAAATTTATATGCCATTATGTCATTTATGAGGGAAATTACTTTACATCCATCCTCCTAAAACAAATTATCCTACATCATTCCTCTAGTTGAAGCTTGTCACCTATTTTTATGTTTGTAAAATGGATGAGCATTGCTTTCCTTTGTAGCCACAAATATTGTGCCAAGGGAAATTATTTATGATCAAAGATCTAGAGCTGAAATATAGCCATGACCTATTCATGCTTTGAGAAGTATGATTACAAATGTATTGAGATAGATGCCCTCAAACCTACATACATGTTATTTGTCTCTACTTATGACATGGAGGGTCTCCATTTGAGGTGATAATGTAGTTATATTTCATAATGACAACCTCCATGCCCACATATATGGATTATTGGACATCATAGATCTATGATTTGAGATAGGGTTATAGGAATCACCCATCCACGAGCATAGATCTTCATCAATATCATTCAATCCAAAAAGGGGGTATAAATGCCATACACACTCGCTAACTTCTTTTGCCTTTACAATCATCTTGCTTATTATAAGGGCATGCAACACCTCACACGACCTCACCAATCCTCCCACAACCTCTAAATTCATTGTATAATCAATCAAATCATGATTTGAACCATTGATCCAAATGGCCATAACCTACAAAGGCATTTTTGGACCTCCATTGCCTGTTAAAAACATTCTGTACATGTATAATGGAGGTGATTTTTTATTTTGATCCCTTACATATATTTTCAAAAGTCTAAAAACCTAAAATTATGAACTAAAAATATTAAAAATTAAAGCATGTTTTAATTTTATTTAAAATATCTTTGTATTTTTTAACAATTAAAACACCTTCTATAAGTTTTTCCCATTAAAAGTGCATGTAGGGGTGTATGGGCAGAGTAATTTTGTATTTTGTTGACTTTCGGAGGTCATTGATTCCAACAAGTGGATGGAAGGCTACCTTACCTCTTGTTTGGTCAATATGTTTAAAATTTTAAGTGCAAGTTCATTAAATAGGTCATCAATGTCAAAAAATGTTATTAGCCATAACTTTTGCTTGGTAACTCAGATTTGAGTGACGCTTTTTGAAAAAGTGTTTTATTTTTCATTTCTATTCCATCAATACTATTTTTTATTATAAATTCACTAAATTTAAAAAGTACCATATTTAGGGGGATTACCTATGTTATGAGCCCTACTAATTTTTGCATTGTACTTCATGTACCAATTAATCACACATAGATGTATGTTTGGTTGTGTCTGATATCCCTATTTTGAGCATGCATTATCCTTTCATCACTCTAACACTAATTTTTCACCTGGACACATTTTTGGTTGTGTCTAATGTCTCATTCATGAGTGTTCTTGAAGGGTTCACTATAGTTTGTATCATTTAGTATTATAATTCAAGTTAGAGGCACAATAATTAGGGGGAGAATCAGTGCTACTAGATAATCCAATTTAATTCCTAACTCTTAAGCATTTATCACATATAATCATGATGCATACAAATTAACCATTGTAATGAATAAGGAAGATATAAAATGATCAAGCACATAACACATGATATATGTTGGAAACCCACTGAACTTTGTAAGATGGATTACAGTCCTATAAAGACAAGATTCAACATTTAGACTAGTACAACTGATCAAGGAATACCCATCCCTTAATTTAGTGAGACACCCATACCACAAGGAGGAATCAACCCCCTAAGCAAGCAAGCACCAACCCAGCTACCTTGATTTTATCTCCACCTTTGATCTGATGTATTTTACACTTAATGATGAACTTATCTTACTTTCTCTCTTTCCCCTTTATACTCTCACAAACTTGCACACATAAACAATGCATCTAAAACACCCTTTTAGATCACTCTTCACTTCTTATCACATACATAAAAAAAAACCCACAACAAATCTATCACAACATCAATAACATGAATTTTAGGTCATGTAAACAATCCTCAATCTACTCTGCTCTTCAATCCATCCACTAATCATAGTCATTCAATTAGCCTCTAGGGTTTACTCACTCAATCAATCTCTTCTAGGCTCATTAGGTCCAATGACCTATGTGTTCACCTTCATCACCTTAATTAGATAAGAATGACTGACCCTCTTCACTCTCTATTGGTCCTCAATGAATTATACCTTCTCTTTCAAAGGTTCTCTCCTTCACTTGAATCCACACACACACCAACACACCCAAATAGGCCAATTAGGCCTTGTATTTATACCATACACTCATCTAACCCATCTTGGTCAGAAAATATTCTTCACACACTTTTATTATACTTTAAATAAATCTCCACACATTTTAAATGAGTGAAACAATCCACACCATAGGTTGGACATAGTCCTTAAGACTCAAATCCTCCATTAGGCCTTAATGAGACCTAAAATAATTAGGCCTTCACATCCACACATTACACTTTCAAAATATTGGACCACCTTCAGCTTCCAATAATGATTGAAACATATCAAAAATACCTAAAATAGGCCCTTACTTACTTCCACATATGTCTATTCCACCTGGAACACCAACTCAATACTTTAACTAACCAATTAGGTCTTCTTACTCTTTAGGCCTTCATACATAGAAAACACAGTCTCAAACTTATAAAACAAACACTCAAGTATTTCACATATCCATATGATTAAATCACATGGGAGAACATTTTAGGACCTATGAAAAACCTTCATGTGATTTAGATACTTCAACATAAGCTCTAAGCACTCAAAACAACTCTCTCAAAATGACCACTCAAACTAGTCATATATAGTCAAAAAATAGTCAAGCTATTTTGACTCTCCACAACTAAATATGGGAAAAATAATATCTCAAATACTTTTTCATAAACCTTTGAGACTTTCTTGACATATTAATATTCATTTTTTCCCTTAACTCTTCTCAAAACACCTTCAACTTACCTTTGTAAGATGGTCACTCAAACTGCCAGTGTATTCAATAAACACAGTCAACTTCTAAGCCTTTGTTCATACTGAATATGGATTGGTCAAAAATAAAAAATCCATGATGGTCCTCATGGATTATATAAAATTATCCAATATATATTTAATCTTGAAACATAAAAATACTAATAATAAAAACTCAAATATCCTTCTTTGGTCACTTACAAAACATGGTCAAACACGTAGTCAACTTTGAAGCTTAATATATTTGAATTTATAGACATTAAAACTTTATAAATAACTTATATATATGTGCCTTTAATTTATTTTAAACTTTGGTTTTTACATTACCATGAAATTTGTCTTGGATCAAAAGATATAGCTTGAATACTATAGATTGGTTATTCCTTTGTTAATTTGAATACCAACGGTCACTGTGTAATGAAAATATTATAGACACGTCTCTTCATCTCCTAACCTCACATAAATTTAAAAAATATTATTTATTTATCTCCTCATAAGTCCCCTAACTTTAACCTACAACACTCACTGTTGATCTTAGATCTGTGCTTCCATGATCAAGCCACTTGGCAGCCCTGCATGCCCTCTACATACCCTACAGTCAGTCTTCTAATGAACTTCCACCAATTGGTATCCCCATATACCTTATGAGAATATTTTTTAATTATTGAATAAATATTCTCCATTGTATCATAATTTGCATGATCACAGACTTATCATTAATCTTTATCCAATAGGTTTCATGCTCACCGTTAGATCTACTACTCAAACTCCCTAATTGTGACACATGTCACTAGCACATGCAATATTATGAACCTTTGACATATTGACTTCATGTGTACTATTATATCATAATATATATGATGAAAACTCACCATTAAATCTATCTTGATTAGTTAAACTTAGATTTAAATGTAGTTAAACTTGACGGTCTTTCAAACATCACAATATACAAGAGCAATTTTGAAGGTTTATAATTTGAGCTAGAAAACACTTCAAGAGTCCAAATCTTTAGGTTACCTTTTTGGAACTATAGGAAAAATCTCCATGAAATTTTTTGACCACTACTGACTTTCTAAGTACCTACACTAAATGCACAAACTTGCTAGTTCATTTATATCTATGTGATGTGTAGTGACGATTTGACTTCTCTTAAGCTAGAAGATGCATGTTTCTCTTTTAAAATGATAAAATCACACACCAAAACTTCACCAAGACATATATGGATGCTTCAAAACCTCTTCTTTTTTCTTACTAATCTTCACATATGCCATATACTCTCTAAGCTATCAATATGAACACTTTGTCATATCTATCAAGATGACTACTTGAACCTATACACTATTATGACTGCTTTGATGATTTCCTTTCACTTCCACAAGCACTCCAAGCACCCATAACAACCCATAGGGTTTCTAAAACATGACCATACCATCAATAACATTCACCATCTGCCTATCCAAGTCAAACACTAAAGAACATTGAAGTTTACTTTGTCATTGACATTCTAGCACACATGACACCTTATCAACATCCTTGGTCACCTTAGAGACATCATTGACAAACCTAAAACAATATCCCCATTTTTAATTGATGTCAAACACCAATACAAAGCTTATGCTTAGACTCTATCTCTCTATTCAATTAATTTCTCCCCTTTAACATAATGATAAAGTAGTATCATCTTCTAATCTTAAGGACCTAAAAAGACTTCAAGAACCAACAATAGGAAAGGACCACCTCTGAGAGATGATACAGACTCCCCTAACATTATGCATGCCTCTTCTTACCTTGAGCTTCTCAAACATGTTCCATGGCTATACTCTTCTTTGATCTTATGTAACTTTTATGAAGACAAAAAATACATGAACATCAGAAACTGATTGAACTTACCTTGAAAAACATTAAGATGGACTCCCACTAAGTCACTTTAGCTTAGGCACCCATTGAAAACCTTGGTCTTCTAAATAAAATGACCAAAAATTCCACTTCTTCATACTAGCCTTGCTTAGAGGCTTTATAGCCCTACCTGGACCTTACATAGCCCATAAATTTCTATGTATGAACTTTCATGGATTGAAATTTCATATCTAGAGCATTCTCATATGCCCCCTCATGTATGCCAAAAAAATAACACTTAGCTCTTTCTCTGCAACATACTTATTTCACAAACCTACTAGCCAATTATCCCTCCATTTTCACAAATCCTCCTCCATGGAACCAACCATGTACTTACATAAGACTATGAAAGACTTTTGAGCACCCATTTGGCCATTTCAATTGATTAAGGAACCTCATATCTCAAATAACTAGGCAAACCATTTTCTCAACATGAGCAAAAACACTAGGTTTATAAGAGAAACTTGGTCAAAACACTACCTTATAGTTAACAACCATATATAAAACTTTTATCACACCTAGAGGTCATTAATAAATAATTTTGGACCAACTTTTGAGCTTAGAATCCTTTGGGAACCCATACTTTCTATACCATGGTTTTTTACTTGTATACCCTTAAGCAAAAACTAGGAAACCCAAGAGTAAACACAATTCTCCAATTGCATTAAAAATAAATTAAAAACTTGAAATAACCTAGAACACACTTGAATGAGGTCAACACACCTTTATATCCCACTAAGACACCTTAACAACTTGTAATTCTTTAAATGACACCTAGAAATCTACATACCTAACCTACAAAACTTGCATATATAGTAGTCGACATGCCCAAACACCAAAAAATGACCATGAAAACATTCTAACATCACCAAGCCACCTCATCCACTTTGAAAAACCATATTCAACTTATCTCAAGTCTCTTTTGTCTTATAGGAACTAAAAAACATTAAATTTGCAAGATTGACACTCACTAGGTAGTGAGCAAAAAAAATGGTCAAACTCAATAAATGACCATAACTGACTCTTTTAACAAAAAAAATACATGAAACCTCATGTATTACACTTGTTCAAATCTTATTCATACTCTATAGCAACCTTGCCTTCATTATTCAACATTTGACCAACTAATCCATCCATCAAAAATTGATAAGAACTCACCTTTAGGACCAATCACATCTTCTCATGACCTTTTTTGTTCTACAATATCAGCCAAAACTCAACTAGAATCCACTATGCTTCTTTTTCCTGATAAGTGTCTCCTTGAAGCCTAGGGAGAGACACCCTTTTGACATAGTGAGACTAAAACTCCCAAAACTCAGTAAACTCCCATATCTCCATATTCTCATTTGACTTGTAGTCCTACCTCATCACCAAATTAACTTTTAATGGATCCTTAAACATCATTATTTTCTTTATAATTTTCAGAAAATGTAGAAAACATAAACTCTTGACTTTACTTCATGTCTATCATGGTAAAAAAACCATCTTTGGTCTCAGTTTATTCTCTCCTAATAGGCTTAGGTTTTCACAACCATTTATGACCTCTTCCTTACACACTACGAGATCCATACACCTTATTTTGATTTTATAACTCATCAAACATAATTTTTAAATACCTATTAATGTGACCAATGATATGATATCTGAGCTAAACAACATCATTCATAAATTTTGCTTGATGATGATTGTGATCTTTCTTTGACTGATTTCTTCTCCTTTTGCTTTCTCTAGCAATGTGGCCAAACTAATTGCATGCATAAAAATGACTATTGGATGAATAATCAGTGCATTTATCTATCTATATTTTCCTCTTTCTTGCACTCTAGGAGCTTGATTGAACTTATCTTGACTTGATGGTCTTTTCTTATAGAACCTAGCAATGTGACTAACTCTTTAAAAATTATAGCAAACAATGTCTTTCATATTGTAATTGTACTTCCCATGACCCTATTCCTCTCTATGATTAAACATTAGCTCATGTGTAGACTAATAACCCTAGTTATCCTTATTATATTCATAGGCCACTCACTTATAACTTTCTCACATGATATTCTCATCCCTCACACATCCCTAGTCCACCTTAGTTTCTTCTCATGTTAGACAAGCCCTTTAGGGACCCCATGGGGCCCTTTTGGGGACTTTTTGACCACCATAGGCCTTTATTTGACCTATTTTGTGGATTAAGGAGGAAACTTATGGCCTAGGCCACATGTTTCCTTCACAAAAGTTATGGCTTAGGTATAACACGTGGAAAAGACCCCTGTTTGGTCCCAAATGGCTAGAAATGACTAGTTTTTGGTATTTTAGTGGATTAGGGTTGAGATATATGCCTCATTTTCATTCACTTAGCCTCTTCTCATTTGATATGTCTTATGATTCTTCTTCCCTCTCTTAAATCTCATTCCTTCTTTAATATCTCTTGGTTCATTCTTGGCACTCTTAAGCTTGATTAGGGATAGAGAATACCATATGCTGCTACACTCTTGCTTGGAGACTCCATTTCTACTCTCAGTTTTTCTTGATTCTTTTTTGGATTGATCTTAATCTCCTACATTTGGCATTACACTTGGTTTGTGTACTTGTCTGGATATTTTACACCATTGTAAGTTCTCACTTCACCTCCTCCTTTGCTCTTGGCTCTTGGTTTGGACTTCAGCTTGAACTTAGCTTGGTCTTCCTCCTACATTGATTCCTAGCTTGGATTATTGGTTTGTAGAACATTTTCACTTCATCTATGAGCTTTATTTAAGGGAAATTTTCTATGCAAAGTGAAACTCCATTATTTGTGTAGTGTATATGGTAGGGTTTGAATTGTTTTAGTTAAATAGTAATTTTGTATGTTGATTAGAGTAGTTTCTAAATTTTATTGCATTTATATATGTTTAAAGAATAATTTCATGTCTTGAAATGTTCCTTTGTTGATTTTCATTTCTCTCTTTGAAACCCTTTCTCATTTCATAATCAAAGACATACATATTCAAAACACACTAGAAAACTTGCTCAAACACTCTCTCCCTCTCTTGCTAAAAACTAGAACATTGCATTGATAGACAACAATAGTATTGAATTGGAAGGATAACTCAAATCTATAATAGGCATGATATTGAACATTTTCTAGAAAACATTTTTGTTACACAAAATCTCTTTCATTTGGCCTCAAAGTGCCTTAATTACTAGATTTACATTTCATTGGTTATCTCATTTCATTCAATATTGTTGCTTTCATATTGTTTATGTAGCAAATAGTATAGTTTTAGCCACTTGTTTTACTATGGTTGGATCTACTATAGGTTCTTATGTAATTTATGTGGTAATTTTTACTATCCCCAACCTAGTGCAAGTTGGCAAACTAGATAGCCACTATAGACTTCATGTAGCCCATAAAACCCCTAAGCCTTCTAGCCTCTTAGTGGTTTGATTTAGCACCCTACCAAACATTGGTGGTTCTGTTTAGATTCTTGGAACCACACATACCTTTTATTTCAATATGGTAGTGATCTCCCTTTTACTAATTTTTTCTTCTTACCTTATCATGCTCATCCTTTAGGGAAACAAGATTATCCTTCAGTTGAACGCATTCATATTCTTTAGCTCTCATACTTGAACTTGTAGCCTCTAATTGAATTATGATATATTTGATGGTATTATTATCTTACTTAACTTCTTTGGTCATGTCATCCTTCAATATACATGATTGTTCTTCCATAAACTTGATCAGTTCTTGATTCTCCTTTTCTTCTCTCATAGACTTGCCTGACAAACTCCCTTTAAGAGACCTGACTTGTTCTTCAAGACCTTTGATCATATTAATCATTTTATGATTCCTATTTTTTTGATCTTTTAGTTCACCAAGTGCATCCATGAGCTTAAATTCTAGATCAACTTCTTCTTCCTCACTGTCATAAAACACTTCATCTTCTACACTATCATGGCAAACGTTTTTATCATCCACGCTGTTTTTTTCTTTTAAAAAACTTTCCTTTTACCCATATTATACCTTAGATCACCTTCAAGTGGTTAAAATTAAAATGAAGGTCCTAATCTAATACCAATTATTAGAGATATAATCATTGAGAAATTAGGGGTGAATTAATGATGCCATATAATCTAATTGAATTCCTAGATTTTAAACATTCAGCACATACAATCATGATGCATACAAAATAACCATTGCAATGAACAAGGAAGATATAGAAAGATCAATAACATAACACATGATATATGTGGGAAACCCTCTTATGGGATAAAACCCATTAAACCCTATAATATGGAATATAGTCCTATAAATACAAGATTTAACATTTAGACCAGTACCAATTGATCAAATAACACCCATCCCTTAATTTAGTGAGACACCTATATCACAAGGAGGAATGGATCCCTTAAATAACCAAGCACCAAAATAGATACATTGATATGATATCTACCTCTGATCTAATGTCTTATACATTTGATGATAAACTTATATTTCTTGTTCTCTTTCCCCTTTACACTCTCACAAACTTTCACACACAAGAAACACATCCAAAACAACCTTTTGGATCACTCTTCACTTTTTAACACATACACAATCAAAAACCATAAATTTTTTTTGTCAAAACATTATAAATATGACCTGTAGGTCATCCAAATAATCCTCAACCTAATTTTATCTTCAATCCATCCACTAAGCACACTCACTCAATCAGCCTCTAGGGCTTACTCGCTCAATCTACCTCTTCTAGGCTCATTAGGTCCAACAACCTATGTGTTTACCTTCATCACTTTGATCAAAGAATAAGGACTAATACTCTTCAATATCTATTTTTATTTAATGACCTATACCTTATTTTTCAAAGGTTCTCTCCTTCACTTGAATCCACACACACACCAACACACCTAAATAGGTCAATTAAGCATTGTATTTATACCATTCACTCATCTAACCCATCTTGGTTAGAAAAGATGCTTCACACACTTGTATTATAATTGAAATAGGTATCCAAAATTTTTACATGAGTGAAAAACTCTAAATCATATGTCATCCATAGTCCTTAAGAATCAAATCCTCCATTAGGCCTTAATGATACCTAAAACAATTAGGCCTTCACATCCACACATTATACTTACAAACTCTTGGACCACCTTTAACTTCCAAAAATGCTTAAAGAATATAAAAAATTACTATAATATTCCCTTTATTACTTCCATATAGGTCTATGATACCTAGAACACCAACTCAATACTTGAACCTACCAATTAGGCCTTTTCATGCTTTAGGCCTTCATACATGAAAAACATAGTCTTAAACTTATAAATCAAACACTCAATTATTTCACATATCTATATGATTATATAACATAGGTTAAAAATTTATGACCTATTTAATGACTTCCTGTGATTTATATACTTAAAAATAGGATCTAAGCACTCAAAACAACTCTCTCACAATGACCACTCAGACTAGTCATATACAGTCAAAACATGGTCAAGCTATTTTGACTCTCCACAACTGAATATGGGAAAAGTAAGATATAAAATAACTTTTAATGAAACTTTTATACTTCCTTAACATATTCATATTCATTTTTTTCCTTAAATCTACTCAGAACACCTTCAACTTACCTCTGCAAGATGGTCACTCAAACTACCAATGTATTCAATAAACACATTCAAATTCTAAGCCTTTCTTCATAATAAATATGGATTATTAAAAACTTAAAAATACACACATATGATAATAATATATTTTATAAAATTATATAATAGATAGTTCTTATTCAAACATCAAAATACTATTAAGAACAACTCAAATATCCTTCTTTGGTCACTTACAGAACATGGTCAAACACATAGTCAACTTTGAATATTAATATATTTGACTATATATATATATATATATATATTAAAACCTTATAAATAAATTTTATAGATTAAACTTTGTCATGTCCCCTTTTTAAGCGACATGTACAGAGTAGATGATTAGCCTATTATGCGACCCTCGTAGGCTAATGAGGTGGATAGAGGGTCTTGATGGAGCTGGGCTTGGCTTTCGTTTGGGCACTTTCGGGCATGAATTAAGGGAGATATTAATATTTGATTGATTTAATCAAATATTAATTATTTGAGCTAATTTTAATTAATTATTAATTAATAATTAATTATTAATTAATTATTAATTATTAATGATTTGGTCTAATTTGAGGATGCAAATTCTAAATTAAGACTTGGTCTAATTTTAAGACCCTGGTTCTAATTTAAGGAAGTCTAATTTAAGGGAGTCTAATTTTAGCAAGCACACCTTTGGAGGTGTATAAGAATCTCTCATGGAAGAGAGTTTGTATCCATGCTTATTATTGATATTGATTCTTGTTAAGAACATTCTTCTGTGAAGACTGAGCCAAGGGTTCCAGGATTCCAATTGCAGTGAAGAACGTCAACTCTTCATTGTGTGCGATTCAGAGGTTGTGAAAGATCAGCCGATCTATTGCCGAATTGAGAGATAACTTCATACAGAAGTTATCATAGTATTACAGGTATTTGAGAGATAACTTCACTCAGAAGCTATCACAAGGGTTTACAGGTATTTTCTTTATTTTGGGTTTTTGATTCAAGAATTATCCAGATATAGATCTTTTGTGTCAGCCCATAATTCTACAGATCAAGATCAGGCATACAGGGTGTGTTCTATCAGTGGCCGTACGACTTCCGTACAGATCTGTGAAAAATCCGTACGCATCTACAGAAAGTTCAGGTACCGACATCGGCAAACAGGAACTTACAGAGACCGACATCGGTCGACTCATCACCGACGTCGGCAAGGGGACTAATACAGGTCGACCGACGACGGCAGTATAACCGACGTCGGCGACTGTGTTTTTTACACAGCAGGCCGAGACGTGCCAGATTCAACCCAGTTCGCGGAATATTCAGGCTATAAGGCCAAACTTTTGATATTATTTGTATACCTGACAGAGGATCTCAAATTGTAAGCTTATGAGCAAATAAAAAGAAATTATACTGTGATTTATTCATCTATTTGAAGATATTTTGCAGAAATTCAGATAAGCAATTTGGAGCTTTGTTTTTGATATTCGAAGGGATATCACAGTGGTATCAGAGCTAAATCTTGCCATCCTGAGGGTTTAGAAATTTTATGCAGCGACAAGAGTTGCGACCACACGGGTATTACACACGCAGTAAAGCTTTGCTTGAAGGTACTCAAGTTCTAGAACAACCGCCGGAAGACATGGGTGATGATATTGGCAGGGCCCGTATTCCTCACCATCCGAGAGACCAAGATGATCCAGAGGTTTTACTTACTCTTAGAGAACTACGAGAAGGGCAAAGGCAGAATAATCAGGTATTACAGCAGTTGGCAGCAGCACTGCCAAGATTGGGTTCTCCGAGGAGACATTCCCCACACCGTGAAGATGTCAGAAGTGTTGCAGGATCACAGCGAGGCCATGGCACTGTTTCTCGTACAACGAATAGGCCTACTAGGCCTATCTTTGTGAGACAGGAAGCAGAAGAGGTTATAGCAGGTGAAGAGCATGAGGAGGAATTTATAGACACATTCAGGGCAGCGACTGATGAGTGGGAGTCATTACCACCTGTGGTCAGGGAGATGATTACTTTTGACCGATTCCTCACACAAAGGAAAGAACATTATCGAGGTCGACAGAATGGGAGACCAAGGCCCCAGAACAATGATCTGAAGCAGGCTACGAGTAGGCTCACACTAGCAACATTTGACGGTAGTGGTAAGGTGACAGCACAGGCCTGGGTTAGTAAGCTGGATACATTTCTCACATTGCAACCGATGGGTGAGGAAGATGCTATCAGATATGCGACACTACATCTTGAGGGAGTAGCTCACGATTGGTGGCACCATGGGATGGTGACACTCCATCATGATCGGATCACTTCTTATCAGGTGTTTGTGGACAGGCTGGTGGAGCGTTTTGACAGGAGGGATCCAGAGTCCTATTTCCGAGAGTTGGCACAGTTGCGCCAAAGTGGCAGTCTAGAGTCATACATTGGTGACTTCCAGAAGTTATCAGTTATGGTTCCTGACATTTCAAAGAGGCGACTAGTAGTACTCTTCATGGAGGGCTTGACAGAACCATTGAGAGGTTGGATCAAAGGCTTTGATCCTCCTTCATTACAGGAAGCTATGAGGAAGGCGCGCAGTATGGAGATGGCAACCCCATCAAGTAGATCTAACTCCAGAGGTACTTCTTCATCGAGAGACCATAAGCACTCCAACGGGGATACAGAGAGACCGGATTTTAACATAGATAAATCCGGGGTTAAAAATGATTCGAAGGCTAATCCAGCAGCACCACCTTTGGATCGTGAGGCACTTAATGATCTACGCAGGAAGAAGCTTTGCTTCTACTGCAAAGGTCCATATGATATCCATCACGATTGCCCTTTGAGGCCTAAGGGCAAAGCAAATCGTGTGATGTGGGCGTATTATGAGGATGCGGAATCAGAAGATTCCGAACAACAGGGTAGTTCTGAGGAGGCAGAGGCTTCAGAGCCTAAGGCAGAGGCAGATTTAGAGCTTCATATACAGGAGGCACGCCTATCCAGCATTCAGTCGGATGAGTCATTCAGACTCCGTGGAGTTTTGGCAGGGCAGAAGGTTACCACCCTTCTTGATACAGGAGCTACACATAATTTCATAGATGCCAGATTGGTGGAGGAGCGTGGACTCACTACCGAAGATTTTGAGGGGATTAGAGTTAAGGTCACCGATGGTCACACTCTTAAGTGTGAGCGCATGATTAGAGATCTCCCATTGCGCTTGAACAACTATGAGTTCAAGGCTAATTATTTTGTAGTGAACATGGGGGACATAGAATTAGTCTTGGGTATGAAGTGGCTTCATTCATTTGAGGAAGTTACTCTTCATCTCAAAGATATGGAGGTTCGTTTTCAGGTTGATGGAAAAACACATATTCTTAAGGCAATACGGGGCAGCAGCTTCAAGCATATGTTTTTTCATCGGATGGAGATGCCTATACGACATGATATGATAGAGTGCGATGATGAGGGCACATTGGCACCAACACAGGAGAGATATGAGGACGAGCTTTGTCTTGAGGTGAGTTCAGTTCAAGAGTCAGCACATGTGGTAGAGGCTCAGCTTTCTTTTACAGGGGGGTCACATGTTGATGACGATATGCGTACAGGAGACAGAGGTGATGTGACGCCATTGGATGAGAGTGGTGATGGACAGGGCCTGGAGTTTGTGTTGGTTGACAGCACTGTAGATCGAGACTTCATTTGGGATCCCGGTATTCAGCGATTGCTTGAGGGCAAGCAATTTTAGGAGGGGCGGATTGTCATGTCCCCTTTTTAGTCGACATGTACAGAGTAGATGATTAGCCTATTATGCGACCCTCGTAGGCTAATGAGGTGGATAGAGGGTCTTGATGGAGCTGGGCTTGGCTTTCGTTTGGGCACTTTCGGGCATGAATTAAGGGAGATATTAATATTTGATTGATTTAATCAAATATTAATTATTTGAGCTAATTTTAATTAATTATTAATTAATAATTAATTATTAATTAATTATTAATTATTAATGATTTGGTCTAATTTGAGGATGCAAATTCTAAATTAAGACTTGGTCTAATTTTAAGACCCTAGTTCTAATTTAAGGAAGTCTAATTTAAGGGAGTCTAATTTTAGCAAGCACACCTTTGGAGGTGTATAAGAATCTCTCATGGAAGAGAGTTTGTATCCATGCTTATTATTGATATTGATTCTTGTTAAGAACATTCTTCTGTGAAGACTGAGCCAAGGGTTCCAGGATTCCAATTGCAGTGAAGAACGTCAACTCTTCATTGTGTGCGATTCAGAGGTTGTGAAAGATCAGCCGATCTATTGCCGAATTGAGAGATAACTTCATACAGAAGTTATCATAGTATTACAGGTATTTGAGAGATAACTTCACTCAGAAGCTATCACAAGGGTTTACAGGTATTTTCTTTATTTTGGGTTTTTGATTCAAGAATTATCCAGATATAGATCTTTTGTGTCAGCCCATAATTCTACAGATCAGGATCAGGCATACAGGGTGTGTTCTATCAGCGGCCGTACGACTTCCGTACAGATCTGCGAAAAATCCGTACGCATCTACAGAAAGTTCAGGTACCGACATCGGCAAACAGGAACTTACAGAGACCGACATCGGTCGACTCATCACCGACGTCGGCAAGGGGACTAATACAGGTCGACCGACGACGGCAGTATAACCGACGTCGGCGACTGTGTTTTTTACACAGCAGGCCGAGACGTGCCAGATTCAACCCAGTTCACGGAATATTCAGGCTATAAGGCCGAACTTTTGATATTATTTGTATACCTGACAGAGGATCTCAAATTGTAAGCTTATGAGCAAATAAAAAGAAATTATACTGTGATTTATTCATCTATTTGAAGATATTTTGCAGAAATTCAGATAAGCAATTTGGAGCTTTGTTTTTGATATTCGAAGGGATATCACAAACTTGGAGTAATATTCAAATTTTCTTTTTACATCACCATGAAATTCATCTTGGATAAAAAGATATAGCTCAAATACTATAGACTAGTTATTCCTTTGTTAATTCAAATACCAATGGTCACTATATAATGTAAATATTGTAAACATGTGTCTTCATCTTGTGCCCTCACATATCTTGAAAAAATAAAATATATTTATCTCCTTATGATTCTCTTAAATTTAACCTATAATTTTCACCATTTATATTAGATCCACACTTCCATGATCAAGCCACTTGGAAGCCCCATGTGCCCTCTACGTACCCTACAACTAGTCTTCTAATGAACTTCTACCACTTGGTAGCCCCAAATTCCTTCTAAGCATCCTAATAACTTATTAAATCAATACACTCTATTTTATCATAATCTTCATGATCATCTACTCACCATTGATCTCTATCTGGCATGTTTCATGCTTGCTATTAGATATATTATTCAAACTCTGTGATTATGACACATGCCACTAACACGTGAAATATCAATAAAATTTGACATATTAACTTAAAAAATGACATTATATATCAATATATATTATGAATTCTCATTTTTAGATCTATTTTGACTAGTTGATTATAGATTTCAATGCAGTTAAACTTGATGGTCTCTAACACATCATAGTCTGCAAGAGTAACTTTGAAGGTTTATAATTTGAGATAGAAAACACTTAAAGAGTCAAAATATTTATGGTAGTTTCTTGGAACTATATAAAATATCTCCATGAAATCCTTTCACCACTATTAAATTTTTGAGTACCTACACTATATGCACAAACTTGCTAGTTCATTTATGTTTGCATGATGTATAGTGATAATCTAGCTTCTTTTAAGCTATAAGATGCATGTTTATCTTTCCAAATGATCAAATGACACACCAAAAATTCAAAAATACATATATGGATGCTTCAAAAACTCTTATTTATCCTTATTAATTTGAACATATGCCATATACTCTCTAAACTATCCATTTGATCACTTTGTCATATCTATCAAGATGATTACTTCAACCTAGACACTCATATCACTACTTTTAGGATTTATTTTTACTTTTGAAATCACTCCAAACACTCCAAACACCCCATAGTGTCTCTACAACATGACCATACCATCAATAACATCCACCATCTACCTATCTAAGTTAAACACTGAATAACTATGAAAGAACATTGAAGAATATTGAATCACTCTTTATCATTATCATTCTAGCACACATGACACCTTATCTCCTTGGTCACCTTGGAAACATCCTTGAAAAACCTCCAAAAAATCCTTGGTGTCTTCTCTCAGTCATGATGACTCCATTTGAGAGATTCCAAATGATGAAGGTTGAGTCTATGCCAATGGTCCTTATTGGGAAGAACAATTATGCTTCATGGTGTGTGTATATGGAATTTTCACTCAAGGATCAAGACCTTATTCCATTCTTATATGGATAGATTGCTACTCCTATTAACAAAGGTCAATATGATGACTGGGCCAAATATTATGACTGTTTCTATGATCACTTGTTGTTGCATGTTTCATGGGATGTACACTACCATGTGGAGCACATAGAGTATCCCTTCATTATTTGGATCAATATTCAGAGTCTTTTCATTGGTCTTAATGTGACCTACATCATACCTCCTCCAATTCCTATTATCTCTTTTGAGACGTTTGTACTCTCTCCTCATATTTTTATATCTTGTGATGATATATCCATGGTGGATAGTGATATTCCTTTTGTCAAGCCACCACTAAAGGATGATATTATGCCAGACCTTAGTTATCTCATTATGGATTCTACATCCATTCATGTGTATATTTTTTCTCTTCTAGATCCTTAACAATGTTAGGAACCATCATTATGGATGCATACACCTTGCAAGTCATCCCTTTAATTTATTTTAATTATCCCACATGCATGGGAAGTATTAGTTGATATAATAGAAGTAGTATTTGAGTAAGTGTCATAATTTAATTATCCCACATGCATGGGAAGTATTAGTTGTTAGAATAGAATTAGTATTTAATTAAGTATTGAGGCCTAATAAAGGCATTGATAAATATTATTGTATTGAACTTACTCAAAGGAGGTTACCCCCTTGAATTGTTAAAGTTATTTTTATAATTCCATTATTTTCTATAATTCATAAATCTGTGCAACATATACTTCACATATAGTATCGAAGCACTTTCCTCAACCTATAGCTAGATTTTTGAGATTTGTTTTTTATGTAGTAGGGATTTCCAGGAGATGTGCCCTTTAAAAAATCTATTCTTCATTGTATCTATTTTTACATCATCATTTGTAGGTTCAAATAAGGGTAAAATAACCCTCTGTATAACTATGGAAAATACTCGGGCATATAGCCTTAAAACTCATTATGAGGAATACCATAGGAACCTCAAAGTAGTTGACCCATTGAGAGGACTTGTCAACAACAAGGGTAATGAATCCAACCTAATTGAATATTTCCCACCCATGAGGTAAACCAAGAGCTATCATTTAGGGGTAAATCTATGGCCAAAATGTTTTGGAGAGTAGTGCTCATTCAGATAACATTGGTGGCTAGAGAGATTTCTTAAAAACTTTAGGCAACGAAACAAACTTGGGGCCCATATCAAACATATCAATTTTTCTACATCATCAATATAAACACCAATTTTAGATTAACATAATGGTAACTAAAAACCTCTATAAAAACTTTTGATAGGAGCATCTCAAAAAAATTAGTTTCAAATTAGCATAATGGTAATTGAAAAATTGTGGATAGACTTATGATAGGAGCATCTAAGAAAAACTAGTTTCAAATTAGCATAGTGGCAACTAAAAAACCATGGATAGACTCTATCATGAGCAACCCATAAAAACTAGTTTTAGATTAACACAGTGGTAACTACAAACTTGTGGATAGAATTTTGACAACAAAAACCTAGATTAATTTTGTTTTCATTTTTTTGTCATATCTTGTTAGAGGTACAAACCATTTAGAGGTGTGGGGGAGGTGAATCAGTGGTGAAAAACAATCCAAATAAATTTCCAAACCCTTCAAACACTTAAGCATTCAATGTAACCATTCATGAAGCATTCAAGATGTTTATAACAATGAAAAAATAGATAATGCAAGATTACACACACAACACAAGATCTATGTGGGAAACCTTCTTGGAGAATAAAAACCCAATCTCAAGTCTACAAACACATGGACTACTTATCCTATAAGAAGTATGCAAACATGATACTTTAGTGAAACACCTATTCTATAAGGAGAATCTACCCCTAGGATGGTCAAGTCCATCTAACTAGACTTTAGTGAAACACTTGTTACATAAGGAGAACCTTCCCCTATGATGGTCAAGTCTTTTTGACTAGACTTTAGTGAAACACCTACTCCACAAGGATCACTTGACCCTAGGATGGTCAAGTTCTTCTGACCTAGATGTTGAGCACCCTCCCAACACCTATGATATGAACATTTCCACCTTTAAACTGATGTATTCAACACTTGATGATGGACCTATAATTTTTTAACCCTTGAAAAACACCCTCTCTATCTCATACAAGCCTCTCACATAGGCATGCCACACTCTCTCTTCCTCTTCACTCAAACTGCCCTCATATACACACTCAGACTTCTAAATCTTTCATCCATTTGCTTCTCTCCACAATATTCAAAACTAAAAGAGAACTATCTTTGACATCAAAAATATAATTTATAGGTCATACACATAGTCATAAAAATACTCTAGTCTATAACCCATCCATTGGGCACACACCCTTTCTTCTTTCCTTCTCTCTTCAACTCTTACACATACCTCTTATTGCAAGTCTTCAAACCTATAAGAAAACTATTTTTGACATAAAAAATATGAACTATAAGTCATACACACAATCATAAACCTTCTCTATTATTAAATCCATCTAATAGGAACCCTTAATCTCCTTTGCCTCTCAACTCTTAACTCTTCCTCTGCATAGAGCCCCTTCTCACAAGTCTAGAAATCATCACCTTTGATTTCACCTTTTATAGATCCTTCATGATTAGTATCTTATAGGTCAGCCATAATACTTAAATTAACCCTTAATACATTTAACATATCTCAACACCATCCACACAGGTTAGCCATAGCAACTATGGGCCACACTTAAGCAGTTATGCCTTTCAATTAGGCCTTAGTAACCCTTATAGGTCTCACAGAGACCTATTCACCCATTTAACACTTTATTGAGATATTTATAAACATAAGAACACTTTAAAATGCATAGGTCCACTCCATATGACCTATTAGACATCCAAAAATGATTACATTCATCATTACACACATCTGCATATGCTCAATCTACTCAAACATTAGCCTTGTACACAAAAACACCATGAATGAATAAATATTCAGCTTATAAGCATTTATTCATACTAAATATGGATTGGTTAAACCTTAAAAATTGATACAAATGATCATCATGGAGTCTAAAACACTATCTAATAGCTAAGTCACCTTGAAACATCCAAATACCATCAGATCAACTCAAATATCCTTCTCGGGTCACTTACAGAACATGGTCAAACACATAGTCAAATTTGAATCTCAATAACTTTGACTATACAAACATTAAAACCTTATAACTAGATTCAATATATGAACCTTAAATTCCTCTACAACTTTGATTTTTACTATATCAATAAATTTGTCCTGGATCAAAAGTTATAGCTCAAAAACTAAGCATTGGTTCTTCCTTTGTTAATTTGAAAAATAAAATTCCAACAACCACTGTTAAACATTGAACACTTTCTCATCATCTCATGCCCTCTCATATCTTGAAAAAATATGCATCATTAATATTACTTGAAATTAGATTGATATTTAACTATGTTAAACATCTGTCACTTTGACCTCATCTCATGCTTCTTGGCAACTTTGACCAAATGCACACCATCGATCTCCTCTGATTAGCATGATCTTTACCTTTGCTCACTATTAACATCAAACACTTGTTATCATCCCACTACATATTAAAAATTTGGAAAATAAATGATCCATCAATCTCTTTGAGATTATAATAGACTTTAACCTACTTAAACATCAAACACTTTGACCTTTTTGACTCAATACACATCATAGATCTGCATGTATAAACACCTGCTCACCATCGATCTCTATCTGATCAGTTTCATGCTAATCGTTAGATATATGAAAAATATAAAACTCACCATTATATCCTTATTTTTTTCAGATTAATTTCATGCCATAGATTTATGATGTAATTAAACATGCACTGTTATATCTCCCTTTGCAAATTTGGCTAAGTATGGGAACTTAATAAACTTCTGTCTAAGAAGTCAACTTTGCACCTTAATAACTTTTGCTCCGTTCAACCTCATGACCTAAAAATTGGATCATATGATATTAAAACATATGTAAATCCATCCTTATATCAATATTGTCTTGGAACCTTCATGCATGTGAAATATAACATCATCAATATGCCTACTCAGAGTTTTCTATCATAAAACCAACTATTCCAAGATGAACATAATGAAGAACTAGTTGAATACCATGCACTTCCAAAAGATTTCAAATCATCCTTGACCTATAATAATAACCCTAAAACATGATCAATACTTCAAAACCATCCCTAATCATGCCAAAACTAAATATCAACCAAGCCTACTTCAATCCTACTAGGACAAGCACACTGCACACTTTGTCATTGACACTTAGATTATCAAGACACTCCATCCACTCACCTAAAAACCTCCATGACATAACTAAAAAATATCCAACATATCTCTCCATTTATATCTCTTTTGATCCTCAAAATTTACTAGGACATATAGAATTTCATTTTTCACCTTTTCTTCATTGAAGTCCCATCTCTCAATTCCACCTCCATTAGCCACTAATCCCATTTTTTTTTTTTAGGTTTTGCCATAATCTTAATTTTTTATCCTCTTGATTTGAAATTTTTTCACAATATTCCTTTCTCATTTATTTTCCTTCATCCCTCTTGGAAAAATTTTCTACTTTTTCTATTTCAATTCCAAAATTGCCCTTACTCTCATCCATCACACCAAAACAATGCAAAAAATTTGTAAACGTACCTTTACCCCTTCCATTTTAGTCTAAATAAAAAAAGTGCCTTATTGACTATGTCTTAAAAATTATTTTTATATCCCTTTTAAAATTAAAAAAAATTGTTATGGTATTCACTAGTATAGGCACAAAAATCTTGGAGGAAAAACTCACCTCATTGAAAGCCCAGGTCACTAAGTTAATTGACATGATGCATGGACTGAATTAGTAGAATAGCCTTCTCCTCAACAAGTTGTGGGAGTCTTCTTAAAAGAATACTTTTTCTCCACACACATAACATGAGCCTAAGTTAGAATTTCTATGGTTCAATGGTATAAATCCTATTAGATGGATATATCGAGCAAACCAATTCTTTAACCTTCACAATACTTATTATGTCAACAACTTCCCAATTGTTTCCTTTCACTTAGAACAAGAAACAATTCAATGGTACCATTGATATCTCTAGTCAAATGATGAATTTGACTAGAAAATCTTTGCATTCTTACTTTTAGGTACGTTTGGCCCTTTGACATTTGATTATTTTATAGGATCTCTCACCAAACTCCACTAGACAGGCACCATTCATGATTATCATATTGAATTTGAGAAACTAGGTAATCACACTGAAGGGTTATCAAATGACTTATTTAAGATTTTTTTTTATTAGTGGAATCAAATATATAATCCACCTAGAGCTGTAAATTATTCACCCCACTAACTTGATGGCCGCCTTAGGTTTGGCTAAGTTAGTAGAAGATAAACTTTCAACACAATGTTGACTTCCCACTTTTCCACCCATAAAGAACACAATAAACCAATGGCCAACCACAACCACACCAGTCAAGTGCCTTACTGAGGTAGAGATGTGGGATTTTAAGGAGAAAGGATTATGCTATAATTATGATGATAAATGGGTTAAGGGTCACCTATGCATCACATAAAAAATTTACTTGCTAGATGTGGACTCACTACTAGAGCAAGACAAAAAGCTTGATATCCAAGAATTTTAGGATGCTCAAGTAGAAAAAAGCTCCTATGATGAATCCATGGCTCAGGATACTCAACCTAAGATCTCTCTTCATGTATTCATAGGTGTGACCACCCCTCAGACTATGAAGGTAAAGTGGTTATTTAAAAATATTTATCTCACAATTCTCATTGACTCTAGTAGCACACACAATTTCATTAATCCCTACATTAATAATCATGAAAATTTATTTATACACCCTTGTTCTAAATTTTAAGTCATGATTGATAATGGGGGAACATTTCATTATAAAGGGAAGTGTCATAATGTGCATATTGTGATAGTCGATTACACACTTCACTCAAATATGTTTTCCCTAACCTGAAGGGGATGTGATGTGGTCCTAGGGTTAAAGTGACTTCACACATTGGGACCTATTCTATGGGAATTATATGCTATTTGGATGGAATTCACTGATAGTGCCTAGAATCACACCTTAAAAAGTTTATTTCCTGGATATGCTAACATCATCAATTCCCATCACATGGAAAAGATTCTGAAGAAATGATCGCATAGAGTCATTACTAAATTGCACTCAATCCAACTCCAATTCCCTACTTCTACTCACTACTGTGAACTAAAAATTTGACTCAAGAGAGGACGGTTAGTATTGTGTTATTCCCAAAATAAAAACAAACTGAAATAAACACAATAGCATAACATCTTTAGGCCTAGTTACTAGGGAGAGCTTAGTTAAAAAAAAAAATGGAAACACAACTAAAACATGAAGGAAATACCTTCCTTCACCTTCCTTGGATGCTCTAAAATGCTTGTTGTAGTGGCTTGCTTGGCTTTGTGATCATGAAGTATTCATCAATGAAGTGTGGATACCTCCATCTCTCCTTAGAACCATGTTTGGCTTTGTCTTGGATTGGCTCAATATTTGGGCATTATAACACTAATTTGAATGAATCTTTGGAATCAATTAAACATTATAATTGGCATATGAGAGCTTAAAATTCAATAGGCAAGGCATCTTATTTATAGATTTTTAGAAATGGTTAGAATCAACCTAAACCATCCATCTCAAGATGGAGATGCATGGATAAGGATTAATTCAATTATGTAATTAAAATTCATAAATATTCTCATCAATATTTGGGATAAAGGGGCAATGAATATTCATGGAGGATCTTAGTAAGGCATGGGAGGGGTTAACCTTGATGTTTTATGCATTTATGGCCTAGGGATGTCTTCCTAAGAAAGGATGTCACTTGATGATGTAGTTAATGACAATCAATTTCCAAAAAGAAATTATTCAAAAATTTCCATGGAATTATTAATTAGGATCATTATTTGGTTTAATTATCTCTTAATCATGATTAAGCACTTTGATGCAAACCTTGGATCTTTGTGCACAAATTACTCAAATTGATCAGAATGTCTTGTTATTGGCCCAAAATTTGACTGGATTAGAATTAGGATGTGATGTCAGATGTATTGGATCCGTTATTCCATTTAGGATGTTTCCAACACAAAATAACAAAATCATGTGTCTTGTGCAATAAATTTTATAGGAAAGAGCAATCTAGAGCACCCAAGTGCAAAATTGGCATTTTGATTCAAAATGATCTAATCAAAGTTAGTTGGCCCATAAACTATATTTCCCCATTTAATGATATCTTGGAAAAAATTGGAACTTGAATATATCAATTTCAATTATTTTAATGTGTTTTAGGCCAAATTGTGTATTTTGGTAGAAATTAGTCAAAAGCTTGATTGATGGTTATTGGTGGCCAGATTTAGGTATCTACAGTTTTCCCTTGTTTGGAAAGGCATTATAAGCTATAGGTATAGTAACATCTTCTCAAAGAATGAAAATGTCCTACATGACTACAAATGCAATGATGATGAACTAACTGTATGATTCCCCCTCGAGGGAATGGTTGGTATAAAGAAAGGTCGATAAGTGGTCCCTTAAAATAATGAATGGGGATAAGGGGACCAAAGAAAGGAAAATGATTGGATGAGAACATAATGATATTGAATAAGTATTCAAAATCACTGAGAATGCAAGTGGGATGGTGTACAATGGTTTTCCCAAAGGTGATTATAAGCATTTCACCCTGATAGTGGCAATGTGGCATGAAAACACAATGATTTGCCCAAAGGTGGTTATAATCATTAAGAAGATGAAGATGTCCTAATTAAGATAGACAAATAAGATAGAATATGCCCCTGTATGGGTATAAAAATTAAATTTATGACAACATAATGATTTATCCAAAGGTAGTTATAATCATTGAGAAACGTAGGTGGAACGGTGTGTAATGATTTTCCCATAGGTGGTTATAAGCATTGGAACCCAATTATGGTAAACATGATAAATTTGGCTAATGATGATGATAATATGATAAAGAGAATAAATATTAATTAGGACAACTTGCTAATAGAGAGATGATCATCCATAATAAATAAAGGTTAAAATTCTTTCATTATTTAAATACTTAATGTAAGATATGATTGGGATTGAATTAGGATGTCAGTGCTGAAGAGATGTTGATGCCACCATTTTCGAATAGACATCTTGAAGATAAGGTTTATTTTAGCATGTGTCAATAGGAATCATGGTTTAACATCATGAGGATTTGGCCAAAATATGCATAAGGACTGACTCCCATAATCCAATACTTAATAGAAAAAAATGCACTAATGATAGAAACCATGATGTGAATGTAGATGTATGAATATGGATGGATTCAAGTGTAGGTGCACATAAGGAATCACCCAATGAATGAACATTTATTGAATCAAGGCAATAGTACTTAAAGTAAACAAACAAGCACATAAACAAAACAATAAAGAAACAAACAAAAAAATAAACAAAGAAAATATAAGCCATATGAACATTGCCCCTAGAAAATAGGCAACATCTTAGCAAACTAATAGAATGGGAGAATATAATAAAAGGAATGGGGTGGCCAAAATATCTCCATATGTAATATGCAAGTGGAAATTGCCTACATAGTTCCATGGATGTAATACCCAACAAAAACTTCAGGCCAAATGTAGTTCTCCCAAGAAATGGGAAGAAAAATGATAACTAATAAAAACAAACATAGTGGATGTGATAGAAGAATAGGAATGGTCTTTTAAAATGGTAAGTGGGTGGGAGAAAAGGCCAAAAAGGATGGGGAAACTAAGTGACAAGTGATTTTATTGTAACATAGTAAGGGTTCCCTAAATCTTTAAGGCAAAGAAGTGGTCAATGTTTTTGGTTTTTTCTAATGGTTTTACAAATGTTTTTAGAATTTTTAGAGTGTCTTAACTCAATCAAGAATGACAAGACACTAAATAGTTCAAGCTCATAAAATAGTGAGAGAATTGCTTAGGGTGCTTGAAAAATGGGGAGATCATAGATAGAAAGGGTAACTAAGCTGATCTCAACAAGTATTGAACACTACCTACATAGTCCTAGAGTAAGACCTCAAGTCATTATAGTTTTACCTTATAATAGAGGAATTTGACTAGTGTAGCAGTCATTTCAAATAAAATGGGCATAGTTGGTATAAAGGAATAGAATAACATAGAGAATGGTGAATTTGTACAGTCAAATCATAATAAACAAGTTTGCCCCTATGTGGTTATAACTAGGATACAATAACAAGGATAAAATAACATAGGTCACTGAGACTAATTTTCCCATAAGTGGTTATAATTAGGATCAAGACAATGAGAGATAATGAAACAAGAAATGCAGGATGTAACTACCAAATATTTGTCATACTACACTTAAATACTTCCTCTATCTAGAATGTATGAAACAACTACAAAAACCAAATTTGAATTCTCTTGCTAAAAGTTGTGATGGAATCATATAGAATGGAACCAAGGTCATAGGGATGGGTAGGGAGGGAAAAATGAACCCGGTTAATAGGTAAGGGTATGGTAAAATAGACATGTGACATGAAAAGTGATAGGTTGGTAGGATAATGGGCTGATAAAAAAGGTATTATACAAATAAGATTAAGAAAATGATACAACTTGAAATGGTCCTCATATATAATACACTAAGTCACTCAAGCGTGATATCACTTGAGGTGGATAATGTTCATTATCTCATCAAGTTCATGGTTGTTTGGTGTGGCAAACTAGTATACTCTAGCTCCAAAGTTTGTTGTAATGATGGAAAGACCAATCCAATTAGGTTTGAATTTGCCTTTATGCTTATTTTCAACTGTGGTATTCTTTTGTTTTTATTTAAGGACAAGATCACCAAGTTCAAATGATCTATGCTTGACATGCTAATTTTAGTGGCCTTTGAGTCAGTTCTGATATGCTTAAAGATTGTTGAGCATAATGGTGTGTTTTTAATCAAGTATGTATAGCTCATGTAGGCGAGCTACTTGATAGTCATGCTCATCTAGGACATGCTTGAAAGAGATGCACAGTGTTGGCAACTCGACCTCAATGGGAAGGATGGCTTCTATACCATAAACAAGTGAATATGGAGTGGCTCTTGTAGGTGTATGATGATTGGTATGGTATGCCCAAAGGGTGTGGAATATCTGAAGGTGTCAATCATGAATAACATAATGATGATTGGTATGGTATGCCCAAAGGGTGTGGAATATCTAAAGGTGTCAATCATGACTGACATCATTGATAATCTTTTTGAGAATGTTGACAATGGTTTTGTTCACTGCTTCAGCCTGGCCATTACCTTAAGGGTAATATGCCATAGAAAAATATTTTATGATGTTGTATTTAGTACATAACTATTTGACATATTTATTTTTGAATGATCCTCCATTATCAGATATAATGTCAAAAGGGATACCGTAGTGGCAAATGAGATGGTTGAAGATAAACTTGGAAATTTGCTTTCTAGTAATGTAAGTGAGGGGTATAGCTTCAACCCACTTAGTGAAATATTTGGTGGTGGTAAGGATATATTTATGGCCATTAAATGAGGTGGGATTGATCTTCCCAATGAGGTCAAGGCCCCATGTAACAAATGGCCATGGTGTCAATATTGGTTTCAAAGTCTTTTCTAGGGCATGAATCAGATTAGCATGTTGTTGACATTTGTCACACTTCTTTACATATGTAGCTACATCTACATCCATTATGGTACAATAATAACTAATATGTAAAAGCTTTTTGGACAAGACTACCCTAATAGAGTGGGCTCCACATACTCCTTCATGTACTTCCCATAATGCTAGTGTAGATTCTACAAAAGTTAAACAATGAAGCAGAGTTCCATCAAAACTACAGTGGTAAAGGGTAGATCCAAGTAAGGTATAATGAGTGGCTTAATAGATGAAGGCTTTGGTTTATTTTTGAGAGAGGTAAAGTGGTAAAAATTGGTCATGAAGGTAGTTATAAAGGTCTATGTACCAGATAAAACTAAGACAATTAATATCACAAATCATTGCAATGGTTGAAGATTCATGAGTTGGTGCAAACAAATTATCGATAAGGAATTGATACTCTCTAGCTTTGTCCATTTTTCAAATCAGATAACTGATAGTAGCCATGACATATGTTGTTATATTACTAGCCCTTGTTATATACTCAAATTGGATATCTATAATTTGCTATTTTAAAGTGTCAACCATGGCTTTGTAAGGAACCAACTTATCATCTTTAGTCTATAAATGGTTTATGACCTAATTGATGATTAAATGAGAATTACCATAAATATAGAGATGAGATGTGTTCCATTGTAATACTTGTCTAAGTCCTATTACAAGTGATTCATACTCATCCATGTTGTTGGTACAAGGAAAACTGATACTAAATGATTTAGGGATTATATCCCCCTGTGGTGCAATAAATAAGAGGCCTACCCCTGATCCATGTACAGTAAATGATCCATCAAAATACAGCTTCTAGTGTTGATCTTTAATAGGTATGTCAATGATGATCATTATGGATTCATCAATAAATTAGAATGTGAGTGGCTCTATGTCTGCAAGTGGTTCTTCAACAAGATGATCTACAAGGACCTGTCCCTTGATTGCCTTTTGATTGACATACTCTATGTTAAACTCACTAAAAATCATGATCCATTTGGCCATTCTACCTTGTAAAACTATTTTAGATAGTATATACTTGAGTGGATTTACTTTTGAAATGACCATGGTCTTATTGTTCAACATGTAGTGTCATAATTTTTGAGCTACAAATACCATGGCTAGATAGGCTTTTTAAATAGACGTATAGTTGTGTTAATACGTGACCAATGTATGACTTAATTATTATACCACATGCTCTTTTCCATGGTCATCATGTTGAGCTATAAGTGCCCCCAAGGGATTATCTATAGCTAATAGATACAACAAGAATGGCTTTCCCAGTATAGCGGGTAATAAAATAGGCAAATTTGGTAAGTAATCTTCTATCTACTAAAAAGATATTGGTAATGATTATCTTAGTGAAATACAACTCCATTATTTAGAATATGTGTAAATGGATGACACTTATCTACTAACTGAGATATGAAGCATTGGATTGTTTGGATCTTGGCATGTAAATTGTAGAGCTTCTTCAAATTGGTTAGTGGTGGCATCTCTGTTATATCTTAGACTTTGGATATATCAAATTTAATGCCTCTATGAGACATGATGAAGCCAAGTAATTTGACTGATGTACTCTAAATACACATTTATTTGGATTCAGTTAGAATTTTTACTCATGCAATCTTTCAAATATTTTACTTAGAACTATTGGATGGTCAGCCCTAGTTTTTGATTTGCTTAGTATGTCATTGACATAGTCTTCAATAATATCATGCATCATATCATGGAATATGATGATCATGGCTCTTTTATATATAGCTCTAACATTCTTAAGACCAAAAAACATTACTTGATAATAGAATGTGCCCCATGGAGTGGTGAATATGGTCTTGTGTTGGTCTTCTGGTGCTATTATGATCTGGTTATATCCTAAAAAGCCATCCATGAGTGAAATAATTTCATAACCCGCTATGGATTCAATGATCATGAAAATGTTTGGAAATGGAAATTAATCCTTAGGGAAATATTTGTTTATGTCTCAAAAATTAGTATAGATTCTAATTCCTTTAGACTTTTTGCTAATAGGTACGACATGAGATATCCATTCTGAGTATTCAATAAATCAAATACATCCTGCTTCTAAGCATTTTTACAACTCTTTCTTTAATAATACAAAAATGTGAGGATGCATCTTGCATAACTTTTGATTAACTAGTTTGGCATTAGGATTTACTATAAGGTGATGTAAAACCAAGGCAGGGTCTAAACCTAGCATGTCATAACAAGCCCATGCAAAGATATCTATAAATTATCTCAATAGAGTTGTACAGAATTCACGTTCCTCCTTAATGAGGGACACACCTAATTTTATTCATTTTGGGTCCAATCGAGTCCTGATGTTTACCTCTATTATATCCTTGACTAGAAGGGTTGAACCATCTTCTAAGATAGTAGGCAAAGATATGAACTATCAGGCTATATTAGAGTTCTTTGTTAGGATTGGATCTTCAACTTCTCCTAAGCATGATTAATCTGAGTCCTCCAATGGGAGATCTAGCCATGTGACAAAAACAAATATAAATTCTTGAAGAATTCAATCAAACACTTGTTTTTTCTCAAAACTAAAATTAGATCCATAGGTAGGTTTATCATTGGTGGTCTCCTAGTCTAAATTTGAAGAAGAATGAACACCCCCATCTAATGGTGCTTGAAATAGGTTTCACCACTAGACTAACATTCATTTTTACTTTTCCCTGGTTAGAAAGTGCCTCAAATAGGTTTTCACTTTGGGACCTCAATGTTTTATTTATTTAATTTTGGCTAAAGGTGTTCACCCACTCTCCAAAATAAGCTTTAGGATCTAATGTGATTGAGAACCCAGATTTATGATCTCCCAATAAAATGTTGTCTCCAAGGCCTACAAAATCATATAATGCCTCATCATTCTAAAAATCATCAATCGATAAAATGGATTCTTGTTGGTCCCAATATATCAGTTGGAGATAGTATAATGGTAATGGATTACGATGAGTGATTAGGGTAAGGGTAAAAATAGAATGAGGGTTAGATAGGTTGGTTTTAGATAGGTCATCAAAAAGGCTATGGTTAGACTCTGCTTCATTTCTGGCATCTTCATCACTAGTTGATGGTGATAGAATACAAGTAAAGTATATAGAGTCACCCCCAGGTGGTTTAAATCCAATTCCATAGAGTGTTTTGTATTTGGTCATATAAATTAGCTCAAGTGTTCCTTGTTGATTAGTTTTGAGGCCTCCTCCTTCATAGTCTTGATTATCCATGATCCTATTGGGAATATGATACTTTGCACTCTTATAAAAATCAGCTTGGTTGTCATTGTATAACCATGATTCATCTCCTTCAAGAGGGTCTGGTTTTAGGCTAGATGTTGGTATAAACGTGACATGTCCTTTATCTTTTCTCTTTTTTAACCATTATGAATGATGTGACTTAGCTTTAGGTATTCAAAAGACTTTGGATTTTTAGGAAGGTTTGCAATATGAAAGGTATCGTGTGTTAAATATTCTCTTGGGCCATTAGTCGAAATGGTGTAATGATTAGAAACTTTAAGAGGTAGAATGTGGGAAGGGAAATATAGGGTATTAAGATCTATGCAATTGTCCTTTGGAGAATCAATAAGTATGGTCTTTCCTTTATCTTGCTTTCAACCTAGATTTATGATGTATTGGTAATTGTAGCTTTGAAACTTGACCTCAAGATGTTTTTATTGCTCATATGGGTGAAAACATCTTAGAATATTCATTTCCATCCTTGAGTGGCAGAACTTGATACATTGGTGTAGCATTGATGGGACTACATGAATCTCATGTAACCAAGGCCTACCTAGAAGCATATTATATGACAACTCAAAATCAAGCACATAGAAAAGTGTATCATGGGTCAAAGCCCCAATGATAACTAGTAAGATAATGGTGCCTTGTGATTCTCTCTTTTGATTATCATTGGCTTTGATAGTTATCATTTTTGGTTAGATATCTACCATTATATACCCAAGAAGCTTGATGAGCTTTAGAGACACTATGTTGAGGCTTGATCCATTGTCTATAAGGGCAAATTTCACTTTATGTCACTTTATATAAACTTCTATGTGTAATGGATTACTATGGAGTGGGATAAAGGAAGACATATTGCTTTGGTTGAATGTGACTTTTTGTGTAGGAGCTAGGTGTCCAACCAAAGCTTGAAATTTATTAGGGGATTTGTCATTGACAATAGTGGATTGGGTTAATAACTCATTCAAAATGTTCTTGTGGATTGTCAATGTTTGTAATAAATCTAAAATAGAGATCTGGGTTAGTGTCTTTTGTAATTGTTCCACAATATCAAAATTATTTTTTGGGTTAGTGGTAAATGGCTTATTCTGAGGTTGAATGACTGGTTAGATAATGGGTGAAGTGGTAGATGGCTATGGGCCTGAGATGGTAATATTAAACCTTCAAGTTGTGATTACATAATTAGGATTGAATATAGGACCATGATTTATAACAAATGATGATGATAGTGTAGGATTAGATAAGACAAGTCTTAGTTGTCAGTGCACTTATGCATGGTCATGGGGCAAGGATGAGTTATTGGTATAAGGTCCAAAAGTGGGAATCCCTATTTGATGGTTCACCTACATGTAGTCCCAGGTCAAAGAAGGATTATCAAAGTGATTGGATTGGTGTAGTATGTTTAGCAATGGTCTTGTTTGATTAGAATTTGGTTTAGGATTAATGGAGATGGTATTAATACTGCCTCCTATAATATGGCCTACAACTAAATTATAGTCATGTGTAACTACATGGTATGTTTTTTGGTTTTTTCCATTCTGACCTTAGTTTTATTTATTATTTTGGTGTTGTTGATTATGTTGGTGGTTTTGTTGGTTTGGCCTTAGATTTTAAAACTGTTGATCTTGTTGTTATATTGGCTAGTGTTGTTGTTGATGATGTTGTTTTTATTGTTGTTGTTATTGGTTATTATATTGGGGAAAAGGGTTTTGATAAATCTCAAGAGTTTTATTGGAGGTGGAAGCACAACCATCCAATGTGATCTCCTCATTCTCTAATATATTCTCAATCAAATGTTTGATTTTCATGCATCTTTGTAAATTATGCTTGTTGACCTGATCATATTCACAAAAGTCATTTTCATGGTACCAATCTAGATAATGAATGCCTTGTAGATAATGCTTTGGTATAGGCCAACTAATAAAATTAGAAGTGGTAAGTTTATGAAACATAGATTCAATAGGCTCTCCAAGGTCACTAAAAACATGGTGAGTAGGTACTATTTTCCTTGGAGGAGGAACTTGCAATGGCAAAGGTGGTTGCATTTGTTGTATGGGCCTAGGCTATTATGCTTGGTGTGTTAGATGAAGAGGTTATGGGGTAGGAGTAAGTTAAAAATGTGGTATAGGCTGGGTAGATGGTTTTTGCACTGGCATGACTTAGTTAATCCATTTTTGATAAGATTCTTATTACAATTGAATTACTTTGGTCTACCTTGATTATTGGCTTGTGCTAGTTGTGATACTTTTGTTTGGAATTGATTTTAATTTTGGCCATTTCCCTAATTGGTACCTTGATTATAATTATTTGAAGTGAGCTTGATGATTCCTTTATTAATAAGGGATCACTCAATCAAAAAACCTTTATCAATGATTTCTTTGAAAGTATGCACACATTGTAGTTCTAGATGATAAACTATCTCACTATGAAAATTTTGAGTAAACATAATGGTTAATTATTTATCTAGTAAACTATGGGTGAATCATATTGCAAGGGCTCTCCATCGCTATATATAACTCAAAAAACTCTCACTAGCTTTTTGTTTTTCTTACGTCCAGTCGACCAATGAAATCTCATGTTCAAGATTATAGGAAAAGTGCTACACAAACTTTTTTGAAAGGTCATCAAAATATATTACTAAATTCTTAGGCAAATTTAAAAACCACTCTAAGGCTTGTCTTTCTAGACTCCTTGGGAATAACAACAAAAGGTATATGTCACTATATGCCACTAGATATCATGTGATAAAGAATTCTGTTAAATGACTATTGGTGTCACCTTTCCCCTTGTATTTATCAAAATTTGGGGGCTCATATCCTGAAGGAAATTGAATCTATAAGTAGTCCATGTTAAAAAGATAAGAAACATCATCTAACTTAATCTTTTTACCCTATTTCCTAGATTGGATGGTAGCAATTGCATCTTTCATCTATTGTAATTCTTGCTTTAGGAAACTTGTGGAATATTGGCTTGGGTAGATGGTTGGGTAGTCACAAGTGGAACACTTAGACCATGGTATAATGGATATATTTTCTGGTATATTATGAATTGGTTAGGAAATGGAATAGGAATATGCATACATGGATTAGGGTTTGATTTTTGGAATTATGTATGTTACAGTGTAATATTCTTGTTAGGGTTGGTTATAAAGGTTTTCTATTGAGGATTTTGTGGTTGGGATGGAGGGATATAACTATAATATGCCTACTTTGGTTGAAAAGAGACATGTTGCTGACTAATTAATCCTTTTTGTTGAGTGGGAACTTGTGAACCAAGACCCTATTTATGAATGAGTGGCACATTTTGAACAAAAGGCAATTGTTTCTTAGTAGGTACTTGAGAAATATTGAAACCTCCTTATTGCATGAACCCCTATTTAGAAATTGATGCTTATTAGAGATTTGAAACCTATCACTGACCAATAGTCATACATTTTTAGTTAGACCTTGTTTGGTTTGTAATTGGCACACTAGCCTATAACTGAAGAGGCATGTTTGTTACTACCTAATGAGGTGGAACAGTAGTTGCCCCTTGTTGAGGAGACAAAATATTCAAACTCTATTGCATTGGTATATTAGATTGTACATGCTATTGTAGAATACTACTCATCATTTGTTGAGAATTAGAATTCATCACATTTTACTATTGAGACATGACATTGGTCCCGAGTTGACTACATTATCCTATTGGTTACATGCTTGAAGAAGTGATTGGTTGAGGATTAGAAGTAGATGGTTAATATTGGGATGTAGAAAATCCTACTCCTTAATTTTGAGAACCACTTTTGGTGTTAATAAAAGGCACATTTTATTTGTTAGATATTTTTATATTAAGACCACTTTGGTGTGGATGAGATGTTGCTTGTGCATTATCCACTATGTTTGGGCCACTATTTTACATAGAATTAGAAGATACTTCTTCGATGGTTAGCATATGAAATAAGTTATCAACCAAAGTATTTTGCATGAATGGGTCTACACCTTGATTGTCTTGACTAGTTATCTTTATCAAAACTCTTGTTAAGGAACTAAGTCAATAAGAGGTTTACTCACCATGGTCATCTAATTGAAATTATGTACTAGATTTAGGTAGGTTTGATATGCTACCTAAATTTGGTTAAAGTGGTCTTACATGATGTTATTTCCTTTGTTAGGCATATTAGGGTCCTGATACATTATTTGGACTAAAGTTAAAGGATTGCTAGAAGAAGCCTATTGATTGTACAATATGTTATGAGGCATTGTTACTAGACTTGGTAAATTCTCATGAGGGAAGTATATTGGAAACTTGTCCCCTAAGTCTATAGATCTAACCAATATATTTTCTTTGTTTTATAATAAATTACACTCAAACAAATAAGGATCATATGTGGAAGGTGCATTAACAAAGTACGGTTGTTGAGGAAAAGGCTCTTTAACAGTATGTACCATAGTTAGGTATTGTGCAATTTGTTCTTGGTATTATTCTAAATATGATGGTTTATTAACCAAATAATTAGCCAATGGATCTTGGTTTTGTGCCCCTATTTGAGTATTATAAGATGGATAAGGATCCATCTTGTAAGCAATATTATTTTTTTAGGGGTCTTGCACCATTTCTTCTTACGTAACCCCATTACTAATCCATAGATTGTAAATGAGTCCACTATGAGTGTAAGAATACATATTGGGATCCATAGTGAATGTTTTGTGATAAAAAGGGAAGAGAGTTCTACAAACTCTAAAAAGACAATGTCTAAAAGATGATGTTCTAACTTGGTCTAGATTCATCAAAAGGATGGAAATATTTATGTAATTATTTGTGATAAAACAAGCTAATGTTAATTATCTAACATTACATGTCTTATACAAAAAGATTAAGTAAATGGACTGAAAATCAAAATGCCAAACTCTAAGGTTGAAGTGTTTCAACTCAGTTTAATCTAGGAAATAAACTATTCCTAGGTCTTTTGGCCAAACACAATGTCAAAAGCTAGGCTCAAACAAGGCATGTGTTAGGACTCTTGGCCAAATGGTGTCAAAAGCTATACTTTGAAAATATATGGAATTTTAATCTAATGGATTTGAAACACTTCTAAAAAACACTAGGCATTTGACTCGTGGACATGAACTCGATCAAATAGGTATAAGGCGTGAAACAAAAGGAACTTTAGAGATAGTTTGTTTTCTCATAAATAATGGTACAAAGCTTGGTTATTTTAACAAATAAGTTATAAAAATGTGAATATTTTAATTATAATAGACAAATATTCACAAAGGTATACTCAGATTAGCTTGAAAAATGTGCACAAACTTGAACTCTATGGAAGAGGGTCTATGAAAAAATGTTTGAAATGTTTTGGGAAGTGTAATAACACTAGACTACTCAAAATATGTGAAAAAATGTTTGTTTCAAAATATTTCTAAGGAAAATATGGTCTCTCACAAATTCAACAACATAACCCTAGCTTTCTTAACTCAAGTGACATATATACCTTCAAAGTTTTAATAATATCTCTAAGGCAAAAAAGTATGTATTAAAATGGAAAACCCACTTAACACATCAACCCTATGAACTTATGAAGGTGAAATTTCAGATTTATATTATAAATAAATGACTTAAACAAACTTTGGTAAAAGTTCTAGACTCAATTAGCCAACATAACTACACCAAAGTAGATGATATGACTCCAAGTTTTGATGAACTTTGAACAAAGCAAATTGATGATTCACGTGGGTAGAATAATGCCTCTTTATTTAAATTAAATTGAGGACTATGTGTTTTGGTTTGTATCATTTGTTCACACCAAGTTTTGACTCTAAAAAAAGACTTTAATCTAGGACAAAACCAACTAATTAATCACTCTTAGGTCATAAACAGATAAAGTTGCTTGGTATTGTTAGAATCCATCAATATACATCATTTGAGAGGAATTTAAGTGTTCATCCAAAAATTAATATACACATTATATAGTAGGGTTTTTACACCCCTATTTTCTCAAATGACAATAATGTGACATGGACCTTGAGGTGTACCTTGCACCAATAACACTTCCATGGTAAGTGGGGATTTACTAAAAACTATAAGTTTTCAAATGTTTCTAGGGGAATCAATTACACAATGAATTTCATGTCATGATGTAAAATAAAAGCATGCAATTAGGTATCTGCAACACTTGGCTTGTTATAAAAAGGTCTTTCCCTTTTTATAACCACTACTTCCATCACTTGCTCAATGTAGTGCGATGTCTAAAGTACAAATACATCCCATGTGCAACTCCAAAACTAGAAGGTGGTTTAGCCACTCAAACCTTCGATCCTAGTGGGAGTGGTTGAAGTCAGTGCTAGGAGATGAAACCTCAGGTCAAAGCTTCTCTAAAAAACTTATGGGGGGTAATAAAAATCCCCTCGCAAGCCAAGTGTGCATAAAAATAAATGACTAATAGAAAGACTTTAGGGTCATTTTTAAGATCACCCAAACTATTACAAGTTTTTGGGGAGTGCTTTAGATGACATTATTTATATGCCTTAGACTATGCATGTTTACAATAATGATGGTGATTTTTATTCCAAAAGTTCCCTAAAGGGGACAGATGGAAGAGTATACACGTAATGTCCCTCTTTTTGCCAATGAAATTCTAAGTTTAAACAACTATTAAAGATAAAATTTGATAAGTGAGTTCAATTTTAAGCACCAAAAGAAAGATTAGGTGGTGTTCTTTTGAGCCCTTGGTCTTAAGTTGTAAATTTGGATGCAAAATTTGTCCAAAGATTTACCTAAGCATCTAAATTCTTTATTAAGCACCAAAAACAAGGTTCTTAATCCATTTTAATCTTTTAAAAAGGTCTAAAAAACATGTTTTAACAAATTCCAAGTTGGCCCTATAATGAAAAAGTTAGAGTGTCCTTTAAATTTGAAGCTAATTTGAAAATAAGTGAAGCAACTTCTCAAAATGATCTCTCTATTTTAAAATCACAATTACACAGTCAATCTCGTTGTTTCCCTAAAAAATTATAATTTTAGACAATAATATCATTATTTCATGTTAGATCAAATAGAAAGCACAATATCACTATTTACCTATAAAATCATTGCCCAAATTAACAATATTGCTATTACCAGACAAAAAACATAGAAAACACAAAATCATTATTTCAATGACAAAATTTTTGCACGGGTGAACAATATCGATATTTTGTAAAACCACTTCCTAAAATGATGAAATCATTGCCTAAAAGGATATCTTTGACCAAAAAAATGATATCACTGCTCAGGATGATGATATCACCATTATGGATGACAATATCACTGCTCAGGTCCAAAAAATTGCTATTTAGCAAACATCAATCTCATTTACACAAAATCACCACTATGTAATAGTGATATCATAATAAAGAGAAAAACTGACATTTCCAAAAATAAAAAAATTGTTAGAAAAAAGGAATTTTAACTTTAAAATTTCACTCTTTTTAGCCCTCTCACTCTAAGATCCTACATAGAAAAGATTAGTGAGTTGTTTGAAAGAGATTTGTGACCAAATTTATGGGATGCGGTCCCACTAGGTGTGCCATTATGTGAACTAGGAATTTGACTCAAGAGAGGATGGTTAGTATTATGTTAGTCCCAAAATAAAAACAAAATGAAATAAACACAATATCATAACATCTCTAGGGATAATTACTAGGGAGAGCTTAGTTAATAAAAAAAATAGACACGCAACTAAAACATGAAGGAAAGACCTTCCTTTACCTTCCTTGGATGCTCCAAAATGCTTGTTGTAGTGGCTTGCTCAGCTTTGTGCTCACAAAGTCTGCATCAATGAAGTGTGGCTACCTCTATCTCTCCTTGGCACCATGTTTGGCTTTGTCTTGGCTTGGCTTGGCTCAATATTTGGGCATTATATCACTAATCTGCATGAAGCTTTGGAATCAATTCAACATTATAACTTTGGCATATGAGAGCTTAAAATTCAATAGGCAAGGCCTCCTATTTATAGATTTTCAAAAATGGTTAGAAGCAACCTGAACCATCCATCTCAAGATGGAGTTGTGTATCTAAGGATTAATTTAATTATGTAATTAAAATTCATAAATAGGCTCATCAATGTTTGGGATAAAATGGAAATGAATAGGCATATAAGATCTTAATGAGGCATGGGAGGGGTTAACCTTGATATTTTATGCATTTATGGCCTAGGGATGTTTTCCCAAGAAATGATGTCACCTGATGATGTAGTTAATGATAAGCAATTTCCAAAAAGAAATTATTCAACAAGTTCCATGGAATTATTAATTAGGCTCATGATTTGGTTTAATTATCTCTTAAGCATGATTAAGTACTTTGATGCAAACCTTGGCTCTTTGTGCACAAATTACTCAAATTGATCAGAATGTCTTGTTATTGGCCCAAAATTTGACTGGATTAGAATTAGGATGTGATGTCAGATGTGTTGGATCCGTTATCCCATTTAGGATGTTTCCAACAAAAAATAATAAAGGAACGTGTCTTGTGCAATAAATTTTATAGGAAAGAGCAATCTAGAGCACCAAGGTGCAAAATTGGCATTTTGACTCAAAATGATCTGATCAAATTTAGCTGTCTCATAAATTATATTGCCCCATTTAATGATATCCTAGAAAAAATCAGCACTTGAATATATCAATTTCAAAGCTTTTATTGTGTTTTAGTGTTTTTCAACCAAATTATGCATTCTGGTAAAAATTGGTCAAAAACATGGTTGATGGTCATTGGTGGCTATATTTAGGTGTCTACAACTACCCTGTTGCTTTTTAATCCATAATTGACAAGCATGTAACCATATTTATAGAGACAGTGGGGTTTTCCCCTTCACATCTTGAATATAATCATATTATGCTCCTTTCAGGAAGCATCCCACATAACATCCAGTCATAGCACTATCCATATCTAAAAAAAATTGATATTGAACAACTAGTAAAGGAACTCCTCAAGTTTGTAGATATTCACATAAGCACCAATCCACACTCCTCCCTAGTACTTCTTATTTAGAAAAAATATGGGTTATGTCACCTTTGCACTAACTTTCATGCCCTTAACCACCTCACTATCAAAGACAAGTTTCCAATTCTGATCAATAAAGAGCTTCTTGATAAGCTCCATGGGGCAAAAAAATTATCCAAATTGGATCTTCATTCTAGCTATCATCAGATCTATGTGCATGTTTATGACATTCAAAATATAAATTTTTTGACTCATGAGGGCCACTATAAATTATTGGTCATTCCATTTGGACATACAAATGCCCCTTCAACATTTCAGGCCCTAATGAATAAAATCTTTTGACCTTTCCTTCCTCAATTTACTTTGGTTTTCTTTGATAATATTTTTATCTATAACCACACATGGGATGAACATCTCCATCATATTGATATGGAATGACAAATTCTAACATATAATCAATTATGTGTCAAGTAGTCCAAGTGTTCCTTTAGTCAAGAAGAATTTGAATATCTAGGGCACATTGTTTCAATCAATGGGGTATGTGTGAATCTAGATAAAATTAGTGCCATGCAACATTAGCCTTAGCCAATGATCCTCAAGAGCCTTTGTGGATTACTCAGCCTTATAGGATATTACTATAAGTTCATCAAGGATTATGGCAAGATCGTAGCTCATCTACCTTCCTTAACGAAGAAGGATGCATTTACATGGGATGCCACAACTAACCATGAATTCGTGGCACTCAAACAAGATATATTTTGGAAGAATTTCAATCTCACCTTAATAATGTTTTACCCAACATAAAATTCACCAAATAAATTGAGATGAGGGAAAAAATTCCTTTTCTAGATGTTTTCATTAAAAAAAAATAAGATGGTTCCTTGGATAGAAAGGTGTATAGAAAAAATACTCATATAGACCTTTACCTTCATGCCTCTTCTCATCATCATCCAACCCAAAAAGCATGGGTCCTCAAAACTTTGATCTCTAGGGATTTCAAAATTTGTGATAATGATAACATTGATCAAGAAATTGAGCATTTGAAATGAGTTTTCAGGTTGAATGGTTACACAGGGAAATAAATAGCTAAGGCTATCAAACAAGCTCAAGATAATGTTAATATAATTAACTGTAAAAATTTTGTGATGGAGGGTCCTGTAGTATATTTGCCTTATATTGAAGGCATTTCTAAAAAATTAGGTAATATTCTCAAACATCAAAATATAAACTCCACTTTCCTTCTCATTAATAAGTTACATAAGATGTTAGGATCTTCTAAAGACCCTTTGGACCGTAACTTATGAAGTGGAGTTACATCATTGATTGCTCTTGTGGTATTCCTTACATTGGAGAAATGGGGAGGTTTGTGCATACTAAAATTAAGGAACATGTAGTTGATATCTATTTAGAAAGAAAAGATAAATCAACACTTGTTGAGCACTCTTGCAAGTCTAAACATGCTATCAACATTGAATATGTTAGAATCATTGTAGTAGAGGACCATTTCCAAAAGTAAACATAGGGAAGCCATTATAATCTTAAAGCACCCTATTAATTTAAATAAATATGAAGGGACTGGGATTAGCCATGCTTGAAAACCTTTGGTTTATAATTGATAGTCTTTATTATAGATTTTTAGAGGTTTGTATTTTATTGTAGTTGTTTTTTCTTAAATTCCTTCATTAGGTTTGCTCAAAATTTTATTTGAATTTGTTCTTTTTCTTATTTTCAAAATTTTCTCTATTTCATTAGGTTTTTATTCTTCTTTTATTTCTTTTATTTGTGTTTAATTTATTATGAAAATATTTTCTTTTCTCTTCTTTTCTTAGTTTCCTTTATTAGGTTTGCTTATTTATTTTATTTATCCTCTTTCTTTCCCTAACGTATTAGCTTGTTAGGATTTTATTTCTTCTTTTTTATTTTTTAATTTTATTTCTATTTGCATTTATTTGGTTTATAGAATGTTTTTTCAACAGCTATTTTTTATTTTTAGTAATTTTTCCAACAACTATTTTTTTTAAGCTTTAAAAGTAATGTTGGTCTTACTATTTCATACATTTCTTCTTTCTTTCTCCTGATGATGGATCATGGTTGTTGATCTGAAACATTGAGAACCAAAATTTTGTACATAGTTATTCTAGAAGCATATTACATTAATATATGGACTATTAAATCATACAATCTTTCATAAGGATACTATTGACTGGTCGACGGCCAAAGGCCGCCCAAGGGCGGCAGACGGCCAAAAGCCGCCAGCAGGTGGCAGACGGCCGAAGGCCACCCAAGGGCGGCAGACAGCCGAAAGCCGCCAGCAGGCAGCAGACGGCTGAAGGCCGCTTGAGGGCGGCGGACGACAGAAGCCCACCACGAGTGGCGATCGCCCAGCACTCGCCATAGGTAGCAAAAATAAAATGGCCACCCGCAGGTGGCAAAAATGGAACCCCCACCCCACGGTGGGGAAAATGAAAAGCCCACCCCCTGGCAGGGAAAATGAAAATGCTGCCCACGGCGGGAAATGAAAAACCCCCGCCCACGGTGGGAAAACAAAAAGTGCCGCCCTCAGTTGGCAAAATGAAAATCCCCGCCCACGACGGGGAAGAAGAAAGGGCCGCCCACATGCAGTAGGTGGAAAATTTGCCGCCCACAATAGGCAGTGACAAAAAATGCATGCAAAATGAAGAGAGTAGCTAGCACGTAAAATGAGGCATCAAGCATGGTCTTGGCAGACTTCTGACATCATCGACAATACTTTCTCTCTTCCCAATGAAGACTAAGGCTCCCATTTCCCATATAAATATGCAAACTTGGTCATTTATCTGGATCTTCCCTAATTTTGTAAAAGAGCACTGCTCTGCAAATTCTCCACCTGAATCAATAAATACAGTCTTTTACCTCCATCTTGGATTGATTTGCTATGTATGTCATGAATATTATTTGTGTTTAGTCATTATCTTCCATGCTTTCACAGGTAATGCCAACAAACCAGCTATCTACAAGGCACCGGTTCTACAGCTGAAAGGAGAAGAGCAATACTTGAGAAAGACAGGACAGAGTAAGTTGCTTGTAAGTGTGCATTTCACAGCACCTCGGTAAACTTCTGTTATGTATTTTCCATTATAGCCTCCCTGTTAGTCTCAGCAGCCTGGTTCTTCTGCCAGATATGTAGAGTATACTTACATTTCCCTTGATTCTGAGAGTGGATTTGGAAGGTCAACCCTTTATTTTGGTGTATCACCTCTTTTAGAGTAGGTTGTTTGCTTTCTTGTACTTCCTTCCTTTTTCATCCCCCCCAGTATATCTATATTTTTGCACTACCTGAAACCAACAAGATACATCAGAGGGAACTAGCCCATATCTAGAGACTCTCCTCTCCTGCTTCGCCGTCCCACAGGCGAGAGAGGAGTTTCCATGTTGCGGGGAGAGGGCAAGAATCCGTTCTCCTGCCATTGGGTGCACTTTCCAACATCAACAATTTTGGAACGCTCGATGGGACTCCAAGTTTTTAATCAAAAAAGTTGTAGGGTTACTCGTTGATCCTGTTACAGTAGAGGAACCACCAATACAGCACCGTGCGCGTCAACATTTTTGGCACGCCCGATGGGACCGTATTTTTATCAGTTTCTAATGCAATAGTATTTCAGGATTGATGCTGGTCCTACTACTGTCATTTTAAAGATTTTCCATCATCTAACGACTCCACTGGTAAGAGCTCAGTTCTTTATTTTTAAGACCAGTCACTTAAACTTCTATGCCAAAGGTTACCACAAGGTTAGCTTCAAGAGGGGTCCCTTTTGTTTTCATTGAGCTGCCTTTAAACTCTGCTAAAAGGCTCAGGTTTGAAAGAACTCGCCCTTATCCACTAGTAAACCCTCCTAGACTTGTTGCTAGGAACACCAACCCAGCTCAGCCACAAATACAACCTGTTCCAGCCATGGCATTGCCTTTTGCAGCTTTTCGTGGTGAGAGCCACTTAAACCTCCCACGCTATGACCCAATTCCAGGAACAGCTTTAAAAAATGTGCCCTCTTTTGATGGAGTGGGACCTATTACAGTTGTTGAGCATATCAAGAATATTGCCAACCTTTGCAATATTCACAACATAACAGAAGAAAACATTGCCATCAGACTGTTAGCCTTGTCTCTGAAAGGGAAAGCTCTCGATTGGTACGGCACCTTGCCTGTGAATTCCATACATTCTTGAAATGAATTGGGCACCCATTTAACTGATCATTTTGGAGAAAAAAGTGACGGCCTCTCTCTTGCTAAGCAGCTAACGGCTATAAAGAGAGCTCCACACGAGTACATGCAAGACTTCAATACGTGGTTTCAAAAGACTTGGGATAGAATTCCCATCCTGGTAAGGCTGACTCCCAGCTACGCTTTCTTGTATTATTTAAAAGCATTAAATAGTGACATTGCTATGATGATCCAATCTATGGGAGGACATATACTGCCGACTGCGTATGACATTGCCATTGCGGCCGAAAATTGCTTGATTCAAGCCGAGAAAATTGCCCCTAGGCCTCATATGCCACTTTTCCCAGAATCGTTGCCCCCAATTCAGGTTGTCGCTCCCATAATTGCTCCCCTACTTGTCATTGAGAAGCCAGCTGTTATTCCATCCAATGAATTAAATGAAGTTAAGGGCCTGTTGTAGAGCATGTCAAACGAACTTGTTGCCCTTAAAAGGCAGCAAGCTCAAAGCAACAAGCCAAACCAGGGTTATCAGAATTATGGCCATGCCCCTAGACCCCCCTTTCAAAATTATAACCAAGGTCAGGGGCAGTTCACTACAACCAGGCCTTATCAAAATTATAACTCAGGCCCCTCTTCGTCATCTAAAGCCATGGTGCCTACTCAAAACAATCCAGTACAGGAGCAGCCAGGTTATTCAACCATGGGACAAGGTCAAGAGCAAGCTGTCCACACAAATGATATGATGAATTTTTTCCAGAATTCAAAAAATCAAGCTGCTGATTTTTCTCAGTTTTTTGAGTTTCCAGCTCAACCCAGCATAAATAACAATCAAACTCAGCCAGATTCTACCCTGATAAATCACGAAGAGGGTGAGCTCTATGTAATTAATCATAAGGGCACTGCGACAATCAGGCTGATTGCGTTACAGCCAACATGAGATTTAAAAGAAGAGCAGTTGGAGAAGTGTAGGCTTCCCCTCAGGCAGCAACAAATCCTCCATCACACCCATTTTAAAGGGCCCCAATTTCCAGACAACCGTTTGCACCTCTAACTCCCTAGTCTACAGCTCCCGCTGGGATCAACCCAAAGGAAAGTATGAAGGGAATCAGCCCCCAAGTTAATATAATTGATCAAATGAAGAAATTGCATGTGAGCATTTCTCTATGGGATTCATTGTCTCTTCCAAGACAAAAGGAGGTATTGAAAAAAGAATTGCATGAGCTAGATCGCTAGGCCATCGCAACAGATACTAATAACGTCCTAATAATAAATGGGCAGCCTTCTACTTTAGATCAGGTAAAGAAAGAAAAAAGGACTCCTTTTTATGTATCTCTGATCATGGGGGATTTCTTAGTACATAATTGCATAATTGATAGCGGGGCCAACACTTCAGTAATGCCCAAGTGCATTGTCGATAAGATGGGGTTAAAATACGAAGCCATGAACAAGGGAGTCTTACAACTAGATGGGACACCTGCAAAGATAGTCAGGATCTTGAAAGGATTGAGTCTAACACTGCATGCCTGCCCGACATTCTCAATCCCCCATGATATAGTGGTAGCGGACGTTCCTCCATATTTTGAAATCTGTTTTTCTAGGGACTTTACGTCCAAGATAGGTGGCTATCTAGCAGCAAATTGGTTATATCTAGTTTTTAGAACCAACTACGGGACCAAAGTGAAAATCGAGTCCGAGCCACTCTACAAGGACCACCTAGAGCCCTATTCACCCAAGGCAGTGAATGTCAATTACACTATCATTAATCTAGAAGACTCTCAGATGGACAAATCTTCATCTTCTGCTCTTGAAGGAGTCGCAGATCTACTCTTGGATGAGTGGGGAAGCGATAACTTTGAGCAAGATCCTTATAAGTTTATTGAGGAGGCAGACCTTGGCATCTATTGCTTGCATGAAGAAAGCGCCGTCATGCCCAATATAATGAAGGAGAACAAAGAAGACCTTGGTCTGTGGTAGTTGTACTTCGACGGTTCTAGAAGAAAATTGGGCGCTGGTGGTGGGGCAATGTTAGTCTCCCCTTCTAAAGAAAGGTACTTTTCAGCTTTCCATTTCCAGTTCTCTTGCACATGTAATATTGCAGAATATGAGTCTTTGATTCATGGACTTGAGTGGGCAAGAAAGAGAGGGATCAGGGAATTGCAAATCTTGGGGGACAGTGAACTAATAGTGAACCAAATAAGAGGCCTTAAACTAACCAAGAACTCCTTGCTGAAGTCTTACAAGCATAGAGTCTAGGACTTGATGGAAGATTTCCTTGCTCTTAACATTACCTCGATCCCCAGAGAACAGAATAAGCAGGCTGACAAGCTGGCAGATGTTGGCACCCAATTTGATGTTTCAAAAGAGATAAGCAGAGATTGTGGTTTATGCCATTTAAAAGTGGTGGTTCAGCCTTCAATTCCAGACAATGTTACAAATTGGAAAGTCTTCGAAAGTGACCAGTAGATAGCTCTCTTCTTACAAGAAGAAGCTGAGTTCGCGGTCCATAATCAAGAGAAATTGCAGCAGTAATATGGAGATCAGATTGTTCAATTGAAGAACAATAAACTTCCTAAGGGTCTAGTCACACTTGAAAGCATTTTCAATGGAGAGGACCAACTAAGAGATGACAAAGCATGCATCACTACCAAAGAGGAGAATTATGAAAAAGTTGAAATCTTCAAGGACAAGTTGTTGGCACTTGGTAAGGTCTGCACGTTTCAAGAAAGGCAGGCTTTTATTTTGCTATGTCAGGAGTTCACTAATATTTTTGCCTGGAATTATAGTGATTTGAAAGGCTTCGATCCAAGACTCACCCAGCACACCATTGAATTAGAAGAAGGTGCAAAACTAGTCACGCAAAAATAGAGGCCTATTAATCTGATGATCGAGCTCCTTATGCAGAAAGAATTGGTCAAGTTGATTGAGTTTGGCATTATATTTCCAATCAAACATTATTCATGGTTGGCCAATTTGGTTCCAATTAGAAAGAAAAATGGGGAGATCAGGCTGTGCGTCGACTTTAGAGACCTTAATAAAGTCTCTTTAAAAGATCATTATCCCCTTCCGAACATGGAGCAAATCCTCCAAAAGATAACTGGTTCCAAATGCTTCTCCCTCCTGGATGGTTATTCAGGATATAATCAGATTCTGGTTTGAGACTACGACCAATACAAAACAGCCTTCACCACTAAATGGGGAACGTTCGCCTATCAGAAGATGCCTTTCGAGCTATCCAATAGTGGTGCTACCTTCCAGCGAGCCATGGACATGGCTTTTAGTGGTTTGATAAATAAGAACGTGCTGGTGTACCTTGATGATATAACAGTTTTCTCCAAGGAGGCGAGATAACATATGAAGCACCTCAGGCAAATTTTTGAGAGGTGCAAGGAATTTGGCATCTCCCTAAATCCAAAGAAATGTGTATTTCCGGTTCATGAGGGGAAAATTCTTGGCCACATTGTGTCCAAGGAAGGTTTGTCTATTGACCCAGAGAGAGTTCGCTCCATTCTGGAGATGTCCCTACCAAAGCACAAGAAAGGCCTTCAGAGTTTCTTTGGCCGGATAAATTTCATTCAGAGGTTCATTCCAAACTTTTCTAAAATAGTTAAACCCCTAACCTCTATGCTAAGGAAGGGTGAATAATTCAAGTGGACAATGCCAAGAAAGGATAGCTTTGAAGCTATCAAACAGGCTTTGACCCAGGCTCCCGCTCTAATCAACCCTGACTTCAACAAAAACCTCAATCTCTATACCTTCAGCAATGGAGAAGTAATATCTGCTATGCTTACCCAAGCAAATAGTGATAACCTCGAGCAACCACTCACCTTCTTCAGCCAAGGGTTAGAGGACTTTGAAATTAGGTACACCTACGTAGAGAAGCAAGTCCTGGCAGTAGTGTGCAGCCTGAAGAAATTCAAATATATGTTGTCGAATAGCAAGATCCATCTCATGGTTCCACATCCTGGTGTTAAGGATTTCTTGACCAATCGAGACTTAAACGAGAAAAGAGCGGGATGGATCACCAAAGTGATGGAGTATGATATAGACATCAAAATTGACAAGTTGGTAAGAGGAAGGGGCATGTGTGAACAACTAGCAGTAGATTTGAGACAAAAGGGTGAAGACAGCTTGCTGATCCATGACGCAGCCACTGCAGAAGAACCAGCTGTCATAAGAGATTGGATGATGGACATGAGGCACTTCCTTCTTACGAGTGAATGTCCACAAGGTCTTAGTAGGGCCGAAAGAAGGTATTTTAAACTTTAGTCCCTTCCTTACGTTTTGATTGATGGAGTATTATTCAGGAAGGATCTCTCTAGGGTTCTCCTAAGATGCATTGACCCCAGTCAGGCTGACAAGGTATTGGCTGAGTTTCACGATGGGCCAGCAGGCAGCCATTTCATCCCTAAGACCACAGCATCAAAAATAATGAGAGCTGGCTATTTTTGGCCCACTCTTTTCAAGGATGCTTATACCTGGGTAAGGAAGTGCCAGAAGTGTGCACTTTTTGACGAAAAGCAGCGATTGGCTGCCATGCCCCTACAACCCATTCAAGTTGAATAACCATTCATGTAGTGGGGCCTGGATTTCATAGGGATGATCAATCCTCCCTCCAGTGCCAGACACAAATGGGTCTTGATTGCTATGGATTATTTCACCAGGTGGGTGGAAGCCATTGCTTTGAAGGAAGCGAATGAAAGCGCAGTCCTGGATTTCTATGAGGACTTAGTGACACGTTTTGGGGTCCCAGCCATTATAATTTCAGACAATGCCTTGGCTTTTTTGGGAACCAAAACTAGTGCATGGGTGCTAAGGTATGGTATATACCTCAGCACTTCATCAAATTACTACTCGCAAGGAAATGGGTTGGCTGAGTCCACCAATAAAAATCTGATCAAGATTATAAAGAGGACCATCGAAGAAAATCAGAAAACTTGGCATGCCAAGCTGAAGGCAACTCTATGGGCCGATCAAATCACTTTGAAGAGATCAATCAAAAATTCTCCATATACGCTTGTGTATGGAAGGGAAGCAAGGCTTCCTATCTCACTTGAGTTGCCAGCATTAGACCTCACTCATCAGCTGCATCTAGAAGAAGGAAGCAGCATGGAGGTCAGATTGTGTGAACTAATGGAGCTCGAGGAGGTAAGGAATCAGGCCATGGTCTCTATGATCAGTCGCCAACATCAGGTGAAAAGACATTTCAACAAGAACTCTTCATCAAAAAATTTTGTCGAAGGAGACATTGTCCTAAAATGGGATGAAGATAGAGCTAAGCCCAGAAAACATGCAAAATTTGATGTCCTCTGGAGTGGTCCTTACATGATTACTCAGTGTAAGTAGCGTAACGCGTTCTAGCTCTCCAGGTTGGACAGTGAAGAATTGTGTATCCCAGTCAACGAGATACATCTAAAGCATTGCCACTAATTTTTTTTGGTTCGGCTGTACATAGTTTTTAGTTGTTTTTCTCCCGCTTTCCCTAAGTGCAGTTTGCACAGTTAGTTGTTTTTAGCCTTGTGTGTTTTCCTTTATTTGGGGGTAAATTCTATGTATTTGATTCTGAGATTATCAAAGCTATTGTGAACTCTCTTCAAAGTCACCATCTGACTCCACACCTAATGGATATGCAAGGCAACTGGGTTTTAAGCATAGCAGGCACGCTTACCTTGTGAGTCGCCAGTTTGTTGACCGGCTGACGGCCAAAGGCCGCCCAAGGGTGGCAGACGGCTGAAAGCCGCCAGCAGGCGGTAGACGGTTGAAGGCCACCATCAGGTAGCAGACGGTCGAAGGCCGCCTGAGGGTAGCAGACGGTAGAAGCCCGCCACGAGCGGTGATCGCCCAGCACCTGCCACAGGCGGAAAAAATAAAACGGCCACCCGCAGGTGGTGAAAATGGAACCCCCACCCCACGGTGGGGAAAACAAAAATCCCGCCCCCTGGTAGGGAAAATGAAAATGCCACCCACGGTGGGAAATGAAAAACCCCCACCCATGGTGGGAAAACAAAAAGTGCCGCCCTCAGGCAGCGAAATGAAAATCCCTGCCCACGGTGGGGAAGAAGAAAGGGCCACCCATGCAGCGGACACCAAAAGGGCCACCCACATGCAGCAGGTAGCAAATTTGCTGCCCACAATAGGCAGCAACAAAAAATGCATGCAAAATGAGGAGAGTGGTTGGCACGCAAAATGAGGCATCAAGCATGGTCTTGGTAGACTTATGACATCATTGACAGTACTTTCTCTCTTCCCAATGAAGCCTAAGGCTCCCATTTCCCATATAAATATGCAGACTTAGTCATTTATCTGGATCTTCCCCAATTTTGTAAAAGAGCACTGCTCTACAAATTCTCCACCTGAATCAATAAATACAGTATTTTACCTCCATCTTGGATTGATTTGTTGTGTATGTCATGAATATTATTTGTGTTTAGTCATTATCTTCCATGCTTTCATAGGTAATGTCAACAAACCAGCTATCTACAAGGCACTGGTTCTGCAGCTGAAAGGAGAAGAGCAATACTTGAGAAAGATAGGATAGAGTAAGTTGCTTGTAAGTGTGCATTTCACAGCACCTCGGTAAACTTCTGTTATGTATTTTCCATTATAGCCTCCCTGTTAGTCTCAGCAGCCTGGTTCTTCTGCCAGATGTGTAGAGTATACTTGCATTTCCCTTGATTCTAAGAGTGGATCCGGAAGGTCAACCCTTTATTTTGGTGTATCGCCTCTTTTAGAGTAGGTTGTTTGCTTTCTTATACTTCCTTCCTTTTTCATCCCCCCCAGTATATCTATATTTTTGCACTGCCTGAAACCAACAAGATACATCAGAGGGAACTAGCCCATATCTAGAGACTCTCCTCTCCTGCTTCGCCGTCCCACAGGCGAGAGAGGAGTTTCCATGTTGCAGGGAGAGGGCAGGAATCCATTCTCCTACCACTAGGTGCACTTTCCAACGTCAACAGATACATTTCATTTATAAATATTATGACTTTAGGACACCAGACACTTTGTTTGGCATAAGACACTAGCATTGACATAGGCATCTATTTAGGATGAAAGTGTCTAAGAATCTATAAAATAGGTATAGGTCCAAACCTTGTAGAGGATGATAATAAGTAGGTTTATATAATTTTGAGTAACATAAAAGGCTTGGTCATCAGAATAACATATGGTTATATTAATATATAATAAATATGCACAAGATATAGTAAATGCAAGCCTTTAGACATTAAGAAGGTCTAATAACCAAAGGGTACAACCATGAGAATTAATTTCCAAGCGTATAATACTAAGTTTCTATATAATTCATATTTAGAGTTTATTTTACACCTTATTTAATCTAGTAATGAAATTTCTAGTTTAAAGGAAAGATGTGTACCTAGGTGTGTATAACACACCTTGTCTTTGTACAAGTCCCACTTGAGTGCTTTGATGGTGACTAAATTATAACCAAGATCATGTTACAATATATGATCAATGGATATAATCTAGAATTGAAAGAATTTGAAATGCTTGAAAGGAAAGAGAGAAAGCTTAGGAGTACACCAATGTATCGACGTAACCATCTTGCCTTTTGGAAATTTGATTTAAAGAGATGCTTCAATATGAAGTATTAAATTTGAGATTATGAAAATTTAAAAACCTAAAAGTGAATATATATATATATATATATATATATATATATATATATATATATATATATATATATATATATATATATATATATATATATATATCGATGTAACCATCTCGCCATTTGGTAATTTGATTTAAAGAGATGCTTCAATATGAATTATTAAAGTTGAGATTATGAAAATATTTTTGGTATTTTTTGAAATATTAGAAGTATCTCAAGCAATATATTTGTGCAAGTGCATAATGTTCATTTGGTTTTTGATCATTTTTACTTCAAGTGTAGTTAGGCAATACATGCCTTTTCCTAATTTTTCTACAATCGTAAATGGTCCCAATCAATTTTATTTGAACTTTCCTTTCTTGTCTTTCCCTGCATTGTTTTTATTTTGATTTTATTTGAGTACCAGACCACCCACAATAAATTCATGTGGCACAAACCTTTTTTTTATTTGCTTGATTAACATGATCTTGATAAACCCATAAGTGTTCAGCAGCATGTGTGTATTTTTCACTCAACTACTCTAATTGATGTAATATATTTTCAAGGTATTGATTATCTATTATAATATATTTAAAAGAAACATGCAAAGCATGTATTTCAAGTTTAATTAATAAAACTACCTTTGTACCATAAACCAAATAATAAGGTGTAGTTTGAGTAGGTATGAAAATGCTAGTGCAATATGCTCATAAAGCATACACCATATTTTGATGCTAATCTATATTGTACTGTTTAACTATTTTGAAGATAGTTTTATTTGTTGCCTCTACCTATCCATTACCATGTGGGTAATAAGGTGTAGAAAACATATATTTGATTTTTTATTTGCTACAAAAGTGTTTCAATGTTTTATTTTTGAATAAGGATTCATTATCAATAATAATAACTGAAAGTATGCCAAAATAAAAAATAGTATTGGTCATCAAAAACTTGCATATGTCATCCTCTATGGTAAATTCAACTGAAATTTCCTCCACCTATTTTGTAAAGTATTTTATATCTGTGATTATGAACTTATGCTATCTTGTGAACACATGATTTATCTTTTCAATCAAATCAAACCCCTACAAGAAGAAAGACCATGGTAAAATAATCAACTATAACTTGTGAGATGGTGCATGATTTAAATTTATATATTTTTGGCATTAAACACATAATTTTTCATGTTTAATACATTATTATTCCATGGTAGGCCAATAATAACCTTGGTGTAATAGTTTTTGGGACATGGCTCATCAGTAATAAATAAATTTAAAATGAAGGTTGTGAAAAGACACAAGTTATGATGTGACAAAGTGAAATAATGAGGTACATTAATCAAAGATAAAATATTGATAACAATGGAGTTTTATTAAAATTGAGAATAATTTGAGCTAGAGGATGATTAGTAATAATGGAGATGGACACTTGTTTTTGTTTCATCATTCTTTAAGTAGGTGTAGAACCTATAAAACTCTTGAAAATTATATCTTTCGGCATAAGATTTAAGTGATCACTATATATATATATATATTCATGACTCCATGGACCAATCATCGAGAAGCCTAAAATATGGACTTGAAGCCTAAAATGATTTTTTTTTTTAGAATCACAAAAAAATATAGATTAAAAAATGTTACATGAATGAGCCACTACTTCAGCAAAAAAAAATGTTTTCAAGGATAGAAGGTGAAATGAGAGTGTTCTCATATATTTCATATGCTAAGTGGAATGGATTCATCAAGAATTTCAATGGTCTACGCTTTTCATTTTATATATTGGATTACCTTGATATTATTATTCGATCTCTTCTATAATTTCAATTGCTTCAAAATTATCTTCTTCTCCATAGGAAAAATGGTTAAGTATTAATCTCATTCCAAGTTCTTTGCTATTTTTAGTGATTTGATTTGGGAAAGACCTTAAACCATTTATCTTATTAAAATATCTAACAACATGAGGGATTTGAATAAATATGATGGTGTCACTAAATAAAATTTCCTCCATCCCTTTGATTAAGTTAATTTTTGGTAGGGATCATTTGTCATTTGATTTAGGCTTAGTTGGTAGCTCTAAGTTGTTCCAATAAACAAATGAGTATTAGTTCATCTGATCTACATGAAAATAAGGCAACACTATTGGCTAAGATTTAAATTGTGGAGCCCACAAATTTATATTTGAAGGCTTAGTAATAATCAAAATTAATTGAAGGAAAAGATATAATAAGTCCCATAACTCCCTCAAGCTGTTAGATATTTTTAAAATATCTAATGGTGTGAGTATGTACTAAAAGAATAGGTGGTGAGCCTGAGTCTATTTGAAGGATCTGAGTGATGTAAGTGGCTAGAAACACCTCCAGTTGTTAGATATATTATAATTCCTCCACCATAAAATTAATTCTCCATTGTTGATGTCTAATCATTTGACATAATGACAAAATTTTAGGGATTTATAGAGGGATACAAATCTAAATTCAAAAAGCTAAATTACTTCTTAAATTCACCTACTCTCCAAGGACTTGTCTCACATAAGGATTAATAGTATGATATGATGAATAAGATACACTTAAATTTGGAATAAAGAGGTTTTTATAAAATATGATGAATTAATTCAACAAGTATAGTCAACTTTTTAAACCAAGGGTACTACTATTGCTAGAAGATAAATTATTATAGTAAGAAAATACCATGGAATTATTATTTTTAGGGAAGTAGATGAAATTCAAATATTAGATGGTTAGGTAAATAGAGCATGTATATCTTGGTCAGGATTTTTATCCCTTAAAAATGAGTAGGAAGCTACACACAAAAAATCATCGATGGGACTAAGCAATAAAGGATGAGAATTTAGAATTGACATTCATTTGTTCTTTAGTTCTAGATGGTGTAGCTAAGAATTTAGTGATATTTCCCCTCTCTCATATCCATTTATTCTTATATATATTATAGTTTCTCATTAAAAAAAAAGAGAATGATTCTTCTTGTACTTTTGAGTCCCCTAAATTTTAATTTAGATATGAACCCTTGTTTTATTGTTTTATAAAAATGTGCAGAACGCTTTTATTAAATGCAATGTGATTGTGTGTATTCTCTACAAGTATGATAGTTATTGTAATTATTATTTTTTATCCTTTGGTTTATATCTTATTTCTACAATTTAGTTGCATATTTCCCTTTACATTCATTTTATTGAGTTGTTTTCATCTTCCTTCTTGCATACAAATATCATTATGTTTTTATATAGAGAGAGATCCTCCCATTTTTTATTCTAGTGCATCACCATATTTAATTTCATGCATTTATCTCACGCTTTCTCTTTATATATTTTCCTTTTATGTATGTAGTTTAGAGTATGAGTAGCATTAGAGTAGGAAACATCACTATTAGATATTCTAGTACTCCCATTAGATAGATGTGATAGAATATGTATATTTAGTTATTCATGTTGTCTCATAGGTTGTTAAAAAAACCCACTTGACATAGTAGAGTTGTTAATAGGTGATAGAATATGATACCTTATTTTTTAGAGATCATCTTATTTTATATAGATAGAAGATGTCTAATGAATGCATTGACACTCAAAATTATCACGTTAATAAATCAAACTTTTTTCCAATCATGAAGGCTAAGATGGAATCATACTAGTCTAATAGTTAGGGTCTAAAAGGTCATGAATGATCTTAAAGATGTGTAAGGGGTTTTTTATATGTTATAAGAAATAACAAGTACATCAAATATCAAACAATACTTCATTATAATTTTAGAAACCAACTATCTCTTTGAATCAAGTGAAGGAAACAAATTATAATTATATAATTAAACTTATCTGATAGAGAAATCCTATGGATTAGATAATCTCTTAAAGGAAAGATTTTTGTTCCTTATAATATATCTGATTTATCAAATTGTTTGTAATCTTCTAATATGCATGTTGTGCTCGAATAGATCAAAGGAAAAGAAGCAAAAAAAGCTAAAAGACAAGTAAAATAACTGACAATGAAAACCAAAGAAAGAAAAAGAAATAACAATTAACATAACTAATCAAGCACCTATTAAAAACAAGAAACTAAATTAAACAAAAAACTAATTTAAAAAGAAGAAAAAATAACTACCAAAAATAAAAAATATTAAATTAATCTAATATATCACTTAAACTAAATCTAAAACTAAAACCTAATAAAAGAACAAAATGATCTAATACTAAAATCTTAAGAGATAAATAAAATGAAAGCTACCTAATCTACACATAAGGTATTAATTCAAGATTAACATGAGATTACAATATTAAACAAACAACTCAGAATATAAATAAAACAAAACTAATTGAAACACTATAAATATAATAATTTTAGATTAATAAATAAATAATAAGTAATAAAGTAAGAACAAATTAAAAATTAAATAAGTAAAACAAAAAGTAATAAATAAGTTTAAAACTAAAATAAATATAGAATTTGAAAAAAAACATAACTAAATATTAATTAACATACAAACAAATTTGTAAGTCTTTAACAAGAGTCATTTAAATCAATGTAAAAGATATTTTATTGAGAAACTATTTTTCAGTATAAAATATTTTATATGACAATCAATACAATATGGATGGATCAATAATATATCACATGTAGTGATGTAATCATTATTATTTAGAATAATTACTTTGGATTCTATACATATGATTGCATATTTACCATCATCATAAGATATTAAACTTAACAGCTTTCAAATAATCGATTTACAAACTAAATAAGAAATATGGATATACCTATGCTGATTAAGCATATTATTTAATTGTCATAGAATGTGTTGTTGATCTATCTACAAAAAAATATGTTATATAGAAAAAGTATAATAAATGAATTTTGAAGAAACTCAAAGTCTTCAAGTATACCTTTGTAATGTTCCTCCCTTTGTATGTCACTTTGATATTCATTTATAATAATCTCTTCAAGAGATAGTTGAATAATAAGTTATAATTAAATTTTTTTAGTTATTAATTAAATCTAATTAAATTTTTAAATAAGTCAATTAATTTATAAATTAAATTTATATTAAGACTTAGATAAGTCTTATAAAATCAAAATAAAACAATAATAGACTGACTAAAGACAAACTCTAAATAGGTGGAGGCCCTTAGTTATTACTACCACTTAAATAAATAAATTATGTTAAATATTAATATGATTTAAGTAATTTAAATAAAACTAAATAAATCTAACACTACATCCATATGCATTAATCTATTAAATTCAGTAATATATATTCAAAATAAAAAATATCAACTATTGTCAAATATCAAAAACAAATATGTATCATCAGGGTAATATAGTATGATAAAGTATCTAAAAATACTAAAATAACAACATCTACATGTTATCATAATATAAAAGTATGACAAAGTATCAAAAAATATCAAAATACACCACATAACTTAGCAAACCATCCATTCATCTTCTGTGTCAGAAAGCATTTTGATCAATGGATTACCCTTATCTATCATATATTCAATGTAATTCATTTTCATAATTGAAAACATTATCAATTTAGTGTCACTTTAATTATTTTCATCATCAACATCTAATTTCACCTTCTTAACCATTCTAGTGATCATAGGAGATTCTATAGGATTGATTCCTCACCTCTTACTTCTTGAAGGAACTATCCCTTCTTTTTCAATTATATGTGAAGAAAAATTAGCAAGACTTAACCTCGAATAACCTATAGTAGAATTTTTAGGTTCAGGGGAAGGGTTATTAATATTTAATTGCATAAGAGCTCAAGCATGTAATTTTGCAGTCAATTATAAATCATTTCAATGTGAAGGTTCTTGATACCAAGGAGAATGGTGATGAGTGGGATTCTGATCAAATTGTAAAGTAGTATGCATGTGTTGGGAGGAACTACTTAGAGTTCATCATCTATGAGAATGAGATTTACAAAGAGGTCCTCTCCAACCTTAGTTACCTTGGTTTATAAGATTGAAAGATAGATAATTCAAAACATTCCAAAAGGTAGGCTTTGAGGTATTAAAATAGATTGACATGCACGTCCCATAGTGATAGGGTCTAGTAATAACCCTACCAGTCCTTTCAACCCTAAAATGTTGTTCTATAGGAACAAATATTTGTGAAGGTGTATCTTCTCTATTCCATTCTTGGTTACACCCCCAATTATGATCATGTGAGTTATTAGAACAAAGTGGAGTCCAATCTGACATCTTACTAAAATTTTAAGGAAAATAAAATCTTGATTATTGTCTATACTAAAAACAAACAAATGATATACATTAAACCAAATATATTATACCATATGTGATTCTGAGAAACAATTATTGCATAAATTTCAATAAATGAGATTATAATTAAAATTATGCACCTTTTACCAAAACTTAATGCTTGTCAAATATAGATATCATATTTTAAAAGATCATCAAAATTAGACTGACTTTCACATGATTCTCATATTTCATCCAAAATTTTGGCTGTATTCATATGTTGAATAAATATTTCATTCAAAAATGACACATGTTAAATATAACCATACTATATCCAGCCCGAAACCAAGTGCATATGTCCATATAATATACCAATATCTAATGAATCATAACATCATTGCAAATTATCATCAATTTAAAACTTTAATCTAAATCTAATACAAATATTTAATGAAAACATATTGACCCATCTTTGTATCTCATGTCAACAAATCCACAATATGACTACAAGCATTATAACTTCTTTAAAAGAAACAAAAAATAACTACCAAATATATATTGTTTTATATTAGATGACAATCTGAATGGCCAACCTCTGTGTAACATAATATTTTAGCTTACTCAACAAATGCAAAATCTTCAAACATACCCTTGAGGTTATTCACATTTTAATTTGAAAAACAACTTTAAATACCTAAGAAATCAATAATCCTTAAACAAAACTCATTTCCATGTCTCAAGTCAACAAATCAACAATATTGACTGTAAATATTATAACCTCCTCAAAAAGAAATTAAAACAAAGCCATCAAATATTCTATTTCATATTAAAAATCAATTTGAATGACCAATTTATGAGCATAACATTTCCAATCTTATTGGATAAAACTTCCACAAACATGGTTTCAACTTATTCATATCTCCATTTAAACAACTTCAAATACTTAAACAATAAACAACCCTTTTGGAACAATTATTACCAAAATTTTAAAATATGACAAAATAGAACAAGAATTGAGATATCAAAACAAACTTTGTATTCTACAACTGATATGATATTTTCCAATGAATCGAGTTTACTTAACTATAAATTACATACCAAAAATTCAATCTAAACATATACATTTATAGGCATGGCATCACTTTCATATATTAACAAACCATATTTTCATATATACAAATGAAAAACCAAGATTTCACTTCAAAAACTAACACCATCTGTAGTTCATTCAATGTAACATTTTCAGCCACAGTGAGAAGAAAACCAAATTTCATGGCATTTGTTGATAAGCTAGAAAACCTCTACAAAGCTAGAAATAATTTGTATATAAAACTTTTTAGAAAATAATAGACACCTCCAGATATCAAAATGAAAGCATGTAGATAAGGGTTAGATAGAATGAAAGAAATATATATATGAGGAAAAAATTCTTAATACCCTTGGCTAAATACCTCAAAATATCTTTCATTCCATCAAAACTAAAACTTATTTTGCACATATAAGCTTGTAGTGGTTACTTTGTAATCTTTCATTAGAATAATGAAACCATGAAAACCAAACTGAAAGGATAAACAAGATCATAGGTTCAATGAAATACCCAAATATCTTCATGTTTTTATCAAAACCTGAAACCAATTATTCATAAAAGATTCCTAAGAATCACATAGTCAACTCTTTAATTTCAAAAATTGAAGACATACAAACAAGAATGTAACTTAGAACTTCTAAAAAATAAAATGTTGTATAATCAAATTCAAACTAAAAATAATTTTGCATATCAAACTAAAATATACTTCCAATTTTAGGCCTCATTCACATACAAATTCAACTATGCATCTTATCAAAGTAACCAAATAATTTTCATTTTCATACAAAATAATATATCTTAAACTCAAATATGGGTCAAAATCTCTTACTTTGTCTGCAACTTATTCTCAATTTACTATATTCTTTCTTGAGTCTCCTACTTTCTTGTAAATTGTCACTTTCACCCAAATCTTTTCAAATAATGTCTATCAAGAGGATAAAAGACCTATTTTATATTATTTCTATACAAGTATTAACTACCTCACTTACATGTTAAGACTTGATTAGTTGCCATGTTTATTGGTACATTTTTTATGGCTTAGCTAAATCTTATTCATTTTTTCCAAGTTTATCGATAATCAAACTAGCCATCGAAAACCTTGGTAAAACTCATAAAATCTATGCATGTACATCGAGACTTAATGCCACAAGATCTAAAAATGTTCATCAAATCCCACTACAATTTTTGTATTAAATAAACCTTATGCCAATATCAACAAATCAAAATTTTGCTAGCTGACACAGTTTTATGACTTGCTTTGAAATGAGTTAACTTAGGAACATGCACCTAGGTTATATATTAGGTTTCCATGTTTTCCACCTTAGGGTATTATTAATGTTACCACCCACTAGCTTAGGTCCATCAAATATTTGAAATTCAACCCTTAGGACTTAGGTTATAAAACCATCCAAATCTTCAATCAAATGATCATTCAGATGGTCAATATATGTAAGTTTGATTCAAAAAATAAACATATATATACCTACCATTTATAATATTAATATGAAATATTAATAATTTTATACCATTTCAAATCAAATTGACACCTCAAGATCACAATCATCATTTGATCAAACAATCATGTGCATCAAACATATTTTTGTATTTCAAATATCAAAGCCTCTAAATATTATGAAAAATTAAGCATTATTCATCCATATCGACAAACAATACAGCTAGAAATATCTTACTCATAAGATCAAACTAAACTATTTTTAACAAAATTATGCACATTTGTCCATATAAGTTGAATATCTTCATTGTATCACCTCATGCTTTCGAAACTACTTCATAATGTTAGTGTAAAAACTTTATTAAATGCAGTAATCATACTAAACATTCAACATAGCAATGACTATTAAAATGAATCAATAAATTAAGACCCCCATAAATAGTTTTAAATGTTACAAATTTAGTCATCAATATGACAAAATGACCTAGATTACTCAAATTTTCATAAAAGATAGGGGGTGTCAAAAATAACCATAACACTAGCAACCTGATAGTTAATCTCAGTGATGAATTGAGGTAGCAAATAATAATTTAGGTATTAAAGACAAATCATATGAGAGTGTATTCCAAGATAAATCATTTTTTAGGTAGCAAAATGTGAACCCATTTTATAATATAACTTAAGGGATGAAGTGTTCAATTTATGTGGCACAAATAATAAGATAGATTAGATAATAAAATTGGGGCTATATATACAAACTAATACAAAAAGCCTCAAACACAAATTTTAAAAATCAATATATGATTTCAACTCATTAATAATCAGTTCATGTTAATTTATAAAAAAAATAATTTGAATCATATCATGTAAAATATCTTATCATTATCACATACTTACTGTATACACATAATATTTTCAACTTTTATCAAATACTAATGCTTTTTATCTTGTAGAACCCCATCGAGTCTCAATCTCTCTGAGTGAATGCCCTAAGGAGTGCACCAAGAAAGGGGTGGTTAGACCATTAGTGTTTTTTAGGATTATTTTCCCTTATTTATAATTATTACCAATCCAACCAGCTCCTAAAAACAATCCCTATGCTATTACTCCTCCTTTGTATACTCCTCTAGTCTTTTCCTACTTTTCATCCCTCTTTTCCTCACCTTATGCCCCTTTTGATAGTCAGATGTACTACGTCAACTGGGTTGACCCTGTATAGTTTTATACTATACTAGGTTGATTGGGTTGACCCTATATAATTTTAGGTAAAATTCATTTAGGGTTGAGGTCAGCTCTTGGCTGACCTAGCCCGTGACCTAGTGAATTCTTGTCCAAAACTATGTTAGGTCAACTGGGTTGACCCTGTCAGTTGAAACTTTTGGAAGGGCTTAGGGTTAAATCTACCTATATATAAAGATATTTTCATCATTATTACATAATCAATCAAGATTTATTATTCATTTTCACTTCTTTACAATCTTCTCTTCCACCATTCTACTTGAGGAGTCTTAGCTTAGGGTTTCTACTTGGAGATTCTAGTCTTGTGGATAAGTCTTGGATGCTTTGGCCTTTCTTAGTGATCCTTAAAAATCACAACAATCTCTTACAAATCCCCTTTGGCTAAGGGAGATATTGAGTCTCTATGGATTCATCATTTAGGTAAGTATTCTCTAACTTTGCTCCTCTCTTTAGTAGATAAAAGTATCATAAGTATTGGCTTCAAATAATATTACTCTTATTATTGCATGTATTAAGGTCTTACTCATACATAGCTTAATTGAGATTCTCCTATACATGTTTATTTTGTTTACTAACCCTCATATTTTGCCATAAGATTTGGTGAGCACTGGATTAGATTTGCTTTACTTGTTATTAGTTTAATGAGATATCAAAACATAGGACTCTATTAGGGTTATTATAGGATTGTGCTTGATTGGAGGCTTTGGAAACCTCCCTAGCATAGTGTATTATGGTAAGAGATCCCATAATTGGGTCTAAAATCCACATATTGGTCATGTTACCGATTATCTAATGTGTCCCTAATTGGAAGTGTATGGTATGATCTATCTTCTCTGAGTTAGGATTGATTATAGACATGATGCATTTATGATTACATACATTCTAGTTATCTTGCCTTGAATCTAACAATTACAGATTTTATTTCACATTTTTCATTATTTAATCATTTTATTTTTATATATTTGTGATACTGGGTTAACAATGTTAATATAATTCTAACTTTTGTGTGTAAGTTTAACACACAATTACATCAATACAACTTTGTTCTATGTAGGTTTTTCATTAGGTACAGGTTACTAGGTCGACTCTATCGACATAGTGCATTTTCAAAAATACAAATTAGCCTATTAGGTCACCCCTATTGACTCTGTACATTTCCAGACTTCCATAAAACATACTAGGTCAAACCTGTCAATGTAGTACATTTTACAGGTTTTCAACAAACAAAAAACTATAAAGTTAGGTTGACGTAATTAACACATTTATCATAATTTTCAAGTATAAATCAAGGTAGTTAAACAATAATGTTATTTTCCTCTACATCCTTCAACCCACCAAGGTTCCATTCTGTCCTTCTTTGTCATTTTTTTTATTCATTATAGTTATATTTTTCATAGTTTGTAGTCTTTAAAATTGCCCCTATATAGTCAACTATGTTGACCCTATAGATGTAGTTTTGTATTTTATATTATGTCTAAAAAACTAGGTCGACACTATCGACATAGTTCTTTTTTAGACCCTTACTTTTGTAGTATAGAAGTGACACTATCGACTTTGTTCTATATTATTTACATACACTGTCATCCGAATTGACACTGTACTATGTTTCAAAGTTGGAATTAATACTTATATCCTAGTAATTATCTCACACTTTTATTTTAAATTACTTGCATGATTAGAATAGATCACATAATATAATTAGGTGTTTTTTCAATATATCTTTTAGTTGCACTATTTTATTTTTTTTGCACACCCTACCAAATCACAAAATCTTAAAAAACATTTTAATAATTGTCCATCCAAGGCCTACCTACTTAGATTTTATCACCAAAGAGGAAGCCAACTTGGTTTTTGGGCTAAGTATAAACATGTGGTTAATGGTATATTTTGGATAAAAACCCAATACCCATATCACTATAATGTGTGAAGTGAGGGGGTAGGCCCCAATATCAAGCTAGTACCATTGCCAATATAGATCCATTTTAGCTTAAATGTCTTGAAACCATCCTTAGATTAATTTATAGTTCCTTACTTACAACCAACTCCCTATCACATCTAAAATCATATTCTAAAAATCTAACAATATTCAAGTTGACCACTTAGTTAGCTTTTACTTTCCAAGTTGATTGCTTGCTCTTTGCTCAATTGTATGTTGTATTACAAAACATTACATTAACCAATATTGGTGCAAGCTTTTGTGTTGTGTGCCTCAATTGAATTAACCTCATTGATCCAATTTATTGTGTGTTTCCTTTCATTTCTCACTTTTAAAAGTACTTGCAATTTTTTTCTTATTTTAGTACATAGTTATTCTACTCGACATAGTCTCTTATAAGCTATCTATTTTTCCCCTACCTACAGTACTAGGTCGACCCTATCAAATTTGTACACTTTTTTAGCTCTTGTTTCCTATACTACATTGATTTTGTATAGTTTTTCAACTCCTATTTTTTGAACTAGGTCAACTCTATCAACTTTATATAGTTTTTAGATCTCGTTTTATATACTAGGTCAACCCAGTTGACTTTATACCTTTTTATGCTTTCCCTATTTGCCAACTCAGTTCTATGTTTCTCCTTTTTAGCATTTTTTTCATTTTTTTCAAGTCATCATCAAGTATCCTATTAGAATCCTCATGGACAACTTGAATCCATTTATATACTATATGGGATGTTCATTTCTCCCTCTCTTTTACTCCCAAGAGCACCATCACTCTTGGGGTACATCTTCCCCTCCTTCATCCATGACCTATAACATGGTGAAAATCACACCTCGATATGAAGTTGATGGGTCTGATCCTTTCTACACCTGCCAAGATACCTCTCATCTAAAAAATATTCAAACTAATGTGGGAACATTTGACATGATTTTAATCAATAATCTCATTAATAATCCATCTTCTAATAACCCTCCCCTTAATACCAATTTGGGGAGTGCTCATACCAACACCAACCAACCCATTGATACAACCTAGATTCTTGCCCAATTTATGCAACAAATGAACATAATGCAAAACTCTAACACTAATCAAATTATGTCACTCCAACATTCTTTGATTAATATGGCTAATCAACCTCTAACTATCTATCCTCAAGCTAATCCTAATTTTATTCCTCCACCTCTTAGAGATGCCTCAGGAAATGTTATTCGTCAACCCATAATAAATAACAAGATGTTTTAAAATATTCAAAATGAGCCTTTATCTCCCTTAATTATATCCATTGATATTGGTAACATATCTCCAACTATCAAGTATGATGGAACTAAAGACCCATACTCATTTCTCAAAGCCTTTGCCAATCCTTATAAAGAGAGGATCTAGACTAATACTTTTGTCATAACTAAACTCTTAGTCAAAACCTTCACTAGCAATGTATTAGAGTAGTACAACCAACTTCTACAACATTCCATTTGGAAACTCAAATATTTGGTCAATCCTTTAGTTAAATAGTTTCAACACAATGATCTTCTCAAAAATTATCTTAGCCACTTCATTAATTCTAAGTAATATCCTACCGAATTAACTCATGAATTTATAAAAATATGGAAATCATTGGCCCATAAAGCCAACCATAACATGACTGATTATAAATAATTCAAACTCTTTATCACTAGTTTGACTCCTCTTCAATATAAGGTTCTAAAGCTCTTGACCAAGCTAAACATCAAGAATTTCTCGTGAAACAATTCAAACCTAATCATAAGCTTATTAAAGGATATTTTAAAACATCTACCAATGTTATCACTAGTAAAACTTTGCAAACCAAACCCAAAGTTACCAAATCTGACATCCCTTCATCTTCTCACACATCACTTTCTATGCAACAAATGAGATAATTTTTACTGCCCTCTAAACCTTTCACTTATCCTAACAATCCTCCTAAGTGGTATGATCCTAATCAATTTTATTAGTTCCATGCTGACATTGGTCATTCCCATGAATCTTGTAGAGGTCTCACTAATTTTTTTGTATCTTATATTCTTGGTGATTCATTTAATCATGAAGACATGATCAACCTTCATCATCAAGAGTACACTATTGCTTCTCAAAAATAATAGTTTTTTAAATATTCCACCCCAAATAACCAAAAATATTTCTCCACTAATAGTCAACCTAATATAAAGGATGTTTGTGCCATTGATGTTGACTATGACCAATATTATAATAATTCTCAATATGTTAACACTACTAAGGTCAATTATCATCACAAGATGACTCACAAAAATCTTGTTACCAAACCTAAGAAGCCATATTTATAATAAAAAATTCTCAAAGATACTAAAACCACCAATCTAGATTCAAAATCACGTAAAGAACCACTTCCTCCTTTTGAACCTCCAACCACATCTATTCCTTCAAAATCCAATTTACCTCCTAAACTTTGTGTTGGTTTTTCTTCTAAATATCATTGGAACTTTCTTGAAGAACTTAACTCTATGCCTTGTCATATTCCACTCATGGAGTTGGTTTGTACTTCCCCTTATCATCGCAAGTTCCTTATGCAGAAATTATAATAAATTAAATACCCATCCTTTATAGATGAAGAGCCACCTTTTATTGAACCTCAAACTACCAAAGTTAACACCATTGAAAATATGTGTCCTTCCAAGACTTCTATTGAATTTATTGAAGAGGACATGATTAATGATAAAATTATTTTTCATGCTGATGATCCGCCACTCTTTATTAAAATAGCCATTAATACTATCCTCATACATAAAGTTCTAGTTGATGAGGCTCTGGTATTAATGTGACATCTTTATGTTTTATCTAACAACTTGGTTATAAAAGTATCATCTCAAGTAAACCCATCTTACTTGTCATGGTTTTGATAAGACTAATCAAAAGCCACTTGGTTGTATTTGGATTCCCCTAACTATTAGACCCAAGACCATTTGAACTAAGCTTATTATCCTTGATTTACCATTATCTTATAATATACTCCTTGGTTACCCATGGACTCATATAATGAGGGATATTGCTTCTTACGGTAGCCAATGCATTAAATTATTATATAATGGAAAATGGTATAAGCATGAGGTTGATCCCAATTGGAGTATTCAACTTCCTAATCCCAAATATTACTATCGTATTCCTATCATTCCTAGGATCAATAGTGCTCTTTACTTGAGTTTATCAGCATCAATATTGACTTAAAAATTACTTTTGTTGATTCAGATGATGATGAACCTAATTATTTATAACATACTTTCAATACTACCAATCTACCTCCCTACATTTCATAGTGGCTTCCTCCATCTTTATTACCTCAGGACCATACTATTCCTCTTATGGATGAGATCATTTATTTCCCCCTCCATGCAATGCTCAAGAACATTCTTTACCTAAAGATGCCTTTACTTGTAATGACTTTGGAGTGGCCAAATTATTTCAATCTCATCATGTCTCTACGTACATTCAATAATATTGGGATTTCAACTTCTAAAACTCCTCTTGACTCTCAAGAATGTACAATTTCTCCAACATATGATGAAAATTACATAATGTCCCAAGCTCAATATCGAGACTTGGATGTATAGTATTATCATAAAACCTTAGCCTAAATACATGATTTTAACCATGATTTCCATACCATTTCTATGGATCATGACTTTGATCCTGAAGGTTATGTGCCTCTTACTAATTCTACACTCCTTGATACTCCTTAGATGTTAGAGAAAATTATACCTTTTAAACCATCAGAAATTATTGCATCTTATTTACCACCTATAGATCCTATCATTTCATCTGATCCTTCCCATATCACTAAAACCAATGATACTATAATCTCTTCAAATCCATCTATTTATTCCACTCCCAAGATTACACTAGATGCCAAGGTAACCGCTATCTATTAGTTACATTGTGAGTATGATCACCATGGTAATCGAATTCTAGATCTTAAAATAGATGTTGAGTATTATGGTCCTCTTCCCACCTTGCCTAGTGATGAAGCTAATCTTGAAATACTTCATGCCTGAGAACCTTAACTTCCTTGGAAACATCATAAACTTGGGAATTTTAAAACCAACTTGCAATAACTTTGTTGCTAGCATTGATCCTAAAACTAATCCAATTTCTTATTTATCTAATACATCATATCATTTTCAAGATGGCAATGACATGATTATAAAATAAACCACTCACATTGAGTATGTTACTCCATCCTGCCCTTGACAAATTATAGTTTCTTGTGAACTCTCACCTACCAAACATAATAATTTAGTTTATTCTTTGATAAATTTCATGAGATTTTTGCCTAGTCCTATAAGGACATGCCTAGTATTTACCCCAGCATTGTGGTGCATAACATCATTACTTATCATGATGCTAAGCCTATGCATCAAAAATAAAGGAAATTTCCACCTAAATTTTCTACTTTATGTCACAAGGAAATAATCAAATTACTCAATGCTAATTTTATTGAGCTAGTGGATTATTCTGAATAGGTTTCTAACATTATTACCATTCAAAAAAAGGTCACTATGGTCATTTACCTTTGTATTGATTTTTGAAATCTTAACCTCATTTATCCCAAGGATAACTTACCTTTACCTTTGATAGATGCCATTATTGATTTTACAGTTGGTTATGAAATGTTATCTCTTATGGATGCCTTCTCAAATTACCATCATATTCACATTACCCCCAAGGACCAACATAAGACCACTTTCACCACAAAATGGGGCACCTATTATTATGTCAAAATTCCCTTCAGCCTCAAAAATTCTAGAGCCACTTATCAATGAGAAATAACTCACATCTTTCATGATCTTATTTACAAAATTGTTGAAACCTATGTGGATGATCTCATTGCTAAATCCAAAAGTCACAAGACTCATCTCTTTGATCTTACCATCATCTTTGATCATCTTCTTAAATATCAAGTTAGACTAAATACTTACAAATGTGTCTTTGGTATCACATATGGAAAATTGTTAGGATTCCTAGTCTCTCTCTATGGCATTGATGTTGACCCAACTAAGATTAGTTCTATCATCAACATCACCATTCCTTATTCTATTTCAAACATTCATATGTACCTAGGAAAACTTGGAACAATTAGAGGATTCATCCCTAAAATGGCTTACTACATCTACTATGTTAATTATATTCTTAATAGAGGTAATGCCTTAGAATGGATGGACCCTTGTCAAAATGCCTTTGATAACATGAAAGAGTCATTGCTTCACTCACCTACTCTTTGCCCTCCTTCCAATGATTGACCCTTGATCCTATATACTTATTCCACACCTATATCAATTAGGGAAATGCTTTCCTAATAAGATGATACTAGAAGAGGGTATGTCATTTATTACATTAGTCAAGGCCTCATTTATTATGAGAAATATTATACCAAAGTCAATTGTGATTGTCTTTCCATCTATTTTTTAGTTGAAAATCTTTGACAATACATGCTATACCAAACCACTTATGTCATCATTAATTCTGATCCACTTCATCACTTCTTCTCCAAAGCCTTTCTTCTTAGAGATAGAATTGGAAAATGGATGGTCCTCCTTATGGAATTTTATCTCCGCATTATAACTCAAAAAGTTGTCAAAAGACAAATCACAATTGACCAACTTGCCACAACTTTTGTGCCAGTTACCAATCACTTTCAATATAATCTTCCAGATGATAATATTCTCTATATTGAAGGTCTCAATCAAGCTATTTATCTTAAAGATGACTTTCATAACTTCACTATCAATCTTAAAGCAAGTAATCTTGATGAATTTGCTATTCCCCTTGATAATACTAAACTAAAATTAGTTATTAAAGAGCTTCTTGAAATTAATGTCGAATTACATGAAGATACTTAGACCCTTCACTTTGATGGTGCTAAATGCCTTCAAGGAGTTGGGGTAGGTTACATTCTCACAAGTCCTCTTGGTAAAACCATACCTTTATCAATCCACTTTACCTTTGATGTCACCAATAATATGGTTGAATATGAAGCTCTAATCTTAGGCATGAGAGTTGCTCTTGATTTAGACATTCAATATCTACATGCCTTAGGTGACTCTCAACTTATTTATTTCCAAGTCAATGGTGATTACCAATTAAAAGGAAAAAATATGATTACCTATCATCAAATTTCAACCACTCTTGCTAAGGATTGCATCTCTTTCACTATTTAGCCTATCCATATAGATAAAAATTCCATTGCTAATTCCCTAGGTTCTTTAGCTTCTCTCTTTCATCCACACCAAGTTCTTTGTGACCCCACTTTTCTTATATAAATAATAAAATCTCCATCCTCTACTCAAATACTAGATTCACTTATCTACCACATTGAGGCTATCACCATTTGACATAGCCCATGGTATGAAGACATTATTCAATTCATGGAACACCAAACGTATCCTCCTTACTTTGAATCTAATGAAATGACATTCATTCGTAAATAAGATTTTAAATACATATTTTGATATAACATCCTTTATTATAATAATGATGAAAGTACATTTCTATATTATGTTATATAAGATGAGGTCCCTCCTCTTCTCAAACAAGTACATGGGGGAATTTATGGTGGCCACTGTAGCAGACATGCTATAGCTCATAATGCCTACACATGGGTTAATTTTGGCCTACTCTTGAAAAAAATGCAATTAAATTTTCTAAAAGTGTACTCCTTACCAACTTCATGATGATCTAATTCATTCACCTTCAATCAAGTTTCAAACTATCGAATCTCCCTCGCCATTCTCCATGTGGGGATTATATCTCATCAAAAAATTACCTCACTCACAAGATGAGCATGCTTTTATCATCATTGCTACCAAATATTTTACCAAATGGGTTGAAGCCATGCCTTTTGTTAGTGTAACTCGTAACACCATCACCAAATTCATTCTTAATCAAATCATTTTCCACTTTGGTATTTTCCATACTATCATTTTTGACAATGGTGGTAATTTCAAAAATAAGGATGCCAAATAACTCTATGCTAAATTCAAGATCAATCATAAATTTTCCACACCCTATCATCCATAATGCAATGGCCAAGCTAAGGCCACTAAAAAAATACTCAATAAAATTCTACAAAATATAATTTTTGAAACCTACATGGATTGGCACCTTCATCTTTACCATGCTCTTTAGGCCTATTGGACTAGCATATGTATTGCCACTAGGGCAATGTTGTTCTCTCTAGTCTATGGTTTTGACTCAGTTCTCCCATTGGAAGTTGAGCTTACCTCTCTTCATATATCTCTTCATGACATCATTATTGATGAAGAATTATGTGAATATCACCTTCATTCCCTTGATATCCATGATGAACACCATATTTTTTCCTAACAACATAATCACCAATATAAGGCTCGTATCACCAAATAACATAACAAACATGTTAAAGTTCACACATTTAATGTTGGTGATCTTGTCCTTAAATTAGATTACACTCATAATAAAGAAGGTAAATATTCACAAAAATGGTGGGGCCCCTATTTAGTCAAATATATTCTTGGTCCAAGTACCTACTACCTTCAAACCAATAAAGGCCATGTTGTCAAAGAGCCCACCAACACATAATTTCTCAAAAAGTATTTTGCCTAAATCCTTCCCTTATTTTTCATGTTTTTTATATGATATGTATCTAACACTTTTTTTTAAATCACTTACATGGGTTTCTCCCTTTGCATTATTTCTTCCTTTTTAAAAAAAATTTAGTCCTTTTTTGGGTTTTTTTGTTTTTCCCTTTTTCTCATAAGTTGCATTGTAAAACCGTAGATCTTCCTCATGATGTACCATAGTCTACTTTGATTTTCATACTTTTTAACATATTTTTTTCATCCCTTGGATTTCTCCTTTATGAGTTGCATTGTAAAACCATGGATAAGACTAGTCTTCCTCATAAATTCCATCAATTTTCTTTTCTCATTTATGTTTTCAATGCTTTTTGGCACCCTAATGGGTTTCTCTTTTATGAGTTGCAGTGTAAGACCATGGATAGGACCTGGCCTTCCTCATAAAATTACCATCATGTTACTCCTTTTATATAATTGTGTTTTTTATCCTTATTCTCAAATTTAGCTTTTGTTTCTTTTTATAGATGTAATTTGTACAAAAATCTATGTTAGCATTTTTCCCTCAATTTACCTCATTCTTATGATAAAGAATCAAACTTTACTGTCATTATATCCCTTTTTCACCCTTTATCCTATTTTTTGTGACTTGAAGTAATTCAAATTATCCTATGTGTCATTCCTCTTGATTTTCTTTCCTTTCACTCCACATTAGATAAAACAAGGTCGAAGTCAAGATAAAACTTTTATTTCACCTAGATTTATGAGAATCTTAGACCCCATGCTCTCTAAAGTTATCTCTCTTAGAAACCAAGTCCCAAGTATTCAAATCAAAGTCATCTTTATCACCCATGTTTGGTTTTCCAAATCTGTATGGAGGAGGAATAGAAAATCCATCAAAAACATTAAAATTTAAATCATTTGAAATAAAAGGTAATGATATCCAAAAGGCAACATACAAATATTAAAATTCAAAATCACACCAAAAGACGTAATTACAATCACATCTCCTATTTCTAATTGAAGCTCAAACTCCATAGTTGGCCTCACATAGAGTTGAGGTCCAATGGGATGTTATACAATAGTAGATTGGAATAGAAGAATTTAATAAACTCTATGGTGCTACCCACTTTCTCTTGTAAGTACCTAATCTTCATAGTAGACCAATGGTTCCATAAGGGGTCATAAAGAATGGGGAACACATTATGAGAAGGTAGATCCATTTTAATTTTTATGCATATAGCCTTCATGGGATGATCTATATACTTCATTTATTGACCTAAGACTTGTGTGGCTTGTAGACACCTAAATCTGGCCACTAATAACCTCTAATCAAGATTTTGACCATTTTTCACCCAAAATACACAATTTAGCTTAAAAACACTAAAATGCATTAAATGAGTTGAAATTGATATATTCAAGTGCTTATTTTAGCTAGGGTATCCCTAAATGAGGTAATGCAATTTATGGGCTAGCTAACTTTGATCAATTCATTTCGAGTCAAAATGCCAAATTTACATCTGGGTGCTCTAGATTGCTCTTCCCTATCAAATCTTCTATATATGACATGTGCCTTTGTTATTTGTTGTTGGAAACATCATAAATAGGAATATGGTTTAAATGCATTTGATATCACCTTCCAATTTTAATCTAGTCAAAATTTGGACCAATAACAAGACATTTTGATCAATTTAGGTAATTTGTACACAAAGTGCTTAATCATGCTTAAGAGCTAATTAACCTAAATCAAGGCCTAATTAATAATTCCATGGAAACTTGTTGAATACTTGTTTTTATAAATGAATATTGAATATCTTCATCATCAAGTGACCTCATTTCTTAGGAAGACATCCCTAGGCCATAAATGCCATAAATATCAAGATTCATGCCTCCCATGCCTCATCAATGCCTTCCATGATGCCCTCTATGCCTCTTAATTTCCCCTTATTCCAATTCCATGATGAGGATAATTATAAACTTAATTACAAAAATTTAATTAATCCTTAACCACACATCTCAATCTTGAGATAGATGATTTAGGTTGATTCTGATCAAATCCAAAAATCTATAAAGAGGAGGCCTCATAACATCATTTCTAAGCTTAATTAGTACAAATTTATAATGCAAGATTGGTTCCAAAAGCTTCAAGAAACTAGTGTTACCATGCTAAATTGATTCCAAGCCAAGCCAAGCCACAAGCTAAAGGTGCCAAGGAGAGATGGAGGTAGCCAAGCTTCCATTGCCAAGGACTTCTTGAGCACAAGCCGAGTAAACCACCACTACAAAGGAATTTGGAGCATCCAAGGAAGGTGAAGGAATTCTTGTGTTTGATTCATTAATTTTTTATTGTGTTTGTCATTTGCTTTTGTTAACTAAGCTCCCTAGTGTCTAGGCCTAGAGATGTTATGTTATTAGTGTTTTTATTTCATTTTGTTTTCATTTCAGAACTAACACCATACTAACCATCCTCTCTTGAGTCAAATTCATAGATCACATAATGGCATGCCTGGTGGGACTAGACACATCCCACACATGAAGAATATCATTTTGCAACTCTAAAATATTTATTTAAGCACTTAAAACTCTTACAAATTGATTTTTAAAATTTAGTTTGTCATTTTGTTTGCCACAGTTTTACACAGTAACCAACGTCGATAGGAAATATTGACATTAGTTACCTGATAGTAACTGACATCGATAGGAAATACTGACATTGGTTACCTAACTTAATTGATGTCAGTTAGGAAAACCGACATTGATTAGATCTCTCGGTTAGCCAGAGTAACCAATGTTGGTGGTAATAACTAATGTTGGTCACTATGTTCTTCAAAAGACATAGACCTGAGAGCTACTTTTTTTAAGTTCATTGTTTCAAGCTAAAAAGGGCTTCAAATATAAAGGACATGCTAACAATTTTTTTGTAGAACCAAGCTGGATATTTTCTCAAAACATATTTAAATCACCTTCGCATTCTTAAAAATCAATTAGGGACCTTTTTTTTTTGGTGTTTAATAAAGGATTTAGATGTTTAAATGAATGTTTTTTAAAATTTTGCAACTAAGACCAAGGGGTCAAATGAACACCACCAAACATTTTATTTGGGTTTAAAATTGAACACACTTGTCAATTTTTGTTTACAATAGTTGTTTAATCAAATTTTATTTGGAAAAAAGAGGAATGTTGCATGTATGCTCTTCTATTTGTCCCCTATAGGGAACCCATGAAATCGAAAGCACCATTCCTATTACAAGTAGCCTAGTCCAAGGCTTAGAAATAAAGTCATCTAAAGCACTCCCCAAAAACTCGTCAAAGTTTGGGTGACCTTGAAAGTGACCCTAAAGTCTTTCTACTTTCATGATTTTTTTATTTTTATGTATCTTGGCTTGTGAAGGGGACTTCATCACCTCCCATAAGTTTTTTAAGAAAGCTTTGACCCAGGGTTTTATCTCCCAACATTGACTTCATTTTCCTCCTTGGAGTTTCACATGGGATGTATTGGTACTTTGTAAAATGTACTACATTGAGTGAACAACAAGATGTAGTGGTTGAAAAAAGGACTATACCGTTTTACAAGAAGCCAAGGGATATGGACCCAAAATCCATACTTTTATTTTGCATTATTTGGCATGAAATTCATTGTGTAATTTATTCCCCTAGATCATTTAGAAACTTTTTATATTTTAGACAAATCCCAACTTGTCATGGAAGTATTATTGATGCAAGGTATGCCTCAAGGTTTATGTCACAATACTATCATTTGAGAGAAGCAGGGGTGTAAAAACCCTACTCTATAATGCACATTTAATTTTGGATGAACACTTAAAATCTTCTCAAATGATGTATATTGATGGATTCCAACAATACTAAGCAACCTTGTTAGTTTAGGATCTAAGGGTGATTAATTAGTTGGTCTTGTCCTAGATTAAAGTCTTTTTTAGAGTCAAAACTTGGTGTAAACAAATAATCCCAAACCAAACACATAGTCTAAATTTTCCTTTGAAAAAAGAGGTGTTATGCTATCCACGTGAGATCATCAATTTTCCTTGTTCAAAGTTCATCAAAAGCTTGAGAGTCATATCATCCACTTTGTGTAGTTATGCTACCCAATTGAGTCTAGACCTTTAACAAAGTTGTTTAAGTCCTTCAATTATAATTTAAATTTAAAATACACCTTTACAAGTTCATAGGGTTGATGTGTTAAGTGGGTTCACCATTTTCACTAAACTTGAGAGAACTTAGGTTTAATTTCCAATTTAGGTTGAAGGTTGTTTAAGACTTATAATCATTATCATCTCTTGATAGACTTAAGCCATTTTATGCTAAACACTTGCACTTTGAGTCTATACTCCACAACATTTTGAGTCAAGAAAGGTAGTGTTATGCTGTCAGAATTATGAGAAATTTTCTTTGCCTTAGAGAGTTTTTGAAACAAACTTTTTGTCACACCTTTTAGGTAGTATAGTGTCGGTACACTACCCAAATCATTTTAAACTTTGTTTCATAAACCCTTTTACATAGAATTCCAAATTGGTTCCTACATTTTTAGACCAATTCGAGTGTACTTTTGATCTTGTGTCTAAAACATGGTTATAGTGTTCACCTTTATCTAGTTTGTTTGTAAAAAGAACCAAGTTTTATACCATTATTTATGAGAAAATAAACTATTTCTAAAGTTCCTTTTATTTCATACCTTATACCTAGTTGATCAAGTTCATGACCAAGAATCAAATGCCTAGTCTTTTTTAGAAGTGTTTCAAATATGTTAGATTATAAATTTCATCTATTTTCAAAGTCTAGCTTTTGACGTTGTTTGGCCAATAGTCATATCACATGCCTTGTTTGAGCCTAGATTTTGATGTCGTGTTTGGCCAAAAGACCTAGCAACTTTTGAATTCCTAGATTAGACTGATTTGAAACACTTTGACCCTAGATTTTAGCATTTCATTTTTGTGGTCCATTTACTTGTTTATCTTTGTGTGAACAATGAAATGTTAGATATTTTATGCTATCTTATTTACTCAAAAATCTTTGCATAAACCTTTTGATCTTTTTGACAAATCTAGACCAAGTTAAGGCATCATTTATTTTAGATTCTATCATTTTTAGAGTTTGTAGAATTCTTTGACATTTTATCGCAAAGCATTGACTATGGATCCCAACATGCATTCCTACACTCGTAGTGGACTCATGTATAATCTAGGGATTAGTAATGTAGTTATGTAGGAAGAAATAGTACAAGACCCCTACATGGATAATATTGCTTATGAGATAGATTCTTATCCCTCTTATACTAATCAATCAGGGGCACAAAGCCAAGATCCATTGGTTAACTATCTGGTTAACACACCACCTTATTTAGAGTAGGACCAAGAGTAAACCATAAAATATATAGCTACAATACCCATAATGGACAAGCCAGTTCTTCGATAGTCATACTCTACCAATACGACTTCCACGTATGAGCCATTTTTGTTTGAATGACATTTGTTAGAGAACAAGGATGAGATTTTGGTTAGAGCCATAGAGGTAGGGACCAAGTATCTAGCAGACTTCCCCCATGAAAATTTACCAAGTCTAGTAAGAGTGCCCCACAATATCATTTACGATCAACTGAGTTCTTCTAGCAATCCTTTGACTCTAGTCCAAATAATGTATCAAGACCTTAATATATCCAATTGAGGAAAAACATTATAGAAGATCACTTTAACCAAATGAAAATAGCATACCAAACCTACCTAAATTTAGCACATGTTTTTAATTAGATGAACATGGTAAGTAAGCCTCTCATTGATCTATTACCTTCAACAACAGTGTTGATAGAATTAGTTGGACAAGAGAATCTAAGTTCTGAGCCATTTGTACAAACTACTTTGCTAGATAACTCTATGCATATGCATGTTATTGAAGAAGTGTCTTCAGCCTCTACATATAATAATGAGCCAAACATAGTGGACAATGTGTAAATAATTCCCAATCTTGATCAAAGTGGTACTAACATACAAACAACTAGCCAATAATATGTGCCTATAGTTAATCTCATGAGTAGATCATCATACCAAGAAATATGAGTTTCTATACCCTAGCCTCAACCAGCTACTTCCTCAAGTATAAAACCTAAAGGATTAGGTAATCAAACAATGACCAATGTCACACCTCAATGACAAAATGTGACTAATCCTACTCCCCCTCAACAAGTAGTGAGTAATATTCCACAACAATAGACACAACCTAGTATATCAACACAACTGAGGATAAATACATTTTCACCTCTATCAAGGGCAACTAATATTCCACCATACTAGGTAACGATGAACATACCTCTTTAGTCACAAACTAATATGCTAATTCAAAACCAAGTAATGCCTAGTAAAAAACATGCAAATATTGGTCAGCGATAGATGTTGAATTTGCAACTTGTTTTTACTTTTCCATAGGGATTCATGAAACAAAGAGGTCCCCATGTTTCTTAAGTACTTACTAGACAACCATTGGTTCAAAATGTGCCACAAATTTAGAGACAAGGATTTAGTCTATATGTTTTCACTCAATAGCAATGTTCGACTAGTCGACAACATGTTCCTTTTCAACCACAATAGGAATAGTATAGTTATATCCCTCCATCCCAACCACAAAATCCTCTAGGTCAAACCTTTATCACCAACCCAAACCAAAATATCCTACAACCAAATGTGCAATTTCATGTATATCTTAATCCACGTATGTGTATTCCTGGTCCATTCCCAAGCCAAGCCAATATACCTTAACATGTATCTCCATCATACCCTAGTCAAAGTGTCCCACTTGTGACCTCTCAGCCATTTACCCAAACCAACATTCTCCCTCAAACCAATATCCTTTCTAGCTTCCTATCCCAAGAATTTCAATAGATAAATGATGTAATTATTACTATTTAGGTAGGGAAGCGGACTAAAAATTTCAAATTAGATGACATATGTTCCTATCCACTCAACATGGAGTATTTGTAGATATTATTTTCCAGGATACAAACCACCCAATTTGACAAATACAAAGGGAAAGGTGACCCTAAGGCTCATTTGATCAAATTATTCATTGTATGTCAACCAATGGCATATAGTGACATATACATTTTGCTTTTATTTCCAAAGAGCTTATTTGGATAAGCCTTAGAGTGATTTTTAAAGTTGCCCAAGAATTCAGTAACAATCTTTGATGATCTTTCTAATAAATTTATGTAGCACTTTTCCTACAATCTCAAGCATGAGATTTCATTAGTGGACCTAACACAAGCAAAGCAAAAATTTGGTGAGAGTTTTGTAAGATATTTATAGTGATGGAGAGCCCTTGTTTAGCCATTTTATTCATAGTTTACCAAATAAATAATTAGCTATTAAAAAAAAAATTGCATAGTGAGATAGCTTACCATCTAGAGTTACAATGTGTACATTCATTCAATGCGATCATTGATAAAGGTTTGTCAATTGAGTGGGCACTCATCAATAAAGGATTCATCAAAATTAATTCTACCAATTAGGGAAATAGCCAAAAATAATCTCCTAATCAAGCGCAAGCATCATAATCAGCATAGGCCAATAACCAAGAAAGACTGAAGCAATTCAACCAAAATAGGAATGTTGTGGGAAATGGAGTAACCAAATCCTATCATGTACAAACTATGAAAACCTTATCCATACCCCTTTTTCAACTTACTCCTACCCAACAACCTCTCCAACCAATATCGTAGGCAAAACAACCAAGACCTACACAACAAGTAAAACAACCTTCACCATTGCAAACCCCTCCTCTTAAGAGAACCATGCCTACACATCATGTCCTTAGTGACCTAGGAGAGCTTATTAAATTTGTATTTCATAAGTTTGCTTCTACTAATCTGATTAGTTTGCCTATACCCAAGCATTATCTATAAGGCATTCCTTACTGTGATTGGTACTATTAAAATGAATTTTGTGACTACCATCGAGTCAACAAACATAATATATAAAGATGTGTCCAAATCAATCATTTAATTAAGAATATGTTAGAGAATAGGGAAATAACACTGGATAATGGTGCTTCCACTTCCAATCAGACTCTTGGGATTTATCAAAACCCTTTCTCTCAACATAATAATCAGTAATAATAAAATAATCAGTAATAATAACAACAACAGCCAGTGCAGTAGTAAAATAATAGTATCAAAATCAAAGGTTGAACTAGTAGAATCAATAAAATCAGTAACAGAATCCACAATGATAAAACAATGGACAAAACCAAGGTTATAATGGTAACAACCAATAAACCTACCATGTAGTTGCACATGAATACAATAGGGTTGTAGGTCATATTATAGGGGGTAGCATTAATACCATCTCCATTAATCCTAGACCAAGCACTACCCAGCCTAGACCATTACTAAATAATAGTATTCAACTAAATTTCATAGATAATCCTTCTTTGACTTACGAGTGCATATAGGCAAAAAACAAACTAGGACTTCCACTTTTGGATCTTATAGCGACAACTCATTCTTGTCATGTGACCACATGCAAGTTTACCAATAACCAAGACTTGTCCTATTTGGTCCCACACCATTTCCAATAGCAGTTAGTAATAATGGTCCAATATTTAATCATGATTGTGTAATCACAACTCAGAGTCAAAGATTACTATCTCCAACCCACAACCATCTACCACTTTTCCTATCATCCAACCAACTATTCAACCTTGGAATAAACCATTCACTACTGACTAAGACAAGAAGTTTGATATTGTGGAATAATTTCAAAAGACACCAACACAAATTTTTATTTTAGATTTGCTACGAATGTTAATAATCCACAAGAAAATCTTGAATGATTCCTTGACCCAATCCACTATTGCTAGTGACATATCCCCTGATAAATTTCAAGCTTTGGTTGGACACCTAGCTCCAGCCCAACAAGTCACATTCAACCAAAGTGATATGTCTTCCCATGGCCTGCTTTATAATAATCCATTATACATACAAGTTTGTATAATATGGCATAAAGTGAAATGTGTCCTTATAGATAATGGATCTAGCCTCAATATAGTGTCTCTAAAGATCATTAAGCTTCTTGGGTACATAATGATAGATTTCCAACCAGAAAAAATAACTATTAAAGCCTATGATAATCAAGAAAGAGAATCACAAAACACCATTAGTTTGCTAGTTATCATTGGGCCTTAGACCCATGATAAACTTTTCCATGTGCTTGATATAGAGTTATCATACAATATGATTTTAGGCAGGCCTTGGTTACATGAGATTCATGTAGTTCCATCAACGCTGCACCGATGTATCAAGTTTTCCCACTTAGGGATGGAAGTGAATAATTTAGGTGATTTACACCCATATGAACACTGAAAACATCTTGAGGCTGAATTTCAAAGCTATAATTATTAGTACAACATGAATCCAAGTTCCAAGTAGGATAAAGGAAAGGCTATACTTATTGATCCTCCATTAGATAATTACATAGAGCTTAATACCTTAGATTCCTTTTCCCATATACCATCACCTGAAGCTTCTAATCATTTCAGATAATGGACTAGTAGAATATGTGACCCATAATACACTTCATATTTTTTATCTTCCTTAGAATCCAAAAACCTTTGGGTGACCTAAAGTCACCCCACATAGGAATTGGTAACAAAATAATAAAGATAAAGGCCCTGTCACATTTATACCAGCATCTGACCTAGAACCTGACCCTCTTAAAGGAGATGAATCATGGTTATACACTGACAACTAGACCAATTTTTATAAAAGTGCAAAGTATCTTATTCCTAATAGGATCATGGAGCATCACAAATATGAAGGAAGAGGCCTTAGACTGAATCAACAAGGAACCATCAAGCTAATTTCCATGACTAAGTATGAAAGACCTTATGGACTTAGATTTAAACTACCTGGCGGTGACCACACATATCTTATTCAAACTTCATCACCAATGACTAGTGATGATGATGGTGATAATGAAGTAGAGTCCAATCATAGCCTCACCTTTGATGACCTAGCTGATACCAACTTATTTAATAATAATACCATTTGTACCCTTTCCCCAATCATTCATTGCTATTGTAAATATTGTCATTGATGTCAAAGGTCTAGAATTATTGGTGATAAAGGCCCCATTGCATTTAATAATGTTTGTAATAGATATATCTTGGCTAATGTGTGTTAATATTTATTTAATATTAATAAATATATTTTTGTTTGCATATAAGATAAAATAAGGGTCCATGGAGAAGTCAAAGAGTCACAGGGTAAAGACAAAAGAATAATGGAACACATTTTCCCATGAAGAGTCATCTTGGGGAATTCCAAGAGTCACCAAGTGAAGACAAAAGAGGAAGGGTGCAATTTCTCATGAAGGGACACTTTAAGGAATATGATAAGTCACCAAAGTAAAGAAAAAAGAGGGAAGGACGTTTTTGCTCATGAAGGATCATCACATGACTTTTCAAAGGCAAGGATATGAAGGGTCATACAAGTTTGGCACCATTTTCCATGTGGATTGAAGGGTCACAAAGGGGGAAGGCCAAAGGTCATTTGGAAAGCTTCAAATAAAGGCTTGAGAAGCCATTTGTAATGTGAGAGATAGAGTTTGATTTGAGATAGTAATATCTAGCTTAGAAGAGCATTTGTGAGAGATGAATATGATTTGTATTTATTATATCTATCTTAGAAGAGCAAAGGTGAGAGAGAGGAAAGAGATGTTGTAATGAACTATCATTTGTTAAGATAGCAATATTGAGAGATAGTTGTGTGGTATACACAAAGGGGTTGGTGATCCTATGGGTTGGAGCTCATGAATTGTTGATGTGTTGGTGCTCCTATGGGTTGGTGCTCACAAATTGTTGTTGTATTGGTGCTCAGCAAAGGGGTTAGTACTCCTATGGGTTGGTGCTCATGAATTGTTGCTATGTTGGTGCTCAACAAAGGGGTTAGTGCTCTTGTGGGTTGGTACTCATGAATTGTTGTTATGTTGGTGCTCAGTAAAGGGGTTGGTGCTCCTATAAGTTGGTGCTTGCAAATATTGTTTGAGTTGGTGTTCATTCATATAGTTGAGATTTTTCTTAGTGGTGTTTCCCACATTGGGTTTCCACGTTATATCCGATCTCTCTCTCTCTACCTTATGGTGTGTTTATTATTTCATTTTTATTACATATCTTGAATGTTTGGTGAAGTGAAATTTGATTAAGGGAAAGTTTTATAAGATATATGATATACTGATTCACCCATCCTCTCAGTATATCCCATGCTTAAAATTGGTATGATATGTTGGGAGTAATTTCTATTACTTCCTACCATTGATGTTTAGCATCAGTTGAGGGGGAGCTAAGTGTTAGCTCTAGGTAGACCCTTTGCCATTGATGTCAAAGGGGGAGAATAAAAGGTATAGGTACAAGTGCAAAAATAGGTATAAGGAATAGGTATAAGTTGCTATAGTAAGGGGGAGTTACTGTATATTTTTAGATGGCAGTATGTACAAGATTTAGGATGTGGCAATTTTAGGATTGAGGTTGCCACCAATGACAAAGGGGGAGATTATTGGAAATATTGTCATTGATGTCAAAGGTCTAGCATTATTGGTGATAAAGGCCCCATTGAATTTAATAATGTCTGTAATAGATATATCTTGGCTAATGTGTATTAATATTTATTTAATATTAATGAATATATTTTTGGTTGCATATAAGACAAAAGAAGGGCCCATGGAGAATTCAAAGAGTCACAAAGTAAACACAAAAGAAGAATGGGATGCATTTTCCCATGAAGAGTCATCTTGGGGAATTCCAAGAGTCACCAAATGAAGACAAAAGAGGAAGGGCGTAATTTCTCATGAAGGGACACTTTGAGGAATACAAAAAGTCACCAAGGTAAAGACAAAAGAGGGAAGGACGTTTTTGCTCATGAAGGGTCACCGCATGACTTTTCAAAGGCAAGGATATGAAGGGTCATACAAGTTTGGTGCCATTTTTTATGAGGATTGAAGGGTCACAAAGGGGGAAGACCAAAGGTCATTTGGAAAGCTATAAATAAAGGCTTGAGAAGCCATTTGTAATGTGAGAGATAGAGTTTGATTTGAGATAGTAATATCTAGCTTAGAAGAGCATTTGTTATATCTAGCTTAGAAGAGTAAAGGTGAGAGAGAGGAAAGAGATGTAATAAACTATCATTTGTTGAGATAGCAACATTGAGAGATAATTATGTGGTATACACAAAAGGGTTGGTGCTCACGAATTGTTGTTGTGTTGGTGCTCAACAAAGGGGTTAGTACTCCTGTGGGTTGTTGCTCATAAATTGTTGCTATGTTGGTGCCTAGCAAAGGGATTAGTGATCTTGTGGGTTGGTACTCATGAATTGTTGATATGTTTGTGCTTAGCAAAGGGGTTGGTGCTCCTGTGGGTTGGTGCTCATGAATTATTACTGTGTTGGTGCTCCTGTGGGTTGGTGCTCATGAATTGTTGATGTTTTTGTGCTCACCAAAGGGGTTGGTGCTCCTGTGGGTTGGTGCTCATGAATTGTTGTTGTGTTGGTGCTCAAAAAATGGGTTGGTGCTCCTACAATTTGGTACTTGCGAATATTGTTTGAGTTGGTGCTCATTCATATACTTGAGATTGTTCTCTATGGTTTTTCCCACATTGGGTTTCCACATTATATCTAATGTCTCTCTCTATCTTGTGGTGTGTTTATTATTTTAGTTTTATTGCATATCTTGAATTTTTGGTTAAGTGGAATTTGATTAAGGGAAAATTTTATAAGATATATGATATACTAATTCACCCCCCCTCTCAGTATATCCCATGCTTAATAATCATAACCCATTGCCATTATATTATCTCCAACTAATAGATTGGGACCAACAAGAATCTAGTCTATTGATTGTTGAGTTCTAGAATGATGAGGCATTATGTGATTTCTTAGGCCTTAGAGATAATGTTTTATTGGGAGATCACAAATCAAGATTCTCAATCACATTGGATCCTACAGCCTATTTTAGAGAGCGAGTGAACACCCTTAGCCAAAAATAAATAAGTAAAACATTGAGGTCCCAAAGTGAAAACTTATTCGAGGCATTTTTTGACTAGGGAAAAAGTAAAGATAAAGGCCAATCTAGTGGTGAAAACTTGTTTCAGGAGCTATTAGATGGGGGTGTTCATTCTTCTTCAAATTTAGACTAAGAGACCACCAATGATGAACTTGCCTATAGATCTAAGTTTAGTTTTAAGCAATAAAAAGTATTTGATCAAAATTTTCAAGAATTTTTAACTATTTTTGTCACATGGTTAGATCTCCTAGTAGGGTATTCAGATTCATGATGCCTAGGATAAGTTGAAGAACAAGTCCTAACAAAAGACCCTGACATAATCCAATAGTTCAATTCATTGCCTACTATCCTAGAAGATGGTTCAACCCTTCTAGTCAAAGATACAATAGAGGTAAACATCAAGACTCTACTAGACCTAAAATGGATAAAATTAGGTGCATCCATCACTAAGGAGGAATGCGACATATTTATATCTCTATTGAGAGAATTTGTATATATCTTTGCATGGGCTTATTCTGATATGCTAGGTTTGGACCCTGCCTTGGTTCTACACCATGTTTTGGTTAATCTTGATGCCAAATTGATTAAAAAAAGCTACGTAAGATGAATCCTCACATTTATATATTAGTAAAGAAAGAGTTGGAAGAACTCTTAGAAGTAGGATGTATCTAATCAATTGACTACTCAGAATGGATCTCTAATATAATACCTATTAGTAAAAACCCTAAAGGAATCAAAATTTGTACTTATTTTTGAGACATTAACAAAGCTTGTCCTAAATATGATTTTTCATTGCCTAATATTGACATGATCATTGATTCTATGATAGGTTATGAAATTCTTTCACTCATTGATGGATTTTTAGGATACAATCAGATCAAAATAACACCAAAAGATAAGCATAAAATAGCATTCACCACTCCATGGGGAACATTTTGCCATCAAGTAATGCCATTTGGCCTCAAGAATGCTTGAGCCACATATCAAAGGGAAATTAATGTCATATTTCATGATATGATGCATGTTATTATTGAAGACTATGTCAATGACATATTCAGAAAATCCAAAACCAGGGATAACAATCCAACAGTGCTACATAAGATATTTGAAATATTATGAGAGTACAAATTCAGACTCAATCCAAAGAAATGTGTGTTTGGCATGATTTTAGGAAAATTACTTGGATTCATTATGTCTCATAGAGTTATTGAAGTCAATTTGGCTAAAGTCCATGCTATAATGAAAATGCTACCACCAACCAATTTAAAGCAACTCCATAGTTTACAAGGTAAGATCTAGTCAATCTAATGCTCCATCTCTCAGTTAGCAAACAAGTGGCATCCATTTACACACCTTTTAAAGAAAGGAGTCACATTTCACTAGGATGATCACTACCAAATAGCTTTTCAACAACTCAAAGATTATCTTGTTAATCCACCTATTTTATTACCTTCTATACCAGGAAAGACATTCTTGTTATACCTATCAGCTACTGATCATGCCTTGTGGGAACTCTTGGTTCAACATGATGATAATGGAAAAGATAATGTTGTATAATACTTAAGATTTACCTTGGTTTCATATAAACATAACTATGCACTTGATGAAAAAGCTTGTCTAGCCATGGTATTTGCATCTTAAAAACTACACCATTACATGTTGAATAATAAAACCGTGGTCATTTCAAAGGTAGATCCACTCAAGTATCTACTATCCAAAACAACTTTATAAGTTAAAATGGCTAAATGGATCATGCTTCTCAGTGAGTTTGACATAGAGTATGTCAATCAAAAAGTAATTAAGGGACAAGTTCTTGCAGATCAACTTACTAAAGCACCTCTCATGGACACACAACCACTCACATTCCAATTTTTTGATGAATCTATAATGACCATAATTGATACACCCCTTAAGTAGCAGCCATAAAAGCTATATTTTGATGGTTCATTCACTACACGTGGATCAAGGGTAGGCCTATTATTTATTACACCATAAGGGGATCTAATCCCTAAATCATTCAGAATTAGGTTTCTTTGTATAAATAACATGGTTGAGTATGAAGTACTTGTTGAAATACTTTGACAGGTAGTTCATTGGAATATATCTCATCTTCAAGTTTATGGTGATTCTTAATTAATCATCAATCAGGTTACAAATCATTTTCAGACCAAAGATGATAAATTGGTTCCATATAAAGACATGGTTGACACTCTTAAACAACAAATTATCAACATTTAGTTTGAGCATATACCCAAGGTTAGTAACAGAACTATAGATGCCATGACTACTATTAGTTCTTTGATTTGACAAATAGACAAAGCTAGAGAGTATTAGTTTCTCATTGATGATTTGTTAGCACCAGCTCATGAACCTTCACTCATCACCATGATTTGTGATATTTTTAGTCTTAATTCTATCTAGTACTTAGACCTTTACAACTACCTTCATGACAAATTTATACCACCTAACCTCTCTTAAAAACAAACCAAATCCTTCATTCATCATTATACTCTACTTGGATCCAACCTTTACCATCATCATTTTGATGGAGCTTTACTTTGTTGTTTGACTTCGATAGAGTCTACATTAGTGTTAAGAGAAGTTCATGAAGGAGTATGTGGATCCCATTCTAGTGGGGTAGTCCTATCCAAAAATATCTTGCGTACTAGTTATTATTGGCCCACAATAGACGTAGATGCCACTGCATATGTAAAGAAATGTGACAAATGTCAACAATATGCTAATCTGATTCGTGCCCCAACAAAAAATCTATAACTGATGTTGACACCATGGACATTTATACATGAGAACTTGACCTTATTGGGAAGATTAACCCCACTTTATCTGATGGCCATAAACATATCCTTACCACCACTAAATATTTCACTAAGTGGGTTGAAGCTATACCCCTCACTTACATGAATGGATTTTTTTTTATAAATTCATCTTCAACCATCTCATCTACCGTTACGGTATCCCTTATAAAATTATATCTGATAATGGAGGATCATTCAAGAATAAGGATGTAGACTAGGTATGTACTAAATATAACATTACACAACATTTTTTTATAGCATATTACCCTCAAGGTAATAGATAGGATGAGGCATCCAACAAAACCATTGTCAATATTCTCAAAAATATTGTTAATGATGTCGGTTATGATTGGCACCTTTGGATATTCCCTACCCTTTGGGCATACCATACCAATCATCTTACCCCCATAGAAGCCACTCCATACTCACTTGTTTATGATACTGAAGCCATCCTTCCCATTGAAGTTGAATTGCCTTCACTACGCATCTCTTTCAAGCATGTCTTGGATGATCATGACTATCAAGTAGCTCACCTGCAAGAGCTAGACCTACTTGATGAGAAATTCACAATCGTGCTCATTAACCTTAAAGCATATCAAAATCGACTCAAAGGCCACTATAATCAGCATGTTAAGTATAGAACATTTGAACTTAGAGATCTTGTTATTAAATAAAACTAAAAGAATACCATGGCTGAGAATAAATATAAAGTAAAATTCAAACCAAAATGGATAGGGTCTTTCATCATCACTACAAATTATGGATCAGGAGCATACAGACTTGCCACACCATATGGAGAGGAACTTTTAGAGCTAATGAATATTATTCATTTGAAGTGATACTTTCCTTGAGTGATAAGGTGTATTGTCTATAAGGACCATTTTAGTTATGCCTTTTTGTCACTATTCTTCTTTGTATAAATACCATCTTTATCTATCATCTTTGCCATTTCCACTTTCTTCTTTCGACCTATCAACCTAGTGTGTTTTAAAGCCTAGCCATTTTAACCTTGGTTTTTGTCATTCATTACATATTTTTAACATCAAGGTATCTGATTAGTTTCATTATTTAATTTTAGTACTTAAGATAGAGATCATATTTTGGGATAGCGTGATAGAAGTTTTGGTAGTTGCATCCTTCATTTTTTATTCTTTCTTACCACCAATCTTGCTATTGATTATAACCACCTTTGGGAAAATTAGTACCTTTGATCTATGTTGTTATGTCCTAGTTATAACCACCTATGTGAAAACTAGGGGAAACATTAAGCCTTAACATACCAACTTACCTCTTCTTATGTCATATTATGCCTTTTTAACCAGTTGTGCTTGTTTTGTTTAAATTGACTGCTGCACTAGTCAAATTCCTCCATTGTAGCGGTGAAAATATAGTAACTTGAGGTCCTATTTTGGGGACTATATAGGAAAAAATCAATACTTATTGAGGTCAGCTCAATCAACCTAATCCATGCTCTCACCATTTTGTGATCAACCTAAGCCATGCTCTCACCATTTTACGAGCAATCTAAGCCACGTTTTCATCATTTTATGAGCAACTTAAGCCATGCTCTCACTATTTGTGAGTAACCTTAGTTTAAATGCTCTCATAATTTTTCAAGATTGAACCATTTAGTGTCTCATCATTCTCTATTAAGTTGAGACACTCTAAAACACTTCCAAAAATATTTAAAAAATCATTAGACAAAAAAAAACATTGACCACTTCTTTGCCTTAAGGATTCTAGGAACCCTTACTAAGTTACAAGTATATCACTTGTCATTTAGTTTCCCCATATTTTTTAGCCTTTTTCTCTCATGCACTTGAAATTTTAAAATACCATTCCTCTTCTTCTCTCACATGCATTCTATTTTTTCCCCTTATTTATCACATTCTTCCCATTTCCTAGGATAACTACATTTGGGCTGAAATTTTTTATTGGATATTACATCCACGAAACTATATAGGCAGCGCCCACTTGCCTAGTACATATGGAGATAGATCAACCACCCCCTCCCTTTTCTTTTATTCCTCCATTTTTTTTTTGTTAATTTGTCACCTATTTTCTAGGGTCAATGTTCATAGGGTTTATATTACGTTGTTTATTTGTTTCTTTCTGCTTGTTTTGTTTGTTTGTTTGTTTGTCTACCTGTTTGTTTGTTTTCAACACTGTTGCCTTGATTCAATTTATATGTGTTCATTGGGTGATTTTTTGTCCACATTTATAGTTGAATCCATCCCTATTCATATGTTTACATTGTCATCATGGTTTCTATCATTGGTGCATTATTTTCTATTATGTATTGGATTACGGGAGTCAATCCTCATGTATATTTTGGTCGAGTCTTTATGGTGTTATATCATAAAGCCTACCATCACATGCTATAAAAAACCTCAGTTTCAAGAATTCTATTTAGTAATGGTGACATCTCTTCAGCACTAATATCTCAATTCCATCCTAATCATATCCCAAATAGAGTAATTAACCACAAAATAATTTTATCCTTTATTAGTTCAGACGAGCATCTCCCTACTAGTAGGTTGTTCCAATTCATCATTACTCTCTATGTTAAGTTATCATCATCCTTGACCAAGTTTATCATGTTTTCCATACTCAAGGTCCAATTATTATAACCACCTATGGACAAATCATTACACACCATCCCACCTGTATTTCTCAATAATTATAACTTCCTTGGGAAAATCATTGTGTCTTCACCATTTTACTTTTTTTACCTATACAGGGGCATGTTATTATGTTGTTTGTCTATCCTAATTGGGACAACTCCATCTTCTCAATGATTATAACCACCTTTGGGCAAATCATTATGTCATCATACCATGTTGCCACTATCAGGGTACAATGCTTATAACCACCTTTGGGAAAACCATTGTACACTGTCCCACTTGCATTCTCAGTGATTTTGACTACCTTTTCAATATCATTATGTTTTCACCCCATCATCTTCCCTTTCTTTGGTCCCCTCATTTTGTTGCTTTCTTTTTGAGGGATTGTTTGCCGACCTCCTTGTACCAATCATTCCTTCAAGGGGGCATCATATAGTTAGTTTATCATCATTACAGTTGTAGGCATATAGAACCTTTTCATTCTTTGAGAATATGTTACTATGTTTATAGCTTATAATGCCTTCACAAATAGGGGTAAATTATAGACACCTAAATTTGGCCACTGATAACCTTCAATCAAGATTTTGACCAATTTTCACCCAAAATGCATAATTTAAAATAATAAAATGCATTAAATGAGTTGAAACTGACATATTCAAATGCTAAGTTTGGTCAGGGTATCCCTAAATGGGGTAATGCAATTTATGGGCCAGCTAACTTTGATCAGTTCATTTTGATTCAAAATGCTAAATTTGCACTTGGGTGTTATAGATTGATATTCCCTATCAAATCTTTTACACAAGACATGTGCCTTTGTTATTTGTTATTGGAAACATCTTAAATGGGAATATGGTTCTAATGCATCTGATATCACCTTCCAATTTTAAAAATACATCATATTAAATTTATATTAAAAATGAATAAATTATTGCTCTTATACATGAAATAAAATGTCAAAATGACACTATTATTAATTTGAATAATTTCATTAATACACTTTGAAATAATTCTTATAACAAAATGGAGAACATACCATCCTCTTTTGATGCTTTCAAAGCTAAATTTGTGTCTTTTTCACATGATAGTAATTCTAATGATGAAAATAAGTGTGATTCTAAACAAAGTAAAACTTCTTTAAAGACTTTTTCTATGAACATCGACTTAAAAATCATGCATTCTATGGGATATTTAGGTGGTAGGCTTGGTAAGTGTGAATATGGTATTCTTGAACCTTTGTTTCCTACTTCTAATGGAAATTATAAATATCTTGTCTATAATGCTTCAAATGCTTCTAATGAAAATTTGAAATTGTATTGTCCTCCACATTGACAAACTTATAATACAACTTATTTTTTATTATAATTATTGAATGCTCATGCTTTGGTTAAATTGATAAATCTTGTGTGCATTTTAGAAAACACAAGCATCATATCTCTAAATGTTGGAAATTGCATCCATGAAAAACTTGTGGTAAATCCACTCATATCACTTTTCATTGTTATAAAATGACTAAATCTCCTACCTATACAGTTAACACTATTTGGATTATTAAAAATAATGAATCGTATAGAGACTATAGTGTGTCTTCATGTGATGTTTATTATATTGCTTCACATAATAATCTTTTACAAGTGAACATCTTCTTGGTTTCTATTTTGATTAAACCCATCTTTTATGCATCCCCTATTTTTTGTTGCAAAGGAAATATGATTTGATTATGTTGACTAACTTATTTTTTGTGTAAGATTTTTCACTTTGTATGAAATTTGTTTTTTACTTCATTTTTCCTTTTTTTACATCTACTTTTATTATAGTATACATGTAGATCATATTTTTTGGCATATTGGTTACTTAAATTGAAAGTTTGACATTAGCTTGTTTGTCTTATAGGTTTTGAAGATAATTGATCCTTCTTGTTAGTTTTTATTCCATTTTGGATTGAAATCCTTATCTGAAGAGGATGCTTGAAGATTATTGATGATGACTATTTCTTCCTCATGACTTTTGGTGACACCTTATCTTCTTATTTATTTATAAATCTTTTATAATTATTCTTGAAAGAAGTTTCTATTAAGGGGAAGTATTATGTAATTTGAATTCCCTTCCTTATTTGTAAAATGTTTTCTTCACTTTTGTAACTCCAAATTAAACTTAAGGTGTAATGTTGGATAATTAACCTTATTTGGGTTCACTATGGTCCTTTAGGCTTATCCTAAGTCTTGATATTACATTTATAAATGCACGTTATCTTAGTTTTATAAGGTGTCATTCACCTCTTTTGTCCACACATTGGATTTGGGAGTTACTTGTATAAGTAACTCCTCCCCACACATATCACACACATCCTCCTCACCTATAAGAGGATTATTACACTTGACACACACATGAATCTTGATCATGATACTTTTTTTTCTCTTTTTTTGTATTTAAATTTCTCTCCTCTCCCATTCTTCTCAACACAACACAATATATTCTTTTCTTGACTTGCTCTTGCATTATTGTAATGTTATTTTGGCTTAAGGCCATTCTTCTCTCTCTCCTAGATTTTTGATATGTACTTCTAGTGATTTGTTTTTTCAAGACTTCTAATAATATTATTTTTCTCCATTTTATGGTTTTCCTACTTTTAAAATCTTGCATCTCTTCTTGTAGTTTGTTCCTTGACACATATATTTTAACTTTTTGTTATTCATTTTTGTTGCTTTTTCAAATTTATTGATGAATTATTTTGAGATAATTCCTTCAGTCATTAATGAACCCTTAGTTGTTTAGTGCATAAATAATTATTTATGTTTTTTTGGGTTTATTTATCCTTTATATGTTAGTAGGACCTAGGGAATGTACATGTTAAGTCAATTTTAAAAATTCATTGACTATGTTGGAATGATGTAAAAAATAAAATTACAATTTTTTAGGTGAGAGAGCAAAGGAGTCACTATATTGTGTTGTCATAGCCCAACTTTAATGCTTGAGAATATTTGTGTTAACTAATGGTAATGTGACGTTATTCTATTTAGACTCCACATATACCATGGTTTGTACCAAGGGTAAAAAAAGTGGTGGAAACTTCAATCCCAAAGATAATTTGGGGGAAAGGATTTACTAGATATAGGAAATAATTATTGAGATGTGTTTGTATGGCCACCCTCAAACAATAAGTTCAATGGAAAAATAAAAAATGAAGAAACACATGAGTATGATCATGGTACTAGAAGTGAGAATCAATATGGGAAAAAAAAATGATGATTATAATAGTGGGGGAAGAGGGTCTAAATACTTAAGATATTGGGAGACAATTGAGGGTCAGTGAGCTAAAAAGGCTCAGTTTGATGTTGAATTAGCCAAGGACTTGATACATATTTCCTTGTATAAATATAATGAGGATTTACTTTAAAATTAAGTGAAGGATTGTATCATTGGGATGGAGAAATGTTTTAAGCTCCATAGTTTATTGAAGGAGACAAAAACAATCTAGGGAGCCTATCAAATTTTTGGTGAGGCCTCTTCTTGGTCCAACAACAAGAAATCTGAGATGGGACTGAATCTCATAGATACCACATGGGATGAATTTATTACCATGTTTAGGAACTTATGGCTTCCCTATTTATAATTCAATGAGAAGATGGCATAATTTAATAATCTTTGCCATTAAGAGTTTTCTATAATACAATATTGTGAATATTTTTTTATCTAATGCTTTGACATAGACTAAATTATGTATATGCTTAAATTATATTTGGCACTTTAACAACATCAAGTTTGACATAATTTGAAACACTTGCACATCACACATTTATTTGAATCTTGATCACACTTTACTTCTATTTTTATGACCATTTACTATCTTATCCACCTCTATTTTTAGATGTATTTATTCAAGATCAATTGAGTCTATACATGAACCCTTCAAAATCCTAGACAAACATGTTTCATAATTAAAATCCTTGTTTTTCACTTCCAGTATAGAAACAATAAACGTAAAACAATGATAATTAATCTAGGTGTCTCTATTTATTGGTAATGATCAAGATCCCTAAACTTCTATTTTTCAAATGGGGAAGTCTCTAGTAGGTTGGCCTAAATACATTTCATGGGCCAACCATAGAGGGAAATAAACAAAGAGTCATCTATAAATAAAAAGTAACCCTAAGGTTATCATTCACTTGAAAAGTATTATCAATGGTGATAAATCACCTAAAATTTGCTTGGAATATTATTAAAATCTATCTCATAATTTCAAGGATCAGCCCTAGAGTAATCCTTGGAGAAGAATATAAATACATAGAGTCAAAGTTGCATGGTGCCAAGTGTCAAATATTAAAAGATAACATTACATTCTAGATTGTTCAATATGTTACACACACATAAGTGGGAGAATTACATATGGTTTGAGTGCTATTTGAATTATTAGAACATAATAAATTTTGAACCATTCAAGGGTGTTGGAAATATTATCATTGATGTCAAAGGTCTAGCAATATTAGTGATAAAGGCCCCATAGCATTTAATGTCTAAAGGTGTTTTTAATGTTCATATCTTGGCTAAAGTGTGTTAATACTAATTAAATATTAATGGATATATTCTTGGTTGCATAAATACAAAAGAGGGACCATGAGGAAGTCAAAGACTCACCAAATAAAGACAAAAGAGGAAAAAGATACATTTTCCCATGAAGGGTCACCTTGAGGAATTCGAAGAGTCACTAGATAAAGACAAAAGAGGGAAATGATGCTTTTCCTAATGAAGGGTCACCATGCGACTTTTCAAATGAAAGAATTCAAAGGTTCATGCAAGTTTGGCACCATTTTCCATGTGAACTAAAAGGTCTCAAAGGGTGAATGCCAAAGGTCATTGGAAAGATATAAAAAGAGGCCTGGGAAGTCAGTTGTAAAAGTGCATAGTTTGTAATTATTTTATATATCTTAGAAGAGGAGAGGAGAGAAAAGAAATATAAATAGTAGTGTTCTATCATTTTTTGAGAAAGAAAAATTGAGAGATAGTTACATTTTATACACAAAATGGGTTGGTGCTTCTATGGGTGGGTGCTCATAAATCATTATTGTGTTGGTGCTCAGCAAAGAGGTTAGTGCTCCTACAAGTTGGTGCTTGAAAACTTTGTAAACTTGATTTGGTGCTCATTTCCATACTTGAGATAGTTCTCTGTGGTTTTTCCCATATTGGGTTTCCACATAAAAATTTGCTCTCTCTCTCTCTCTCTCTCTCTCTCTCTCTCTCTCTCTCTCTCTCCTCTCTCTCTCTCTCTCTCTCTCTCTCTCTCTCTCTCTCTCTCTCTCACACACACACACACACACACACACACACACACACACACACACATGTGGTGCATGTTATTGTTTCAATTTTATTGCATATCTTGAATGTATGATTAAGTAGTTACAAAAAAATAATTGTATTAATTAAAAGATTTAAAATATATATGATATATTGATTCACCACCCCTTTTAGTATATCCCATGCTTAATAATTGGTATCAGAGCAGGTTCCTTTAGAAAGAGTTTTAATAGCTTGAAGGTAGATCAGGGAAAGCACGATGGCTGGAGCACATAAAAAGCCAAATACAAGAAGAGATTCAAGAAAAAGATTTTATATTATAAATATCTTAGCTCAACCAAAGACAGTGGAATCAATGACTCAGATGAAGAAGAGATTCTTTTCATGAACATACATGAAGATGCCTCCACAAGTAAAAGTATAGATGATCAAGAAAAAGAACATGATGAAAGCAAGGATGAAGCTGAGGTGAATATAGAAGGAGAAAATAATTTGTGCCTTAGAATAATTAAAATCTCTTGTGAAGAAGAATCAAATATTGAAGCTTCAGATCAAGAAAAATGAAAATGAGTCAAAGGAAATAATTGAATATCTATAAGCACACATTGAAGAAGCCAAAAATATTGAAGATCTAATAGCACAATTGTATAAGATAAGTAAAAAATGTGAAAGGTATGTTGTTGAAATTTCCACTTTAAAAGAAGATATTGAAAAAATAAATAAAGAAACCAATGATTCAAAATTTGAGAATAACACTAACATGTTGAATAAGATATTATAAAGTCAAATATTAATGCCAAATAAGACATGTATCAAATTTGAAAAAGAGAAAGGGGAGGCCACTACTTCCACATAAACTCAAGACAAGGTTCACACAAAAAAAGAAAAAGAGCTGTGTTGAAGCCCTTACAAAAGAGAAAATGAAAAAGGAAGAAGTTAATAATGTAGAGGCCAGCTCAAACAAAGAATCTTGGAGAGAACAAAGTTAAAAAAGACCACCAGGTCAAAAATACACAAACCAGAACAAGATTAGTAATTATTATTTTCATGGTTATTATTTTTATTGTAATGGTTATGGTCATAATAAAATAGACTATAGAAAAAAATCTAACAATTTTAGAAACGAGGAGAAGGAAACTCATACAGAGTCAAGTAGAAGCCATAAATATTTTGCTCCTCTATCAAGCTTTAATGAAGAATCCATAATATGTTACAAGTGCAATAATTCTGGACACATAGCCCAACATTGTAGAAGCATGTTTGAGTCAGTCAAGAAGGACCAATGCTTCAAGGCTCTATTCATCAAGAAGAGAGTCTAGATAGATTCATGGTAGAAGATGTGAACTAGGAATTTGACTAAAAAGAGGATATTAGTATGGTGTTAGTGAATAAAACCAAATCAAAAACACACTAAGCTAGCATCTTATTTCTTAGTTACTAGGGTGAGCTTGGTAATAAAAATAAATGATAAACACAACTAAAAATTAAGGAATAAAACACAAGAATTCCTTCACTTTTATTGGATGCTCCAAATGTCTTTGTAGTAGTGGCTTGCTTAGTTTTGTGCTCATAAATTCCTTGGCAATGAAAGTTTGGATACCTCTAGCTCTCCTTGGCACCTTCAGCTTTGGATTGGCTTGGATTGGAATCAATTTGGTATGAGAAAATTAATTTCAATGGCTTATTGAAGATATTTTTTCATTATAACTTTTCACCAAAATAGCTTAGAAATGATGTTCATAACCTCCCTATTTATAGATTTTTGAGATTGATCAGAATCAACATAAATCGTCCATATCAGGATTGAGATGTGTGGCTAAGGATTAATCCAATTATGAAAGTAAAATTGATAAATAGGCTCATCAATATTTGGGATAGAGGAGAAATTAAGAGGCATGGAGGGCTTTGATGAGGCATGGGAGGCATGAATCCTGATCCTTGTGGTATTTATGGCCTAGGAATGTCTTCCCAAGAAATGAGGTCGCCTAATTATGTAGATATTCAATATTCATTTTCAAAACACATTATTTAACAAGTTTCCATGGAATTATTAATTAGGATCTAATTTGGTTTAATTATATCTTAAGCATGATTAAACACTTTGTGAACAAATTACTCAAATTGATTAGAATGCCTTGTTATTAGTCCACAATTTGATTGTATTGGAATTGGAAGGCGATGTTAGATGCATTGGATCCATTATCCCATTTAGAATATTATTAATAGAAAATAACAAAATCACATTTATTTTGCAAGTGATTTGATAGAAAAGAGCAATCCAAAGCACTTAAGTGTAAAATTGGCATTTTGACTTGAAATAAATTGATCAAAGTTAGTTGGCCCATAAATTACACTACCCCATTTAATGATACTCTAGCCAAAATTAGCACTTGAATATGTCAGGTTTCACATCATTTAGCATGTTTTAGTGTTTTTAGGCCAAACTGTGCATTTTGGGTGGAAATTAGCCAAAAGCCTAATTGGAGTTCATTGGTGGCCAGATTTAGGTGTCTACAGTTTGCCCCTATTTGGGAAGATGTTGCAAACCATAAAAAAGCAATGTCTTCTTAAATAATGAGAAAAGGCTTGTATGCCAAAAAGAAGATGATAGTTGAAGAACAAATCTCTAAATGGTTGTTGGGAAGCCTATGATCATGCCTCCTTGAGGGAGTGGCCATTACATTTTTTGATGGATAGTCCCTTGAAAATAAATAAGAAGAAAGGTGGAATTAACTTGTGGTTGAGATTAATACAAATAAGAAAATGCTTGTATGCATTGATGTAAAAAGGATGTTGATTTACCTAAAGGTGGTTATAATCAAGAATAAAATTCAAAATAATGATTTGCCCATAGGTGGTTATAATCATTAAGCAAACCTAGATTGGTTAAAATTGATGGTGCCCAAGTTAGGGATGATAAGTAAGCATAACTTAAGGATATAACCTAGAATACAATTAAATATGAGTGGGTGAAAAGTGATGAAATAGATGAATATAAGAATAAGATTAATCAATGTGAATAATTTAGTTATACCAACCAATGAGGAGATGCTCATCTTTATTATCAATAATACAACTAGAATGGTCAATGGGTTAATTTGATCAAGGATGGGATGGAAGATTTGCCAAGGTGCCAAGGAGAAAATTATATGGCTCCATTAATTATAGACCTTTTTGAAGCTAATTTTTGTTGTAGCATGTGATGGTAGGCTTCATGATAGAACACCATGAATACTTGGCCAAAATATGCATAAGGACTAACTCCTGATCTAATAAACACTCGAAAACAATGCACCAATGATAAAAACTATGATGATAATGTTTATGTATGAATATGGATAGAATCAAGAATAATGTGCTCGAGGAATTACCCAATGAATACATATAGACTGAGTTGAGGCAATAGTGCTAAAATCAAACAAATAGACAAGCGAACAAATTAACAAACAAATAGAAAAAACAAACAAACAAACAACCTGAAATAAACAAAAAGCCTGAAAACAAAAGCAAAAAAAACCATCCTAACAATAACCATGCCCCAGTAAGGTGGATCAAGGCTAACTGACAAGGCTTTGATAGGACAAATGTTTTTGGATTTTTGAAATATTTGATTTTTTTTGGAATTTTGAGGTATCTTAACTCATTAGAGAATGACAAGATACCTGCTCATAAAATGGTGACAGTGTTTGGCTTAGGTTGCTCACAAAATTGTGAGATTATATGGAAAGGGGGGACTAAGGTGACCTCAACATGAATTGATCATGACCCACATAGTCTTAAAATGATCTCAATTCATAGTAATTCCATCCACACAAAAGGCAAGGAAAAACCAATTAGGTCCCAACAAGTTCTAAAATCCAGAAAATGCCCAATCAAATGAAAATAGTAATGGCAAGGTGATGAAATAATTCATGATAAATAAGTGTTACCCCTAGTTTTCCCATAGGTAGTTATAACTAGTATATAATGGCATAGGTCAATGATACTAATTTTCCCATAGGTAGTTATAATTAATAGAAAGACTGGTGAAATACTGATTTACCCATAGGCAGTTATAATCAAGCACACATAAACAAACATGGATATAAGATGAAAGATATCTTACTAGATAAACTATCACACTACTTTCATAGATTCTCATTTAAACATGGATCTAATTGATTATGAAACTTGATTGAAATCCTCTCACAAAAAAATGTGAGAAGAACCAAAGTAAACAAGATCAAAACAAGATTAGGTAGGATGACTAAAAATAGGCTTTGGTCTAGATAGGAATGGAATGATAGGATGACATGGTCTTGTTAAGAATAATTATGGCTAGATATATTGGATAAAATGGTAGTAAGGATGCCCCCAAGTGATGAGGTAAATGGAAGGATACACGATAATGGAAAAATAATATGTAATAACGATAATAGTATGGTAATGTGAAATGGTATGGTACATGTTTTTGGCCCAGGTGTGGTTTTTGATTTATGATTATATTTTTTTATTGAGATGGAGATGCACATCTTAATCAATAAATGATATAAATATAATACTTGATCATGTTAATTCCTAGGCCACATGTCATCTGAATAAGTACTCTGTCAAGAATGGCCTGTAGATTTTGTTATCAAGAATTCTTTTGTGATATTCATTGGTTGTTGATTCTGATTCCTTCAAACATCGAGACAAGGCATCTTTGTATCCTCTACAAAGGAAAGTGCAACCATGAATGGTAAAAAACTACAACTAATGGATGGTAAGTTTTATTGTTAAATAAAATGGTAGATGATAATGAAATGTGGAATGGTTGGGAAATAAATGAAGATCAGGATGTTTAGTCACACATAATGTTATTGATGCTAGATTTAACATAACTTTGGTTGTGGTGGGGCTGAAGACTTGTTCTCTCGATAGGACCACTAGATTGTCAGGGAAACCCCAGAACAATAAACATGCTCCAATCCCTACTGAGTCAGGATCTTGCTCTACCAATTAGAACACATGTGATTACTTCTTGTATTAGCAACTAAACACGAAAATATACCAAAATCAATAAGTAACTAGAAATATGAAACAACACAGGAATTAAGAGACAATACACAATTGTATTATATACATAGAAGAATATACAATAAGGAAGATGCCACTTCTTCCTCTACCTCAAAGGTTCGCCACACCTCAAGACCTTCTTCCCTCTCTCTCTCGGCCCCAACAATCAACTCCAATACAAAATTGATGTTCACCTCTCCAACCAGTCAGTAACACGCTGCCAGTTCACCAAGTACACAACCGTACTCCAAGTAGATCTCCTGCTCTCTGCTGCTACCTGTAAATCACTAGACCTTACTCACCATGTAGACATCTCTACACCCCTGAAGAACCCTTGTCCTTGCCTCACCAAGTCCTTATGATTCTTTAACCAGTACTCCAGTGGATCAGCTCCTTGACCTTGCAGACCTTGCAACTCTCCCTGATCATACACACTCAGCACCCCTTGGAACTAGGAGGAGCTACACTAGCTCTCTCTAAAAGCTCTCTATGGATTTCTAGCATGCTTTTACAATACAATCATGAGTCCATATATAGATCTCATCCAAACAATATTAGACAATAATACAATAATTAAATCCATAGCTCTCAGTCTCAGAATAGCTCTAAACATGCAAACATTTGGTTCGTCAACCAACTGCCCGTAACATACTCGCAGCTCGAACCACAGGTGACCGACGTCGATCCCTGGCTACCTGGGGGTGCCGACGCCGGCCGATCCATGACCGATGTCGGTTGCCTTCCTGTCTCCCTCTTGTCATCGTCGTTTGTCCTGACCAATGCCGGTGTCTATGACACATCACAACACTTCTTGCAACCTCCATAACTTCTCCTGTTTGCATCTTGGTGAAGCTTTTAGCTCCACAACCTAACAATCTCCCACTTGGAGATAAACAGCTGCACCTATACCTATATCTGTAGCCCATCTAATTTGTTTCCTAGTTTGTATCCCTCTTTAAGATGAATCCTGAAGACCACCCACCACACAACCTGTGATGCTATACCTGTCATTCAAGTAACCTACCACATCCGAACCTACACATCCATGTAGTAAAGAACTTGACCCTACATAACAAGAATCCCTGCTGCTAGTCCCACTGAACTGCCCTCCATTACTCCTTCCTCGAATTGGCTCCATACTTTTCGACAACCCCCACTGAATTGGGAAAACTTAGATCTACAATAGATCTCATGTGATTTCAAACCCTATTTCAAGCTAAGCTTGAACTGTCCAGCCATTGGTGTGCTTACCGATTCTGCATCCTGCGTAATAAACCTCGCCAACACCATCTTCACATCAGCTCCCACTGGAGATAAAATCTCCATGTCTCTTATGCCAAAGAATTTCGCTGCTCCAAATTCTTCATGACACACCTCTGAACTAACCTTACCTTTTAGCTCAGCAAATCCCTGTATGTACAAAACCTACTAGCAAACCATCCACATACAGTAACTAGATAATGTCGCGACTCATCATCCACCTGGTAAGAATAAAAAACAACACAATAGTTACACTGACATTGACTGAAGGCATGCTTAGTCATCCACCTATCAAAACCTGTACTACTGTCCTGCAGCTTCTTCAAGACCATATGCATTGGCCTTCTGTCTCATGTATCCATCCACTCTCTTCTTTAAAACGGGAATCCATCTCTCTCAGTGCTTTCTTCTAGCTGACAACTCTACCAACAAATACCTATTTGGTTCTTCTCCAAGGACTCACTCCTCATCCATGCCAAGCTCCCACTGTATCTGGACTCTACCTGCATTGCTTCTTCACATCCTCTTGGTTCTTGACCATCAGTAAGCAATATAAAGAAGGTGAACAACGAATATGAGGTTCACTTACCCTTTCTGACCTCCACATGAGTGTTTGAGACTTGCTGTCTGCCCAATATCCGTTCCAGTGACCGATCTCAGCCATCTCCCAATCTGCTCCCGACCGATGTCAGTTCCCTGCACTGACCCTGACTGCCGACGTCGTCTCCCTGGCCGACGCCGGTGCCCTTTATGCCGATGTCGGTTCCCTCATGACCGACATCGGTCTTCCTATTGCCGACATTGGTTCCTGTGTGACCGATGCCGGTACCTGTGTCTGTCTGTAAGTGACAACTTTTTACCTGCGAGCTCTCCATGGATCAAAGTCCTAATCAAATCAACCTTGCTCTGTCAGAATAAATCAGTTCTCTCACCTGATCTCTGTCCGTCATCTCCTCCATGAACACCAAGGCTTTCCAGTTCTTTATCTTGTCAAAAATGTCTGTCTTCTGCTTCAGAACCTGCATTCTCCTTCTACATATGTAACCAAGCCTACAAAGCCACATCTCTATAACAGAAGGTGAATCAGTAATATAAGTAGATAGATAAAGGATACCTACTTTCTTACCACCATCTAATTCAAGTGTATCCGCTGTGAGAGTTACAGTATATCTCCCATCACCCAAATTTCCTGAAGAAATTAGACTCATCTTCAAGACTGGTACCTACATGACTTCCTTCAACCACTGTGTGTCGTCCATCTGCAATTTCAGCTTCACTTCCCCTTTGTCAATAATCTGACAAGGCTCTCCAGCTCCTAAACCTAGGGCTGCATGGAAAGAGGCAACATAATCTATTATCCAAAATTCAACTTCATCCAAGAAACCTCCCAAAGCATCCTGTGCAACAACACCTGCAACATCTGCATCTTCAGTTCCTTCATGCTGATCTGCTACCAACCAACAATATCTTTTTCTCTGCTCTTTCTTTCCATCGATTAGACCATTCGTGCTATTCAGTTTCTCCATTCGTAGCTTACTTCCTTCTGCCATTGCTATACTCCCACTCAATCAGAAACCCCTGTGAGCAACCTGTAATCAATAAACACTACCAGATCTGAAACCAACTATTAGTAACCCAACCTGAAGCTCTGATACCACATGTCAGGAAAACCCCAGAACAATAAACATGCTCCAATCCCTACTGAGTCAGGATCTTGCTCTACCAATTAGAACACATGTGATTACTTCTTGTGTTAGCAACTAAACACAGAAATATACCAAAATCAATAAGTAACTAGAAATATGAAACAACACAGGAATTAAGAGACAATACACAATTGTATTATATACATAGAAGAATATACAATAAGGAAGATGCCACTTCTTCCTCCACCTCAAAGGTTCACCACACCTCAAGACCTTCTTCCCTCTCTCTCTCGGTCCCAACAATCAACTCCAATACAGAATTGATGTTCACCTCTCCAACCAATCAGTAACACGCTACCAGTTCACCAAGTACACAACCGTACTCCAAGTAGATCTCCTGCTCTCTGCTGCTACCTGCAAATCACTAGACCTTACTCACCATGTAGACATCTCTACACCCCTAAAGAACCCTTGTCCTTTCCTCACCAAGTCCTTATGATTCTTCAACTAGTACTCCAGTGGATTAGCTCCTTGACCTTGCAGACCTTGCAACTCTCCCTGATCATACACACTCAGCACCCCTTGGAACTAGGAGGAGCTACACTAGCTCTCTCTAAAAGCTCTCTATGGCTTTCTAGCACACTTTTACAATACAATCATGAGTCCATATATAGATCTCATCCAAAAAATAATTAGATAATAATACAATAATTAAATCTGCAGCTCTTAGTCTAAGAATAGCTCTAAACATGCAAACACTTGGTTCGTCAACCAACTGCCCATAACATACTCGCAGCTCAAACCACAGGTGACCGACGTCAGTCCCTGGCTGCCTGGGGGTGCCGACGCCGGCCGATCCATGACCGACGTCGGTTGCCTTCCTGTCTCCCTCCTGCCGTCATCGGTTGTCCTGACCGACGCCGGTGTCTGTGACACATCGCAACACTTCCTGCAACCTCCATAACTTCTCCTGTTTGCATCCTGGTGAAGCTTTTAGCTCCACAACCTAACACAGATTTTGTTATTGTTTGATCTTAAGAGTAGCTACCATCTGATTAGGTTGTAGATTGGAAGCTATTTTGATTTGATCTTTGATTTTGTCTTCATCAATTAGTGAAGAGATTTTGTGCTCAGCTATTGGTGCCTCAATGAGTTTTTCACCAATGAAGTTGTCTTGATTGTCCCATAGCACCTTTGAGAAGGTTTTACTAATGAACATTAGATTTTGACTTTGATTTTCTTCTAGTGCTTCTAAAAAAATTTCACTAGAAGATGCTGAGTTGGAACTTTGATTATATCCTAGTGCCTCTAAAACTTTTTCACTATGAGAGTGTCCTTCTACTACATGAATGTGGTATTGACCTCCTTGCTCTTTTTCAATTATTATGTCTCCATGGATGTAATTCAACAAAGTGTGATTCTATCGATCCTAATCAACACTTGCGGGATATAGAATGTCAATGATATGGCTATTTTGGTTGATGGTAATGGCTTATGGAATGAAAATGGAGTGGGGAGAGGCTACAAAATCCTTGTAGAAGATATTAGGATAAATTGTGTGAAAGCTAAAGTACTCATCCTTAAAAACTATATAAGGATCGCAAATGTACTCAAATTGATCTACAAGGCATGCGTAACTAATGTTGTAACAACCATGAACATATTCTTCTTCTAAATTTGATTTTAACTCAGGGGACTTTGATTTGATGTTGAGTCTAATGTTGATTTAGATTTTGATGGTAAATTTGATGTCGATTCAAGAATAGAACTTGAATCTAACTCTAATTCTTCATTTGATGGGTAATCTATTATAATGATGTCTTGTTGAATGTTTGGTTTTGGATAAGTGATGGCCTATGATGGCATAATAGGTTTCATAAAAATTGGTTTGTCAGAATGAGACTCCTCTAGGATTGGAAAAAGGTCAAGAGATAACTTCTTAGAGACTAGCTTGTCAATAGGAGGCTCTTGAAAAATAGGCACATGGTCAAGGTAATGATTTGCCCAAAGGTAGTTATAATCATTAAGAAGTGACTCAGTAAAGAGTGGCTCATTAGTGTGAGACTCCTCGATTACTAGGATAGTATCAATAGGTGATTCATCATAGGGTAACTTATCACAAATGGTTGATTCAACAAAAACATCTTGGATTGGTTGGTTCTCTTGGCCTTGGTTTCCAATGAGTTGGAAAATACTAGTTTTAAACACAACTTGGTCTTCAAAGGATTGGATTGGTTGAGATTTGGATGGGATTAGTAATGGAAGAGGAATGGTTTATGATTGGATAATGGTAGGGCATTGAGGATCATGATTAATTTTATGAGCCAAAGGACAAAGTCCTATGATGGTAACAATAGGGTGGTGTGGAGCTTGATTGCTCACATAAGTCAAAGGACTAGGTCTTGAAATGATGAAAGGGTATTGTGGAGCCTATTTGCTTACACAAGCCAAAGGATGAGGTCTTGGTATGTGAATGGTATGACATTGTGGTACTGGAATAGAAATGGTATGATGTGGTGGAGCTTGATTACTCACATAAGCCAAAGCATATAAGTCTTCCTTATAAACCATATCATCCTAGTTGTGAGTTAGCTCATAAGCATATTCTTGATTGTGTTTCACGTACTAATTATTATAAAGAGGGTATGGATTCATATCCCAAACAACATTATCTATAGTTGGGTCTTTAAATTCCTCACAAGCCTCTTCATTCCAATCAAGATTTTGATTTGGATTTTGTGGATTCTGACTATGTTCTCCATATGGAGTATTGTAGGGAGAATAATAAAAATCCTTAGAAAATATTTCTCTATAGGGGTTCTTAGGGGGATTTTATGCTGTCATTCTATCATAATTTGGATTTTATGTGACTCCAACATAAGTGTAGTAAAACATATCCATGTAAATGATGAAATATTAGAAATAAAAAGGCTTAGAGTTTTATAAACTCTAAAAAACTATGTCCAAAGGACAAATGGTTCAATCTTAGTCTAACTTGGTCAAAAAGTGGAGCTGTATCTCTAATGTGGTCTGAAAGTGGAGCTGTATCTCCAAAATGATTTATGCTATGACTTGGCATAAAATAGCCTAACATCAAATGTATAATGTCAAATGTCATATGCACAAAAGGTCAAGTGTCTGAATAAAAATTGGCATGTCAAAAGTCTAGGTCAAAGTGTTCAAAACAAGGTCTAAACTAGGAAAGGGAAAAGTTGAGTTAATAGGTATTTTATCCAAACACAGAGTCAAAATCTAGGCTCAAAAGAATAAGCATATGCTAGGACTTTTGGCCAAATGGCATCAAAATCTAGACTTGAAACAATGGCTGATGTGATTTGATTTAATCTAACAAGTTTGGAAACAACTTTGACATAAACCTGACACACATAATCAAACATAAACATGATCAATTAGAATAAGGCATAAGACAAAATGATCTTTGAGAAAGGCTATGTTCTCCCAAATAAAGGCACAAAAAATTATGAGGATAGGCATTAAATAAACAAACCATCAATAGTTTTCAAATTTGGGTAATCAATTAACTGAAGTTATGCAACCCAAAAGAGAAAAAATTGTGTATTAACCCCATCAATTAAGGCCTAAATAGAAATCAATCAATGTTTGAATCCAAAATTGACAAGGATAATTGAAAACTCAATGGTGAAAACTAGGATTTGACCAAACAAGCTAGACAAGATTGGATAGCATGACAACACAAGACAAAGGTTCAAATGGTATACATGACATGGTTTGAAACAAATAGTTTTTTGATACAAGGTAAACTAGTCTTGAAAAAATTTGAGCCTAATGGCATAAGTATGATTAAATGATGTGATCAATGATATGCTTAAAAAAAATCAAAGGCACAAATGGTTTGACATGATTTGGATAACATAACACTACCCTCTTCAACTCAAATGACACACACACAAACAAGTTTAGTAAAAATTTCAAGGCACAAGTGTGGTGTAAAATGGCCATTATAATGCCTCTTTAGACAAAAGAGACATATAAATAAAGTGGTTTCAACATGTTTTATACACAAACAAATAAGTTTTAGTCTCAAAACCACCAAGTAAGATAAATGACCAAAATACACTAAGTATAGTCATCCAAATCCTAACAAGGGTATGGCAACGTGGGGTTAATTAAACTATCAAGTTTCAAACATCTCTAAGAGAATTAGTTACACAATGACTTTCATGTCAAACAATAAAAAATAAAAGCATGAAAATTAAGTGACCACAACATTGGCTAGTTATAAAAAGGTCTAGTCCTTTTTACAGCCACTACCTCCTATTGTTCGCTCAGTGTAGTACGATGTCTAAATGTAGATACATCCCATGTGTAACTTTAAAGGAGTAAGAGAAGTCAATGCTGGGAGTTGAAACCCTAGGTCAAAGCTTTCCTAAATAACTCATGGGAGATAATGATGTCCCCCTCGCAAGCCAATATGCAATGAAATGAAAGACATAAAAACAAAGACTTTAGGGTCATTTTCAAGGTCACCCAGATTATGATGATTTTTTGGGGGAGTGCTTTAGATGACTTTATTTCTAAGCCTTAGACTAGGCTATTTGCAATAGGAATGGTGCTTTTGATTCCAAGGGTTTCTTAAAGGGGAGAAATAGAACATTATACATGTGGCATCCTCTTTTTTCCAAACAAAATCTAACTTAAACAACTAAATAAATACAAAAAAATGGAAAGGTGAGTTCATTTTTAATCCTGAATGGAAAATGAGGTGGTGTTCATTTGACCCCTTGGTCTTAGTTGTAACTTTGAAAACTAATGCTAAAAATACTTACTTAAGCACCTTAAATTTTACTTTAAACACCAAAATAATGTTTCTAATTCATTTTTAAGCATGTAAAAGGTGATATAAACATGTTTTTAGCAAATGTCAAGCTTAGTCCTATAACAAAAATGTTATCACGTCCTTTAACCTTGAAGTTATTTTGGGTTTGAAATAATGAACTTCAAAAAAAGAGCTCTTGGTTTTGTGTTTTTAAGAAAAACACAGTGACAGACCTAAGTTTTATAACTGATGATGGTTACACTTACTAACCAATGATGATTATCTAACTGACATAAATTATACTAATAATGACTGATGATGCCTATGCTAACTGATGATGGTTTTACTAACTAGCATCAGTTACTGTGTAAACTTGTGACAAAAAAATGGCAAAATAAAGTTAGAAAATCAAATTGCAAGAGTTTTAATGATCTAAATGAAGATCTTAAAGTTACATAATTATCTTCATGTGTGAGATGCATTCCATCCCACCGAGTATGCCATTATGTGAACTAGGAATTTGAATAATAAGAGGAGATTGGTATGGTGTTAGTGAATGAAACCAAATTAAAAACACACTAAGCTAACATCTTCATGCCTAGTTACTAGGGTGAGCTTGGTAACAAAAAAAAATGGCAAACATAACTAAAAAGTAAGGAATAAAATAAAAGAATTACTTCACCTTCCTTGGATGTTCCAAATGCCTTTGTAGTAGTGGCTTGATCAGTTTTGTGCTCATGAAGTCCTTGGCAATGGAATTTTCACTACCTCTATCTCTCCTTGGCACCTTTGGCTTTGGCTTGGATTTGCTTGGAATAATTTGGCATGGTAACACTAATTTCAATAGCTTCTTGAAGATATCTGTGCATTATAACTTTGCACCAAAATAGCTTAGAAATGATGGTCATGGCTTCCCTATTTATAAATTTTTGAGATTGATCAGAATCAACTTGAACCATCCATCTCATGATTAAGATGTGTGGCTAAGGATTAATCTAATTATGAAATTAAAATTTATAAATAAGCTCATCAATATTTGGGATAGAGGATCAATTAAGAGTCATGGAGGGTTTTGATGAGGCATGGGAGGCATGAATCCTGATATTTGTGGCATTTATGGCCTAGAAATGTCTTCCTAAGAAATGAGGTCCCCTAATGATGCATATATATTCAATATTAATTTCAAAAACAAATTATTCAATGAGTTTCCATGGAATTCTTAATTAGGATCTAATTTAGTTTAATTAGATCTTAAGCATGATTAAGCATTTTGTGCATAAATTACTCAAATTGATCAGAATGCCTTGTTATTGGTCTAAAATTTGACTGAATTAGAATTGAAAGGTGATGTCAGATGCATTGGATCCATTATACCATTTAGGATATTATCAATATAAAATAATAAAGGCACATGTCTTGTGCATGATATTTGATAGGAAAGAGCAATCCAGAGAACCTAGGTGTGAAATTAGCATTTTGACTCAAAATGAATTGATCAAAGTTAGTTGACTCATAAATTATACTACCCCATTTAATGATACTCTAGCCAAAATTAGCACTTGAATATGTCAGGTTTCACATCATTTAGCACATTTTAGTGTTTTAAGCCAAATTTTGCATTTTGGATGGAAATTGGCTAAAACCCTGATTGGAGGTCATTAGTGGCCAAATTTAGGTGTCTACAAAAGAAACAACTTGAAGAGTCTATATTAATCAAGATATATTTACATGCAAGAAATGATTAACATCCATGGTTCATCAATAACAGATGTTCGAGGAACATAATAGGAGACAAAATCAAGTTCATAACTCTAAATAATATCAATGGTGGCACAATGAACTTCAGAGACAATACCACTACCAGGATAACCAAAAAAGGTACATTAAATTTGGATAATGGTAGAACAAATACTAAGAATGTATTTTATATAGAAGGTCTTAAGCATAATCTATTGAATGTAAGTCAAATGTGTCATCAAGGACACACATTAAATTTTTATATAGAAGGTTTTGAGATTAGAAGAAAAGAGTCATATGTGTTGATTGTAGATGCTCAAAGGATAGGCAATAATTTATATATGTTATCAGATATCAAAGGTCAAAAATGTTGTATTTGAGTCAAGTTGAGGAAGGTTGGATATAACACAAGAGAATGGGATACATAAATTTTGACAATCTTGTCAACACTAACAAAAATCAAGTAGTTAGAGATCTTTCAAAGATTAATAAGCCCCCGAACATGCTTTGTGAACCATGTCAACATGGGAAGCAATATAAAAGATAGTTTAAGACAAAGGAATATTCGACTACTCGGATGTTATAGATTATTCACACTAACCTGTGTGGGCCTACCAGAACTCAAAGTACTCAAGGTGAGAAATAATTCATGTTGCTTATTGATGATTTTACATGTGTGACTTGGGTGATGTTTTTGAAGAAAAAATTAAAAGCTTTCAGCCACTTCAAAGCATTCAAGGCTTTAGTTGAGAGTAAAACTAGTTTGAAGATTAAGTGCCTAAGATCATATCGAGGAGGAGAATTCATGTTAGATAAGTTTATTGAGTATTGTGAAGACCATGGGATAAAGAAACATTATTCAACAACCAAAACTCCATAGAAAAATGGAATAGTTGAGAAAAAAATATAATAGTTTAGGAGATGGTGAGGATAATGCTAAATAAATCCAAGATACCAAACAAATATTAGAGAGAGGAAGTAGGCAAAATAGTGCATATCCATAACAAAGAATTATTGAGAGTCAACAGTGACAAGAATCCCTATGAGTTATGGAAAAGGTAAACCAGATACTATTGATTATTTCATAGTTTTTAGCAACAGATGCTTCATAAAGAGAGTCGATGAACAATTGGGTAAGTGTAAATCCAAAGTAGATGAAGGTATATTTATTGGATACTCTAGTAAAAGTAAAGCTTACAAATGTTATATCAAAATAATTAAGAAGATAGTTGAAATAATAATTGTCGGGATAGATGAAGATGTAGCATAAAGAGCCAGTGGTCCGGTAGACATTCCTAAAATCATTAAAGAAAAAGATTTTGAAGAATTAGATAGAGATGAGAAGAAGGAATGAAAGGACACCAAAACCCCATCCAAATATATCTAGAGAAATCATGATGAAAGTGACATCATTGGTAACATAAATGAAAAAGTTCACACTAAAAGAATGATGGTAAGTGAATTTGAGACAGTTAATTTTTATTTATTATCCAAAATTCAACCTAGAACTTTTTCATAAGCTAGACATGATGAGCATTGGGTTAAATCAATGGATGAAGAATTAAATCAAATAGATAAGAATGATACTTGGGAATTAGTTCCTAGATTGAAAGATCAAAATGTGATAGGAACAAAATGGGTATAAAAAAATAAGTTAAATGAAGATGGTGAAGTTACCAAGAATAAATCAAGGTTAGTATGTAAAGTATATGCTCAAATTAAGGGTATAAATTTTGAAGAAACTTTTGCACCAGTGGCAAGGCTAGAGTCTATCAAGATGTCTCTTACATATGTAGTGTTTAATAATTTCAAAGTGTTTCATATGGATGTTCAGTCTACTTTACTAAATGGAAAATTAGAAGAGGAGGTCTACATTGAGTAGCTTGAGGGATTTGTTCTCTCAAATGACAATAGATATGTGTGTAGATTGAAGAAAGCACTGTATGGATTGAAAAAAGCTCCTAGAGCTTGGTATGAGAGGCTTGATAGGTACCTATAGGATCAAGGCTTCAAGAGAGGTTTTTTTGACATTAATCTCTACATAAAAATAGAAGGTGAGCACTAGTTGATTATTGTGGTATATGTTGATGACATAATCTTTGAAGGTAATAGTGAAAAGATGACAAAATAATTTTTTGATAATATGCAAAAATAACTTGAGATGTTTATGCTTAGAGAACTGTCATTTTTGTTAGGATTGCAAATATCTCAATCAAATAAAGGTATTTTCATATCTCAAAGCAAATATTCCAAAGAAATGTTGAAAAAAATTGGTTTTGAGGATTGTACACTAGTTGGAGCACCAATGGGTATAGGGAACAAGGTGAGTAAGGATGAAGATTTACTTGATGTAGATCAGTCCTTATATAGATCTATGATTGGTAGTCTTTTATATCTGATAGCATCGAGGCCAGACATCATGCATGTAGTAGGCATGTTCATGAGATATTAAGCAGCTCTAAAGGAGAGTCATGTTCATTTAGTGAAGAGAATATTCAGATATGTCAAGGGGACATTGGATTATGGATTTTGGTATCCCATAGATAGATATTTCACTTTGGTTGCTTATACAGATTTAGATTAGGTAGGTTGTTTAGATGATAGGAAGAGTACAAGTGGAGGAGATTTCTTCCTCAATAATAGATTAGTATCTTGGCTAAGCAAGAAGCAAAACTCAATATCAATTTTTATAGCTAAAGCAAAATATATTATAGTAGTGTTGTATTGTACTCAAGTGATTTGGATGAAGCAAACTTTAGAAGACATCAAGGTAAAATATGATGAACCTATCTCTATTTACTATAGCATAAGTGCTATTAATATATCTAAGAATCCAATGATGCATTCAAGGACAAAACATATTCCTATCAGATATCACTTCCTGAGAGAATAGATTGCAGATTAGCAGATTAAGTTGGAATAAATCAGTAATATAGAATAGATTATATATATCTTCATAAAGGAACTACCAAAAGACACATTTGAGTATTTGTGAGATAAGTTAGGAGTAATTTCTTTTACTTCTTACCATTGAGGATCAAAATTAGTTGAGGGGGAGATAAGTGTTAGCTTCAAGGTAGACCCTTTATCATTGATGTCAAAAGGGGAGAAGTATAAGAATAGGTTCAAAAAATAAGATACTACAGTAAGGGGGAGGTACTATATGTTTTTAATTGGTTTAGTTTGCAGTTTGTGTAGGTCTCAATTTTAGGTTGGCATGTGTAGTACAAGTTTTAAAATATGGTAGTTTCAATTTTAGGTTGCCATCAATTACAAAGGGGGAGATTGTTTGAAATATTGTCATTGATGTCAAAGGTCTAGAAGTATTGGTGATAAAGGCCCCATATCATTTAATGTCTTAAGGTGTTTTTAATGTTCATATCTTAGCTAAAGTGTATTAATATTAATTGAATATTAATAGATATATTCTTGGTTACATAAAGACAAAAGAGGGCCCATGAGGAAGTCAAAGAGTCACCAAGTAAAGACAAAAGAGGAAAAGGGTTCATTTTCCCATGAAATATCACCTTGAGAAATTTGAATAGTCACCATATAAAGACAAAAGAGGGAAAGGATGATTTTCCTCATGAAGGCTCACCATGTGACTTTTCAAATGAAATAATTCAAAAGGTCATGCAAGTTTGGCACCATTTTCCATGTGAATTGAAAGGTCTTAAAGGGTGAATGCCAAAGGTCATTTGGAAAAATATAAAAGGAGGCTTGGAAAGCCATTTGTAATATGTAAGTGCATGGTTTGTAATTGTTTTATATATCTTAGAAGAGAAGAGGAGAGAAAATAAATAGATATAGTAGTGTTCTATCATTTGTTGAGAAAGCAACATTGAGAGATAGTTGTGTTTTATACACAAGAGGGGTTGGTGCTCTTGTGGGTGGGTTCTCACAAATCATTGTTGTGTTGGTACTTAGTAAAGAGGTTGTTTCTCCTACAATTTGGTGCTTGAGAAATTCATAAACTTGAGTTGGTGCTCATTTACATACTTGAGATAGTTCTTCATGGTTTTTGCCACATTGGGTTTCCATGTAAAAAATTGCTCTCTCTCTCTCTCTCTCTCTCTCTCTCTCTCTCTCTCTCTCTCTCTCTCTCTCTCTCTCTCTCTCTCTCTCTCTCTCTCTCTCTCTCTCTCTCTCTCTCTCATGTGGTACATGTTATTATTTCAATTTTATTCCATATCTTGAATGTATGATTAAGTGGTTAAAGAAAAGGAATTTGATTAAGTAAAAGATTTAAAATATATATTATATACTAATTCATCCACCCTCTCATTATATCCCATGCTTAACAAAGGGGGAGTGGTGGGAGCAAATCCAACCCAAAATACTAATCCCATTTTAAGGGCATTTTGTGGTTAATCAAGAACAATTAGGGTTTGGAGGAAAAATACAAAAAATTATTATTTTTTCATAGGATTGGAGAAGTGCACACATACATAATCACATTCTAGGTGTAGGCACAAGGCTCCCAAAAGTTTTAGAACCCTAATGTGCATAATGACACTACAACTAAACCTTGGCAGTGTCAGTTGTTGTAGGCATCTAACTTTTATAGCACTGTTGAGGAAGATTTTTACATATTATTTCTAATCTAATTAGTTGATGAATTACATATAGAGAATTTCCATATTTAGTGACATCATCCATGATAAACATGCAAACATAATGAGCTAAGTACATCATCCCTCTCTTACTTTGTCATTTCTAAATTAAGTAATTACAATTTTGATCAACCTGTTTCAATTTAGATTAATGTATGTATTGCCATAATTATTGTAATCTGAATTAATACATAGTTTCTTTTTTTTATATCTCTTAGGGGTAAAATAAATGTAACATTTTGGTGAGCTCAATCATTACTTTGACCACAAAACTCTAGGTTTCCTTCTACATTAGGGTTCCATAATATTTTTAGGGTTTCAAATTTATCCCCTATTATGGGTTGAATGTCATATACATATTTTTATTTCCCCTTGTTATATGGAAAAATACACTTATTTTCTCTCATCTATCTTAATATTCTTTCATGCATTTAGATATTTTAGGGTTTGGGGTTTATACCTTTTGTTTATAATCCCACATTCTAGAGGTGTAAAATAATTCATCACATATTTTATTCCCATAAGGTTGAGATTTATATTCTCTTAAGTTTATTCTACAATCTCAAAACCTTTTAAAAAGACTATTGAGTTAGACATATCATTGGTAGACTCATTTTTATCATGTTGTCCCTTATCACTATGATAATGAAAATATTATACAAGAACATGTTGATAATGAAAATATTGATTTAAATAAAAACAATATACATTTATATGAAGCACTATAGCATTTCCATGTTTGTACTATAACTAACACAAAAAATATCTATAACGATGACAATAAAACCTAGGATGTACAACATATGCACAAAAAACTAGATAATATTGATCAAATTAGACAATGGTTGCATAGCAATGCTGTCACAAGTAGTTTATCATGAAATTCAAATAAATTCCATATGTTAACAACATCCATGTCTATAGAGCCTTCTATGATCCTTGATTTAACATTACAAGAACATAATTCACAAAGTTAACAAAATACTATACTAAAAATGTGTGTTGACAAGATATTGATTGCTTTACTATTAATTATACATTGGTCCATAGCTCGTTTGTCACATCAAAAAAGGATATCAAATTATAATTACCAAAAAATAACTGAACATGGTAAAAATAATTATGAGCCATTACAAAGAAATATTGAGGGACATAATAATCAAGGCATTATTACAGAAGAATAAATAGATACAAGGGTACCTAGGATGAACACCTCACCTTCATCTTCAAAAAAATTAAAAGAGAAAATATCATACATGCCTTGCAAGAATTGATGAATGGATCAAATGACTATCCTAATATTCATAGAATATGGATATAGGAAAGAAGAGGAGGATATTACATGAAGTATCTAATTCTTAGATAAATTATGTGATGCAAAAAAGGAACTACAACATAATCTATATTTCAAAGGTTTGATGGGTATATTACACTACCGATTTATTATGGGCCAAAAGTTGTGGACACATTAATATTTTTAATGCATACTATAGAGAAATTATAGGCTACACTTGGATAATATTGGCTAGAGAAAAATTTAGATATCTTCAATGATTAAAAAAATGAATTACATTAGAAGATGATAAAAATTACATAAGGAAGAAAGAATGATTGACAACAAGCCAAAAATTTGAGAAAAAAAAATTGCACCACATAATGAGGTAACACTAAGAATTATAGGTAACATTAAGAGTGACATAATAATTGAGAATAAATGATTACAAGAGGCACAAAAAGGAAAATAAGGTACCAAATCCTATGATTCTAGTGATGATGACATATGGATATTTGATATAATATTATATATTGAGATAAACACTGTGTCATGTGATCCAAGACCATTACATCAACCACTCAATGATACTATAGTTTAGTTTCAACACATCTTATTATTCATACCTTCTTATTATTTTATTTCCTTATCACATTATCTTGATATGATTAGTTGATTACTCCATTCTTATATTTTCAAATGGATGTCAGCATATGTTTTTGTTTTGATCATTCTTCTAATGCTTGGTTTTGAATACATTATTTTGTTTCATTGGCCCATGTTTTTTTTTTCTTATCCTAATATGAAGATTCTTAATAGTATCTTATGATTACATATTCATATAAATCCTTTACATTAATATGTTTTCAATTTCCATTCTTTGAAGTGTATTATACCTCGATGTGGCATACTACTTTCCCACTATCCATCTTGAATATTTATGCTACATTTTTTCATGACGGAAATTGATCTTACATGATCAGATTTATTCTATGCCTACACATCTTATGACATTTTTGCACTGACTATTTATCATTGTGTTCATCCACCTATTATGATTCTTTTACATACTACTTTGAGACATGATTTTATCATATAGAGGAAGCATATCACTTGCCTTATCATATTACTTTCTTACCACACTTAGTGCATACTATGTGATGACATATGGTATTAAATATTTAGATCCATATTATTGTTATATTATATATCCTTGTCCCTTGGCCTTTATTTATTTACTAAGTACTTTTTTAATACTGATAGTTCAAAAAAGTGCAATAAAATTCAAAAAAAATTAAAAATTCAAAAACATTCAAATATTCACAAATATAAAAATAGGGCATATACATGGATTGCTTTGATAATATACTAAGTTTTTTTATGTCATTATTCATACACATGGTGAATTACATATCCATTTTATATACACATACATTTCATGGTATACATGACTTGGATGTAATACATTTAGGTTATATATGAGACATGGACATATATATGTGTGACATTACTCACACTCACAAGGAAATATTTTAACATTGGGGGCATGATTATGTTATGGGAATATTGGTAAATTTTTAAGGTTATATATTTCTATGAAATTCAATTGATTATATTGAGCTACCTAGATTATTTATACATGACTTACTCTTGTTCATACTTTTAAAATGTTACTTCTTATGGATATTATGTTTTACTATACTAGATAGTGACATTGATTGATTATGCCAATTAACATTGCTTGCTCCATGCTTATTTGATTTTGATTATTATGACCTTGCTTGATAATTTATGTGCTCTATATTCTATGAGTACATTGATCATGTCTAGTTGAGTCATGTGTTAGTTGTGTTAGAGGATCCTATAATCAATGTCATGGCCATGTCATTTTTACATCGGGTCATATTTGATTCATGTCTCATATTATTTTGTGATGTGTGTGCTTATAGCTTATTCACTATGAAATTGTGTGCATGTGCATGTTTATATACATTTTTATGGAAAAAATTGACTATTACTATGTGCTTGATACTATGATTTATATCAAACACATTTTTATTATGTGTTATGTATATCTACTTGATGTTTTCATGATTTATATCATGCATCTACTATGATTATAATTATTGTGTGCTTCATTGACATATTTGGTTACATCTGACAACTAGTTTCAAAATGAATTATCATGATCATATCTTGTGGGCTAATAAAAAAACTAACACCCTTGACTTGGATTACATTTTTCATAAGTACATGCAGTGTTCATAATATTTCTATGAGGACATAATTTATCATGTTTGTACATATAATTTATATCATTATAATTTTTCTATACAACACATGATACACATAACTCTTTATTTTTATATGGGTGACTCACAAGATTTATCCCTCATATATAAGGAGGACACAAAAGGGATTTTTTAGAGATTCAAGACATGTTAGATAGAGCATTTCACATTATAAGATAGATTATATGTTTATATGGGTTAAATCGAGTAGATTAAGACATATTCTACATGATTTTGAGAAATAATTGTTAGGTTGTGGAGCTAAAAGCTTCAACTATTGCAAACATGGAGGAGGTTGCTGAGTTCCAGGGAGACCGGTGTCGGCAGATTGCAGTGCAGAATGAAACCAACATCGACAAGTGTGAGCTGAAGACAACCGGCATCGGCAGGAGGTCAGCTGACGTCGGTCACCTCCAGGCAGACAGGGACCGATGTCGGTCACCTATGTGTTCCAAAACTGTTCGTTGCATGAATAGTTAGTTAGTTGAATTGAGTGTTTGCATGTTAAAGGCTAATTATAGTCTTGAGTTGTGTGTCTAATTATTGTAATTAAGAAAGTCTAATTATTGTATGCATGAGATCTATATAATATACTCATAAGCTATATTGTAAGAGTGTGATAGAGAGTAAGAGAGCAAAATAAGCTCCTTCAGAGAGTAAGAGAGCAATGGTGTGTTCCTCCTAGTGCCACAATACCAAGTGTGGGTACTGGTTTGGAGAATCAGAGGGGTTCTTCATTTATGTATGATCTTGGTCAACAAGAGTGCAGGACCACATTTGGAGATCTACAGTGGTGAGTAAGGTTTAGTGATTTGCAGGTAGTAGCAGAGAGTAGGAGATCTACTTGGAGTATGATTGTGTACTTGGGGTACTGGCAGCATGTTACTGACTGGTTGAGGTGAACATCAATTCTATATTTGAGTTGATTGTTGGGACCAAGAGAGAGAGGGAAGAAGGTCTTGAGGTGTGGCAAGCCTTTGAGGTGGAAGAAGAAGTGGCATCTTCTTTATTGTATTTTATTATGAGTGATTATTAATACAATTGTGTATTGTCTCTCATTTCCTGTGTTGTTTCATATTTCTAGTTACTTATTGATTCTAGTATAATTCTGTGTTTAGTTTCTAATACAAGGTAATCATATATATAATTTTATTGGGGAGAGTAAGATCCTAACAGTTGGTATCAGAGCTTTTGGTTGGGTTACTAACAGGTGGTTTTAGATCTGGTTAGTGTTTGTTGATTACAGGTTACTCACAGGGGTTTCTGATTGAGTGGGAGTATAGCAATGGCAGAAGAAAGTAAGCTACGAATGGAGAAACTGAATAGCACGAATGGTCTGACTGATGGAAAGAAAGAGCAGGGAAAAGAAGATTGTTGGTCGGTAGAAGATCAGCATGTAGAAGCAGATGTTACAGGGGTTATTGCACAGGTTGCTTTGGATAAAGTAGAATCTTGGTTTACAGATTCTTTTGCCTCTTTCCATGCAGCCTAAAATAGAGCATCTTTTCATGGGTATGTCTTTGGAGACTTTGGAGAGATTTATTTAGGAGCTGGTGAGCCTTGTCAAATGGTTGGTAAAGGGGAAGTGAAGCTGAAATTGCAAATGGATAACACACAGGTGTCGAAGGAGGTCATGCAGGTACCAGTCTTGGAGATGAGTCTAATTTCTTCAAGAAAGTTGGGTGATGGGAGATGCACAGTAACTCTCACAATGGATGCAATTGAATTAGATGGTGGTAAGAAAGTAGGTATCCTTTATCTATCTACTTATATTACTGATTCACCTTCTGTTACAGAGATGTGGCTTTGTAGGCTTGGTTACATATGTAGGAGGGGAATGCATGTTCTTAAGTGGAAGACAGATATCTTTGATAAACTTAAGAACTGGAAAGCCTTGGTGTTCATGGAGGAGATGACAGACAGAGATCAGCTGAGAGGACTAAATTATTTTGAGTAGGTCTGTGTTGATATGGACAAGGGTTTGACCCAAAAGGAGCTCACAGGTAAAAAGTCATCACTCACAAGCGAACACAGGTACCAGCATCAGTCAGGAGGAACTAACATCAAACAGATAGGCATCGACGTCGGTCATGTGCATATCAACAGAGTCGATGGTGTTGGGAAGCAGGAACTGACATCGATCATATAGTGACTGATGTCAGCAACAGGTACATCGGCATCAGTCAGGGGACCGACGTCGGTAGACAAGGTCAGTCACAGGGAATCGACGTCAGTCGGGAGCAGATTAGGAGATGGCCGAGATTAGTCACTGGAATGGAATTGGGCGTACAACAAGCTATCAACAAGTCTCAAATGCCCATATGGAGGTCAGAAAGGGTAAGTGAACCTCATATTCATTATTCACCTTCTTTATATTGCTTATTGATGGTCGAGAACCAAGAAGATGTGAAGAGGCAATGCAGGTAGAATCCAAAAATAGTGGGAGCTTGGCATGGATGAGGAGTGTGAGTCCTTGGAAAAGAACCAAATAGGAGTTTGTTGGTAGAGTTGTTAGCTAGAAGAAAGCACTGAGAGATGGATGGATTCCAAAGTTAAAGAAGAGAGTGGATGGATACGTGAGACATAAAGCCAAGGTATATGGTCTTGAGGAAGTTGCAGGACAGTGGTACAAGGTTTGAAAGGTGGATGACAAAGTAGGGCTTTAGTCAATGTCAGTGTAACTATTGTGTTTGTTCTTACCAGGTGGATGATGAGTCAGGACATTATCTAGTTACTGTATGTGGATGGTTTGCTAGCAGGTTTGTACATACAAGGTTTTGCTGAGCTAAGGGTAAGGTTAGTTCAGAGGTATGTCAGGGGGAATTTGGAGTAGAAAAATTCTTTGGCATAAGAGACATGGAGATTTTGTCTCCAGTGGGAGCTGATGTGAAGACGGTGTTGGTGAGGTTCAAGATGTAGAATTGGTAAACACACCAAGGGCTGGACAGTTCAAGCAGAGCTTAGAACAGGGTTCGAAATCACATAAGGTCTAGTGTAGGCCTGAGTTTTCCCAAGTAGTGGGAGCTATCAGAGAGTTTGGAGCCAATTCGGGGAAGGTAGATTCTCAAGTACTTGAGAGGGACTAGCAGTAGGTTAACATGTTATGCAGGGTCAAGGACTTCACTACATAGATATGTAGGTTTGGATGTGGCAGGTTACTTGGATGACAAGAAAGGCATCACAGGGTGTGTGATGGTTGGTCTTCAGGGTTGAGCTTAAAGAGGGATACAAGCTAGGAATAAATTAGATGGTGTACAGGTACAGGTATAGTTGCATCTATTTATCTCCAAGTGGGAGATTGTTAGGTTGTGGAGCTAAAAGCTTTAACTATTGCAAACATGGAGGAGGTTGCTGAGTTCCAGGGAGACCGATGTCGGCAGATTGCAGTGCAGAATGAAATCGACATCGGCAAGTGTGAACTGAAGACAACCGGCATCAGTAGGAGGTCGGCTGACATCGGTCACCTCCAGGCAGACAGGGACTGACGTCGGTCGCTTGTGTGTTCCAGAACTATTTATTGCACGAACAGTTAGTTAGTTAGTTGAACTGAGTGTTTGCATGTTAAAGGCTAATTATAGTCTTGAGTTGTGTGTCTAATTATTGTAATTAAGAAAGTCTAATTATTGTATACATGAGATCTATATAATAGACTCATAGGTTGTATTGTAAGAGTGTGCTAGAGATTAAGAGAGAAAAATAAGCTCCTTCAGAGAGTAAGAGAGCAATGGTGTGTTCCTCCTAGTGCCACAGTACCAAGTGTGGGTACTGGTTTGGAAAATCAGAGGGGTTCTTCGTTTATGTATGATCTTGGTCAGCAAGAGTGCAAGACCACATTTGGAGATCTACAATGGTGAGTAAGGTCTAGTGATTTTCAGGTAGCAGCAAAGAGTAGGAGATCTACTTGGAGTACGGTTGTGTACTTGGTGTACTGGCAGCGTGTTACTGACTGGTTGAGGTGAACATCAATTCTATATTTGAGTTGATTGTTGGGACCGAGAGAGAGAGGGAAGAAGGTCTTGAGGTGTGGTAAGCCTTTGAGGTGGAAGAAGAAGTGGCATCTTCTTTATTGTATTTTCTTCTGAGTGATTATTAATACAATTGTGTATTGTCTCTCATTTCCTGTGTTGTTTCATATTTCTAGTTACTTATTGATTCTAGTATAATTCCGTGTTTATTTGCTAATACAAGGTAATCATATATATACTCTTATTGGGGAGAGTAGGATCCTGACAATAATTGAGACATTCAATGATATTTTGGGACATGTGGGTCATATGGGGCATGGAATTTGTTCATGAAAAAACATTTTATATTTTTATTTATTGAGAATTAGTGAAGAGTGATGGTACTACATAAGCACTTTAGGTTTATATATGTCTACAATGGTTGTTCCATTTACATGAAACTTGATTTTAGGGTTCCACAAAAGGGTGTTTTATTACCCAGGGTGGTGTGGTTGAGGTTATTATGCCATCTAAATTATAAAGCCACTTTTTCAATGGTAGTTAGTTATTTTATACTCCTCAACTCATATTTTTAACATTTATGTCTCCTTAAGGCATGTTCACCCCATGGGTTTCTCTAATTAAGTTCAACACATGATATCTTGGTTCATATACCATTAGGTGTATTCATTATGTAGCTCTTCAATTCCAAGTTTTTGAATGCTTCAAATTATTTTAGATTTGTTATTGTGAGAGGACATTGATTTATACATGTTTTTTGAAAGTTTCATGTGGTTAAAATGATCCATTTTGGCTATACCTATCAACAACAAACATGGTTACCACATGTACCGATTTTAATTCTTTTAATTTAAGATTTATAAAACTAGATTAAAAATGAGGCATTTGTAGACACCTAAATTTGGTCTTTGGCACTTTAGCAACATCAACTTTGACATAAATTGACACACTTGGAAATTGTGCATATATTTAAATATTAAACACACTTTCCCTCTATCTATCTAATTATATACTATCTTTTCCACCTCTACTCACCATATATATTTATTTACGATCAATTGACTCTATACAAGAACCTTTCTAAATCCTAGACATACATGATCCACATTTCATATCTATGTTTTTAACTTCTAGGAACATATTGGTAAATCCAAAAAATATCAATTATCATAGGTGTCTCCTTTTGATAACAATGTATAGGATCCATCAACAATTTTTTTTGAAATTGGTAAGTCTCCAATAGGTCTTCTTAGACATGTCTCATGGGTTAGTCAGACTAGAAAAATAACGAAGAATCATCTATAAATATAAATCACCCCTAAGGTTATCATTCACTTGGAAAGTCTTAACAACATTGATAAATCACCTATCACTCTCTTGGAAATATATCAAAAGGCATACACACATCTTAGACTTTTAGGGAGAAACTTTAGATTAGTACATAGATAAAAATTTGAATATGTAAAGCCAAAGTTGTATTGTGTTCTGTCAAAGATCAAAATATAGCATTATATTCTATATTATTCAAAATATTACACACATATGTAAGTGGGAGAACTACTTACACTTTACACCTTATTCAAATTATTAGAATGTAGATAATGCTTAGCCATTCGGTGAGGAAAGGTTTTTGTCATGCCAACCCAAAATACTAACATTTTTTAAAGGGCATCTTGTGGTCAATCAATATAATAGCTTTTGGATAAAAGAGACATAAAATAAGTATTTATGTGCAAGATCAGAGTGATGGGCACACATAGAATCATATTACAAGTGCATGCACAAGGTTCCTAGAAGTTTTATACCCCCACTATGTGTAGGGACACTGCTAATGAAACTTGATAGTGTCAGCTACTAGAGGTATCATACTTTATTGGCACCATTCAGTTAGGTTTTGAGCCATATTTTTTTATCTAAATGGTTGAATAAGTAGACACAAAGCATTTTGAGATTTAATGATGTCATCTATGAGCAATAGATAGAAAAAATTAGATAATTACATCATCTATCTCTTCTTTTATCATTATTTTAAAATCAATTAGTCACAATTTTAATCAACTTATTTCAATTCAAATTAATTTATTTATTGCCATATTTTTTGTAATATGAATTAGTGCATAGTTTTTACTATTTTATATCTCTTAGGTGTAAAATAAATAAAACAAGTTAAAGGGGTTTACTGGAGACCCTCTAATTTTATTTCTTCTTAAAGATAAGACTGGTGCATAGGTTACCTTATCCTTTTTTTGAATGAATCATGCATCATATTAATGAAGAAGAAAAACATGTTACATGTATGATCAAAAAGATAGGTGGTATGGTAGCACACCCCAAAATTAAAAAAAATTAGAGACACACTAATTAATTAATTTTTTTAAAAAAAAAACCTCCTCCATATCTACTAATGCTAGGTTCCTTATCCTTTTGAAGAAAATAATAATTAAATTAATTAAAATTAGTTCCATATAAAATTATATTCTATCCTATTTATTTACACTAATAAATGGTAATAAATGAATAAAGAAATGCCATCCATTTTTACATAAACAACATAATGCATTTCTTCCTGTGAATGATTAATTATTTTATGAATACTTGACTTTCAAAATAAATTTATATTTTTCAAAAAACAACCAGTAGTGTCACTCCAAGACTTACATAATTCTTGTAAAAATTAAACCAATGTTAATTGAAAATAACATGAGATCAAAATAATAGAAGATAGTGCAAATTTTAATTGTAATATATTGATCATCCATATAATATGTGCTCAAATTAATTTCAACTTCTAAAAATATAAATAATGTTATCGGTTAGTGATCCTATAACATGAGTTTAAATAATAACCAACCATTAGAATTAGATTCATTGATATCTATGACTTATAAGGCACTTTCAAAATAATTTATCTTAATTTAATCATACATGTTCAAAGATATTAGATACTAAAAACTTAAAAAAATTGAAACATGCATCATATATATGAATAAAGAAACATAATACAAGTAGGATAAAAAATATGGGTGGTATAACAACACACCCCAAAACCAAAACAAACTAAGAGAACCTAGGAAACCACAATCACTATATTATGTCAAAGTTCACATCAATAGTTCAATAAACATAAAATTAAATTAAATAACACATTAAAAAATTGGAGCCACCAACCCTATAGATGGAGGAGGAAGTGGCAGGGGACTATCAGGGTTGTCATCCCAACTTACCTAGTGAGGGAAGAGGTATCTGGTATGGTCTAACCATCATCTTGATTATTTTATTATTTATTCTCTTCTTTCACTTCTTCATTTTAAAAATGGTGGGGGGAATGGAAATATAAAACTAAGGAAACTTATGTTGCCCATCTCTACCCAAAGAAACAAACCTTTCATGACCAATATCAGTGTTGGGTGATAGCCACCCTCCAAATCTTCCAAAAGAAGAGAATCTCTACCTAGGAAGAGTGGGAGGTGTGGAAAAGGTTGAACAGCTCTTTGATCTTTGATAACCATGACTCTATGATCTACCATGACCCTGTTGATCTTGCTCTTTATGTCTAAAGTCATGCTAGGGAACTTTTGGAGGCACTCTATTGATAGTGCATGGGGAACTACTCTAGTGGTCCAGAAGAGTGTGAATATGCATGACCTATAATTCCACTTTAGCAGTTTGAACTTAAATCTGAAGCATGGCATTAAACAAGATATAAATTCTATTAGAAATAGAAAAATATGTCTGATCTTTATTTATTAAAAGTAGAAACATTCCTATCTTTCCATAAAATAAAAAGGATTTCAATGAGGAAGATATGCCATATTTTTTTTATTTCTCAAGGAAGAGAAGAAAACACCCTAAAAAGATGATGTTCCAAGTGAAAGGTTCAAGCCTAAAGGGTTGGAAGAATGAATGAATCTAATTCCAAACATCCTGAGCTCTAATACAAAACCAAAAAACATGCTTAAGGGATTGATTATCACCACAATCTAAACATTTAGGAAGAGGAATCCACATGTTAAGTAACCTTTCTCCCATAGGGAGACTTTAGTATAACAGACACCAAGTCAAAATGGATTTCTTAGGTTCAACTTTAACATATCATAATGAATGAAATATCCTATCCCAAATACAAGGGTATTTATTAATATTCCATCATTTATTGAGAATTTCCCAATGAGTGTTATTTGGGGAGATCAAATGATAACCAACCCAAGGTTGATACCATAACATAAGAGTGGAGGTAGGCAAATTCTAGTCCTTCCACCAATGAGGAGAACTTAGAACACCAAATTTGTGTAATTAATAATCAAGCACAACCATATGAATCTTATAAATTAACTCAAAATCTTGAGCAATAATCTTGAATTTGGATTTGAGGTTATCCCAGGTGAGCTAAGATCTTGTACACTTATCAAAAAAAAAATCCCCAAAAAAATTAATACCTCAATAAAATAACCTCAAAGACTTAATCCTCAGAGATTCTAACAAAGGTTTCTCATTAATATAGATAGCATGAGACCACCATAGATAATGATAGTTAATAGGTAGGCCAAACTTGAAGCCATCCCCTTTCTAAATCAGCCTTTGTTTGATCAATTCCCATGCTTTATAGATACTTTTGATAACAAATGTTCTAGTAATATTAATAGTAACTAGGGTGATAAAGAGGGTTTGAAAATCCCAATTTCTTCCAAGATTTTTTGTTGTAAGGATACCCTACACAAATGAAATTCCTAAGAATAATTTTCTAGGACTCCTCACCTTCAATAGCTCTGATAATCCATTTGGGACATAAATCAAGCCCTTGTTTATAAATGGCAATCAACATAAGGCCTCCTAATTATCTAAGCTAATAGAATATATCCCAACAAACTATATGAAATCCTTTGATTCCTTTAGAGTTGGCCCATAAAAATCCCTAAGTAATTTTTCAAAATTATTATAGGCTAATTTTGAGGGGGACCAACAAGATTAATAGGCCAAATCAGTGTCAACTAGGACTTTGGAACATATTTTAAATTTTCCAGCTAGAGAGAGAGGTTTAGTGATCCAATATTATAACGTTTTATCTAATTTGAGGACAACATAGTTCCATATGTCTAGAGGAGAAGCTTAAAAATCAAAAGGAATGCCTAGAAATTTTAAAAGTAATCTATTGGATTAGGTTGTAATAGAGGATCGAGGTATGTGTAGACATGAAACATAAACATTTTTAATATGTAAAAGTAAATTATGTAGAAGAGATACTTTTAGAAGTGAAATCAAACATGATCCAAAAGGAGCTTATCTTCAACAATCAAAAATTTGTATTATGATCATTAGCCAAAAAACTTTGGAAAAGGTACATATATAGGTAGAAGATAAACATGACATAACATCCTCATGAATGTGGGATTATCTTCATAATGACCTAAAATAAAATCTAATCAAGCTAAATAACATGTTTAGGGAAAAAAATTTAAATGGAATAAAATCCAACACTAACAACCCCCCTGAAGTGTAGCTTAGGTGGGTAATAGAATTGGGTCTCAGAAATAAGGCCTGATGAAGTACCCAAGTACATAAAAAATACCCCCTAGAGGAACCTACCCAAAACCCAAGAAGAACCTAAAAATGAATATACTTACTCTTAGAGAAGGGTTTGGTGAATATATCAACATTTTGCTTCATAGTTTAGATGTAGTGGCGATCAATGACTTGTTCATGAATAAGCTACCAAATGAAATGCATGTGAATTTTTATATGCTTGATTTGTTGATGGAGGACTAGATTATTACAAATATGGATTGTGTTTTGGTAGTCATAAAAGATGATAGTTAGTTCTCAAAAATGGATACTAAACTTAGTGAGAATCCCTTGAAGCCAATAGCCTTAGTGGAAGCCTTAATAACTCCTCTATATTTTGCCTCTGTAGAAGATAAAAACAATAGCATTCTACTTCTTGATTGACCAACTAATTATACCTGAACCAAAGGAGAAGATATATCCTAAAGTGGACTTACGAGTCTAAAAACCATTAACCCAATTTGAATCTATATAACCAATCAAATCAACATAAATACCTACTCTATAATGAATCCAAAAAATCTATGAGTGCCCTGAATGTAGAAAATAATTTTCTTAGGTACTTTCTAATGTAGCTCATGTGGCTCTTATAAAAATATAGAGACCATGCCCACTGTATATAAAATGTTAGGTCTAGTGTGTATAAGATAGATGAGACTGCCAACTAGTTTTTAATACAAAGTAACATTAACCAAAGGATAAGGACAATCAACCTCAAGCTTCACACTAGATAAAAAGGGAATTTGAGTTAGATTATAATCAACCATGTTAAATTGTGTAAAAAAATTAAGAGCATACTTAGATTATGTAATAGTGATCATGGAATCAGACTAAGAAATTTCAATCCTGATGAAGTATTGTAACAATCCCAAGTTAATCATTGAGAACCTATCAGACAAAGAAATTTTTACTATTAAAATGGTGGATGAATAAGTTCCTATGATCAATATGTCATCCACATAGAGAACTAGAATTAATAATGAATCATCCTACTATAAAATGTAGACATTTAAATCAAAATAACATCTATTGAACTCAACCAAAATAAGAAAAGAACCTATCTTGGCACACCAAGATCGAGGAGCTTGTTTAAGGCCATAGATAGATTTCTAAAGTTTGAAAAGTAAGGAAGAATATTCCATAAATCATTATGGTTTCCCCATGTATATTTCCTTTGTGTGGTCACAATGAAAAAAAACACATTTTGCATCCATATTTTTTGAACACCCCAATGATGTGATGTGACAATGGCAAGAGTGAGTCAGATTGAGTTTATTTTGGCAACTAGGGAAAATATATTGGTATAGTCAATACCAGGTACTTGAGAGAACCCCTTTGCCACTAAATGTTACTTGAACTTGTCTATGGACCCATTTTCTAAAAAAAATATTTGATAGATCCATCTACATCAAACAATTTTGTTTCCCTTAGGAAGAGGAACCAAATCCTAAGTGTTGTTCTTAAGCAAATAATCATATTCCTCTTCTATAGTAGTATCCTACTCAAGAGTACCAGATACCATGTGAAATGACTGTGCATCAAAATCAGATGTAATGAATACATGTGGAATATTTTAGAACTATGAACATGTCCACCTAGTGTCTAATAGATCTCCAACCTAATGACCAACACTTTGTAGTATCTAGCTCAAATATGACCATATGTTAGAGAGTTAGGAGGAGATTCTTCATCCTCTAAATATAGTCTGGGAGTAGGAGGAGGTGAGTCCCCATCACTACTCTCATATCAAAACTAGAAGAAGATTCTAGTTCATCAAGTAGTTGCTCAGGTGGATTTGAATCATTAGAAATATCATCAAATCCCAATGAGTCTAAAGAAGAGGGAGACGTATCAATTGTGAATTATGAGGACCCTCTTAAAAGTGAACACTTGTTAGAGACATGTTACTCACACAATGACTAAATAACCAAATCAAGTCATATATTGACCAAAATGTAGATTACACACAAACACTAATTTTTTTTATGGAAGGAACACTCCGCATCACAGGCCACTTCAAGGGGACTACCTCTTTTAGAGAAAGGCTCTATTACAATTAATTATTTGATGATCTACAACATCACCTACCTCTTTATTTATACTATTTATTACCTACCCATCTCCTTAGTCTAATGCATGTGGTATTATTCATCTAATGCATTACTATTACATGCTACTATTTCTACTAGTTATTCCCCTATCTAGGTACATTACATTCCATCCCCCTTAAATATGTTTTTCCCTTGAAACATGATAATAAATAGAAGGACCAAATGAAAGCTAGACTAAAAATAAGTTGAAGACCATATGGAAGTTCTGCCATGCAGTCATTATTGCCTTTGCTTCTTCTATTTGTGTTGTGATAGGAGCATGTACAATAATAAGGTGAACATAAACACTAAAATAAGATGTGGATGTACATAAATATGGATGAGTGGAATAACCATAGCTAGAATTTGGTAGTGAGAGTCAAACAATGAAAGTTGAAGCTTGGAAATGATCACCTAAAATCAATAATAGGGGTGCACAAAATAGTTATCCTTGTGAACCAAATAAGGGTACATGCCATCGCCCTTAGCATTATTCCCTAAAGGAGGTGAAGCCTCAGTTCCTTGAATGGGATGTGTGATTGTCAGCTTGGGCTCAGCTGGGGTCTACTCAAGCATGGTGGTTGCTTGAATGGACTCATTAGAAGATTGCTCAAGCACTTTTGGTGCTTTCTATGGTACTGTAGGTGCCATCTCAGGCTTGGTTGGGGCCTATTTGGGCACTTATGTTTCTATCTTAGGTGTTATAGGTTCATACTCCAATGATTTTGTAGTCTAAGGGGGATTTTTTTGGAGATGTTTTCAGTTAATGCAGTCTTCAGTGAGCTTGGCTAAGCCCACATCTTACCTTAGGTTATGAGGTTTCCACATTCTAACCTCTTATTAAATTTCCTCATAGATTCCATTGATGAAGCACTCTATGAGAAGATCCTCAGACAAGCCTACAATTTGAGTGGTTAGTTACTTAAATGTTGTTTGATATTCCCATACCGTGTTAGTTTATCAAAGCTTAGTCAATGCACCGATGAGATGAATTTCACAGAAAATGAGAAGTTACATGAGAACCAAAGAAGTGAACATCGATTTGAACCAAAAATACATCCGTATAATGATATGAGCCAAAATATACTTACACAGACTCAACAAAAATGACTAAACTTGACTGTAATAGACTCAACTATAATTGATTATTTAACTAACCACTAAAGCTAGTTGACACCTAATGACACAACAATACGACCAACTTTTTTGATTTTTGATTTTTTTAAATTTGTTTATTTTGATACTGACACATTAACATATACAAAAGACCAATTATTAAAGACCACATAAACATGACTACATCTAAAAAATTAAACTAACTAAATACTTTTAAGCCATGACACCTTAAATAATAATGACATAATGTGATAAAATATTCATAATATAAGGACATATGTAAGAAAATTAAAAAAAAATCTAAGATAAATGAGGTTCATAAATACCATTAGCATTAGTACCCTAATACATGATCATTAATATAACTAGACAATGCTAAAATTATAACCCAAACTTTTTAGGACACTATCACTAACCTAAAACCAAATACCAAAGTAACCCTAAAACACATACCATGAATGGTATAAAGAAACCCATGGAATGGATGACATCACTGAGTGGAGAGAGAAAATTTCCAAAGGTGTTGGTTTTGCAGAAGAGATGACATGTGTTAGAGTGATAGTGCAATGGTGGAGAGGATGATGAGTGAAGAAAGGTGAAGGTTGTTATTTGAATGCCATTTATAAGACTAGAAGCTAAGTGAAAGGTTAGTTAGACATCATTGTTGTAGGGAAGAGCTCAATCTCAAGTGAAAATAATAGCACCAATGACTAATAAAACCATGGCTAGACAAAACTATGGGCATAGAGATCAAGAGAGGATTGTGAGGCATGAGCTTGTTGTGGAAAAGGGACCATGAGAGGTTGTTGAAGACAATACCACGAATGGTAGGGAAAACTAAGGCTAGTATGGTATGAGTCATGTCTATAGTAGAGTCGAGTGTGATGGGTGGTGGTAAGAAGATTTGGCACTAAGTTGGCTTCAAGGGTGGTCGATGTGGATGGAGTGGTGGAGGAAATGGATGAAACCACTTGAGGATGAAATTTAGGAAGTAAAAACTATAGGAAGGTTATAGGGTTGATTTAGATGAGCTCACTGAGAATCACCCAAAATTTGCCAAGGGTACTTCCAAAAAATCACCAAAATTCATAAATATAGGTCGATGAGATCCAAGATCTGATATCAAAACCATAGAATGAACATGTTAAGTGATTTTAATGGCAATCCACATATCTATAAATCCAAGTGAAACTAGATTTATCAAGGTAGAGTTGATTCACTAGAGATGCCTTTCTCATACCATGTCATTGATCTAATGAGCTGAGTATATCAATGAGATTTGTATTATAGGGGAATGAAGTGTTGAGTTTTGTAAGATAATAAAAACACTTAGATTAAAAATAATACTAGATCCCAATAAAATGTGTAGTAAGGATCCAATGAAATGAAAGCCAATAGAAATCAGTGTGAAATCGATAACCTTTACCAAACTATAATATGATTGAGATGCAATCTATGATCCTTGTAAGAACTCTAATATACTAAAATAAAAACATATAACTCCAATGTTTTGGTTTTGATACTCATACAGAAGCTCACACTTAGCTACAAAATAACCATGTATATAACTAGATCTCAAAAATAACAACCCTGCAAACTCACAATACCTACATACTCACAATACTATAGATTAAAGTACTGTAAATAGTGGGAAAAAATTGGTAGCTTGGGAAAGTGCTATGATACTAGTCTTAGAGACCTATTACTCTCACAATGACTAAATAACTGAATTGACTCATATATTGACCAAAATGTAGATTACACATAAACACCAATTCCTTTTATGGAAGAAAAACTCTATATCACAGGCTACTTTGAGGGGGATACTTCCTTTAGAGAAAATCTCTATTACAATTAATTTATTTAATGATCCACAACATCACCTGCCCCCTTATTTATACTATTTCTTACCTACCCATCTCCTTAGTCTAATGCATGTGGGATTATTAATCTAATGCATTACTATTACATGCTACTATTTCTAATAGTTATTCCTTTATCTAGGTATATTACAACACTTATCTCACTGAATAACTCATAAGTGGTGAGGTAGATAAGCATGTAGTCCTTAACACCCTCAAGATATCTAATGAAGAAGCAAGGTTGATTAGGAGATTTCATTGCCTTACATTTATTCTTAGGAATACTAGCCATAATAAAATATCCAAACACTTGAAAGTGTTTAACTATGGGCTTATGACTGCTCCATACTTCAAAAGGATTGACTCACTTCAATGCTTTGTTAGAAACCCATTTTTGGATATAACAAGCATGGTTGATATCCTCAGTCCAATATTGAGGTGCAATATTGATCCAAAACTTAAAAGTTTTGATTGAAAGATATCTCAAGAACACAAAAATAACACAGTAACAATGATTTCTTTGAGAAGGGATGTTTTATTACTCAAGATTGTAAATATAATCATATGTTTATCTCTGGGAAGAGATGTCTTATTTCAATTTTAGGTTATATATTCATTTATACACATTTTTAAGGTAGAAGGAGGATGTTTAAGGTCACAAATATTGAGGGAGATAAATTGGTTTGACTTCTATGATTTACAATTATATAGAATTTGAAGAATTACTATTTTTAGATACTTACTATTTTTAGACTACACTACTAAAATTAAAATTTGGGGCACTTACATTAGGTTTTTGAGGGTAAAAATCCACCAAGTAGATATTTTTCCATCTCACCATGTTATCCTCATTCTTAGTTTTCCAATAATTCAAATTGGGAGTCAATCGGAGCTATGGTGCAAAAGTTATGGCTCTCAGAAGTTTCGTCATCAATTGGGGTAGAACCATCCCCTGAATTATCACCTAAATTATTGCTTGGATCAAAGAGACTTGGAGTGTAGCATACTATTTTCCATTTCCTTAAAGGACATATTATTGTGTTCTAAAACACCATTCTAATGAGGACTAAATGGAACTATATGATTAGTTCAATCCCCTCTAAAAAGAAAAATTGCTCAAAATAATTATTGACATACTCACCACCATTTTTTATGTGAAAACTCTTGATGGATTTACCTAAATATTTTTATACAAGTTCCTTAAACTCCTAAAAATTATCAAATACCTTATACTTCTATTTAATAAATTACACCCAAGTATACCTTAAAAATTAATCAATGAAGTTGAGCATGTATTTAGTCCTATTGAATGAAGGTGTTGAAAATGGTCTAGCAATGTCACTATGAACTAGCTCTAATATTTGTGTATCTCTCCATGATTTACCTTCATCATACTTATATTTAGGATGCTTACTAAGTATTTAACCCTAGAAAACACTATCATAACAATGAACATGTGGAAACCCTAACACCATGTCATTACAAATTAGTTAATCTAGGTAGTGATAGTTAAGATGGATGAACCACTCATGCCATAATTTACTCATCCCATTTGTATGAGTGAGTAGATTTGTATAAGGTTCATCAAGAGTAAAATGTGATAAAGTTTAAAACCAATATTTGTGATCTCCTTTCCTAAATTAAACTATAGAGTCATTATGTACTTCCCTAATAACCATAGAATCAAGTGTGAAATCAACTCTCTTACCTGAATCGATGTGAATGATAAAATAAACAAATAAGAGATTGGTGGACAATGAGGGAACACATAGAACATAATAAAATGTCCCATCACTCACTTTAACAAACCCTCTCCCACTAAATTCTATGAAAGTATCATCACCCAAGAAAATGGAAGGCATAGAACAAGGCTCCAAGGATGATAAAAGGTCACGTGATGAAATCATGTGGTGTGACACCAAAATAAATCATCCATGTGGAAGGTTGGGATGTAATTAAAAAAACAACATTATTATTTCATTTACCATTACTATTCTCTTTAGCCTTAGAATATTCTTGTGTTAATGAACTTTGATTGGCTGAATCAGGGACACTAATATGCTTCTTAATCATTTTTATTAGTTGGTCAACCTACTTCTTCATACATTTTATTTAATCATGCTTAATTTTCTTAAAATAGGCACTTATGAGTCTCTCTTTTATGGGTTTCCTATCTAAATAGGAGGACTCAATTTTTTATTTATAATTAGCATAAAATTTATGACCTTTTCTTTGCTCTTGGTCCTTCTTGTTTTATTTCTTATCCTTACTATTATAAGCCTCTATTTATCATGACTCACAATTAAGGCATGTGATTTAGAGGAATTCATAACACCCATATGAATAAGTTTATCTTGTTCCTGAGTCAAGTCAATAACACAATCATCTAAGGACAACATGATCCATATAGCTCCAATGTCAAACTTGGTGGTGTAGAAGGTAGAAACAAAGATAGAATAGTCAGAAACCAATTTGGAAAAGATGGAAAGAATCAATTTATCATCCTTTTTGTCTATGCCAAACAATTTCAACTACAACCTGAGAGATTTGAATTTTGTGAAGAAGTTTTGTATGGTGTCAAAATTACCTGGGCTCAAACTAATGAGCTCATTTTCTAATTCATGACCTCTCATTATGTCTTGCTTCCCAAAGAGTTATTCCAATGTGGTCCAAACTTCATTAGGAGTAGTTACATATTCAATATGAAAGATCAAGTCAGGAGATATTAACAAGCATAGTAGACCACAGGCTTTTTATGGAACCACTTTACCTTATCTACATCAGGTATTGGTTATATTCCTATACCATAGTGATCTGATGTAATCCTTTACTCAATAAGATTTTTATTTTGAATTTCTACTTGATATATTTGAATGGTGTAAGAAGCATAACTTGATTTTAATCCATTACAATAAGTAGGTATGTGTTGAATTGATAGTTATAGAAAAATAAGGATATGAAACCCCCCATGAAATTATAGAGGATCAATTTGATAAGGCTTGAGAAAAACACCAATGCATATAGATAGAAAAACCTTTCTCTTTCTAAAAAATGGTGCCTTCAAAGGAGTTTTAGGTTGAAAGTTATGGGAGTTTGAAGTTCTTGATTACAAATGTAATCCCCACTTTGCATAAATATTTGGGTGTGTAAAGGTTTCACTTAATTTTTTGAGTAAAAATTAAGCCCCCTTGGGTTGGTTATGACTAAGGGATAAACTCTCATATGACTAGGGAGCTAAGTCCTAGGATGAGTGCCCTCCATCTTTGATGATGTCACCCTAAGGGAGTTTTATGATGTCACCCCATGGACCACAATTCCAAATGAATAGTGTCACTTCTTGCAGGTTTAAATTTGATGTCCACATGGCCATCACATTAGAGTTACAAGGCAAGAACACACCTTGGTATAAATAGGGGGTCTTACATAGCTTTTGGATGCACCTTGGTGGAAATAAGAGGGCCTCAAGTAATTGTCAGAAACTAAAGTCTTTTCAATAGTTGTCATAACTTTAGAGCTCTCCAATAGTTGTTAGAACTTTAGGGGTCTTTGATAGTTGTAAAAAAAATATTTATCTATAATATTCATAAATATTTTCCACATCTCCAATAGGTTTTAGGGTTTTAAGAGGTTTTGGTAGGTGTTGGGATGATGGGGTTTTCGATAAGTGCTGAGATTATGGTTAGTTTTGATAGAGTGGTAGTTTCAGTAGTGTTGAGATTATTGTTAGTTATATCATATGCTTGGATGAGCTAAAGTTATATTAGTGTCAAGATTTTTGGAAGTTCTAAAAGGTGTTAAGATGAGCCACAATTATGTTAGGTCTCAAGATGGGGCAAAGTTTTGACAGGTGTGATTATGGGTAACAAATCTAACAAGGCAAAAATTGAAGCTCTCTTAATAGTCAATAGAAATGTGAAGAACTCTGAAAGGTGATAGGATTAGTGGAGAGTCTAAAAATTTAAGGGATGGGCCATAGTTATAGTAGGTGCATGAAAGAGCCATAATTTTGATGAAGTTGCAAATAGGTACAAAAATCATGCAAAGTACAAAATATTTAGATATTGTAAAAATCTATAAAATCCATCAAAAACCCTCTAAATTTCTCAATAAATTAAGAAATACCCATTAATGGTGTCCATAGGAGACCCCAATGACCATTGGTATAAATGACTCTAAACCCTCTAAAATGGTTGAAATCTACTATCACAAAACTAGGTAATGCTCATAGTCATATTAGGGTTTTGACACTTTTAAAATTTAATGGTGCAAGATAATTTCCATGAAAATTTACTAGATGAAATATGATCATAAGAGATGCCTTTTCTCTTTTTTTTTGAATTTAGATCAACCAAGGACCCTAAAAAAAGATAAAAATATGAAAAATGGTGAATCTTCAATGTGCTAGGTCAACAAATCATAGATCTAGCATGCAAACTAAAATTCAAGATTTCACAATAGGATATTTGGCATTTGACTACCAAAAAACACACTCAGATACCATCTTAGATTAGGTTTTAATTGAGGATCGAGGTCTAATTAGACATGAAGAACAAATATCTATAATATGCAAAAATAAATTATGCATAACATATACCTATTGTAAAATTGAAATCAAACATGAGCCAGAAGAATCTTGTCTTAAACAATTAATAATTTGTGTTATGATAATTAAATAAAAAAATCTTTAGGAAAGGCACATATATAGGTGGAAGATAGACATGACCCAATATACTCATGCATGTGGTATTATCTTCCCCAATGACCTAAAATAACACCTAAGCAAGTTAAACAACATGCATAGGGAAAAAATGATTAAACTGAACAAAAACCTACACTAACATTCTCCAAGATCAATCCACTTCCTTATCAAGATTAAATCCAATTGGGTAAAGGACCATAACTTTGTTCAAAACATTAAGTCTTAGCCCACTGAATACAAGATCTAGAATCTAAGCAAAAGGTTTGGAGGCATTACATAGCATTCTAGATAACCTAATCATTCTCATGAAGCATGATAAATGAATCATAATAAAAATGTCCATTAAAAATCTGGTTTTGAGGAGTAGTGGGGATACTTTTTCCTTTGATAAGCCCTAAAGAAGTAAAATATCTTAAGTAGCCAATTTTTTTAGTAGTAAGAACATAAAGAGATGGGGTAAGAGAGAAATATTTTTTGATAGAGTGAAATAAGACAAAGCTCTTAGATTTATGGAAATTTATGGTAAGGTAAGCAGGGGCATCCTGGAAAAAGGTTTGAATAGAGAGATTGAACTTGGGACCAAACCCTAATGCTTGAAGCATGGATAAGATGAAGGCCCATACTATCCTATCATAGGCCTTTTCAAAAATCAAATTTAATGAAAAAATACTTCTAATTGGAGGTGCATGCCTATTAAATAACTTTCCAAACCATAAGGATGTTTTCTAAGATGTAACGGCCTTGAATGAACCCATTTTTCTTAGATTGAATAATTAAGGGAAGCAAATATCTAATCCTAAGAGCTAGAGCCTTAGATATAATCTTGTATGTGATCCAAATGGATCCATGTACTGTTCTATTTTTCAAAAGTATTCAAATTTAGTTTAAATCATTTGCACATTGTATTACTCATCGAGAGATTTCTGACGCTTTTCACAATTTACAAAATTAATACCGTATGCAAAATTTATAGGCCGCTGAAATTTTGGTTCAATAGGTAAAAATTTGGTGTTGTAAGATGACGTGGCACAGTTTTAGAATGCCAAGTAGACCAATCTCCATTTGACACATGGAAAATAATTAGGGGGCAAAAATTTGGTTAGGTGTTATTTATCACATGTTATTTGAAATTTTCAAGCATGCCACGCCACCTTGCCATGTCTATCACGCCACCCAAGGAAAATTTCAAAGTCCAAGGCACCAAAAAGGATGGAAGAAGAAGTCAAAGAGTTTAAACTACATGCTTGGCACCTAGGGAGGAGAGCCTCAGTGCCTATAATGGAGGAGATAGTTTTGAACTTGAGACCTGGTGCCTAAAAGGCTAAAGGTCTTGATCACTTCAGCCACAGTGGCTGAAACATTATAAAAGGGAGTTATTTTTACTTGTATTGACATGGATTTCTGACTGTGTAAAGAGAATTAAGAGGATTAGAGCCTTGTTTTTGCCTTGTATGGCCTTGGGCTTTTATTTTCAGGTCAAGGAGGAATATTTGCAAGCAAATAAAGATTAGAGGAGGTGAGATTGAAGATTTGTAAAGGTTTTTAAAGCCATTTGTTGCAGCATTTTAATAGAACGGTCCTCACCATTGGGTGGACCCAGATATGTAGGTTATTGAAGCCAAACTCCGTTATCAACTTGCTAGTGTTATCTTTGATTTTCTCTAATTATTATTGCATTCTAATATTCATTTTAATTCTTATTTTACTTTATTTATGCAAAATTAAACACAATAAAGTGAAAATTTGAAGGATCTCATAAACATGAACAAGTGATTTTTGAATATAATACACTTGTATTTTTCAGTTTGCAAATCAGATTTTTGGTATCAGAGCGGTTGTTATTTAACAGTGATTGCTAGTGTATGTTGACAAGGTCTAAATCCCAAAAGGGTGAAGGAAAACTCATTGAGTATAATCTAGAGATTGGTTCAAGGCATGCTTCAAGGATGGCCGAAGAAAAGGTGGAATCTGAACAAGCTTTCCGTTGAGCTTTCATGGACAAGAGAAGCATGGTTGAGGAACTATACCGTAACAAACAAAGGAAATATAAGAATGAAAAAGAAGGTGATTCACAAGAATCAAAAGGTAAAGAAATCGAAAAACCTTCTCCATCGGATGATGGTAAAAAAATTATGGAATCTCTCCCTTCACTAAAATTGGATATTAAGTTTGAATTACCAATGTTTAATGCTGAAGTTAATGCCAAAAAGTTGGATAATTGGGTCATGCAGATTGAAGTTTATTGCAGGGTCCAAAAGATTGCAAGGGATGAGTCAAAAATTCATTTGGCTACTCTTCGTATGGGAGGTACAGCTCTCATCTGGTGGGAGAGTAAGTTGAAGGAAGCCAAGGTTCAAAAAGGTAACTTGATTTCTACTTGGAATGAATTTATTGAAGAACTCAGAAAGCAATTCTATCCTTTAGGCTATATGCAAAAAGCCATGATGGATTGGCAAAGTTTCAGACAAGGAAAAGGCCAAAGTGTTCAAGATTATACACAAGATTTTAGGAAAAAGCTTTACTTTTGAATGTTCCTCTATACACACAAGAAAAATTGCTAAAATATATAGGTGGGTTGCATAGTTACTTAAGACATATGATTCTTATGTTCAATCCCACTAATTTAGATGCAGTATGTGTTCAAGCCACTCATTTAGAGGCTAGAGGAAAACAATCAAAAGAATCTTTTCATAAAGTAAAAAGTAAGCAATCAAATGTTAAGCAATCCAAAGGGGAAAGTTCATCAGGAAAGGGTAAACAGAAATCCACTTATACTGTTAAAAAAGAAGAAGAATGAAAACAATTTTGTAATCATTGCAAGAAAAATCATGATGAGTCTAAGTGTTGGAAATTACATCTTGAGTTAAGGCCTAAAAAGTTTCAAAAGAAAGAAAAGAAGGCTAATGCTATGGTTCATGACTTAGGATCAGATTCAGGTGATGAAACTAAGATCACAGCTATGGGTTTACATAATGATTTTTCTCTTTCAGTTTCTAGCACTAAGTCATCAAATGATGCATCTTCTTCTAGATAGAATTCTGTGCATGTTGATAAGAAAAGAAATGAATTGTTCCACATTATAGTTGTTTCAAAGCATACTAAGATTGACACTCTATTTGATAGTGGTTTACAAGAAAATTTAATTTCTGAAGAGGTTGTTAAGAAGCTAGGCTTACAAACCAATCCCCATCCAAAGCCTTATCCACTAGGTTGGGTGTGTGACAATGCAAAGCTACAAGTCTCACAAACTTGTAGGCTAAGGTTTGCAATCACATCCAAGTTCATAGATGAGGTTGAGTTGGATGTTGTTCCATTGGACATATGTGGGATTGTTTTGGGAAGCCCATCTCTTTATGATAGAAAAGCAATCTTCTATAGAGAGGAGAATAAGTACTTGCTTGTTAAGGATGGCATTGAATATATAGTTAGAGCACATCACATTAGAACAAGTCTTTCCTTGGTTACATCAGGGCAAATGAAAAGACTAGTTAATTCAAGCAAGACTTTTTTTCGCATGTTGATTAAGTCTAAGGAAAAAGAATATTCTCAAGCTTTGGAAAAATGTGATCCTAGACACAAGAATGAATTGGTTGAAATCATTTCTACTTGTGATGATGTATTTCAGGATCCTAAGGGCTTACCTCCCAAAAGGGGAGTTCAACATGAAATTCAGCTATTGTAGGATTCTCCTCTCCCTAACATTGGCATGTACAGGTTATCGGTGGTGGAAAATGAGGAAATCAAGAAATAGGTAATGGAGCTATTAGATAGAGGTGTTATTCATCCAATTTCATCTCCTGTTGGTTCGCCAATTATTTTGGTGCCAAAGAAAGATGGCACTTGGCGAATGTGTGTTGATTTTCATGCTTTAAACAAAATTACTATTAAGAATCATTACCCTCTTCCTCGTATAGATGATTTGTTGGATCAATTAAAACATGCTATTTATTTCACTACACTGGATTTGAGAAGTGGATATCATCAAGTAAGAATTAATGAATGTGATGTATGTAAAACTACCTTTAAGACAAAACAGGGATTGTTTGAATGGCTTGTTATGCCTTTTGGGTTGTGTAATGCCCTGGCTACATTCATGAGATTGATGAATGATGTTTTTAGATAGTTCCTTGATGATTTTGTTATAGTTTACTTAGATGATATATTGATTTTCAGCAAGTCATGGGAAGAGCATGTGATCCACATTAAGAAAGTCATGGATGCATTACGAAGGGAAAAACTTTATTTGAAAACGTCAAAATGTGAATTTGGCAAGACCTCTTTGATATACTTGGGTTACATTGTAGGACATGGTAAATTGAAAATTGATCCTGAAAAAGTGGTAGTTATTGTTAATTGGCCTACACCCACTAACACAACTGAGGTTAGGATTTTTCTTGGTGCAGTACAATTTTGGAGGAAGTTTATTGCTCAATTTTCATATATTGCATCACCTTTGCATTCTTTGGCAAGTGTGAAACAGGTCTTTCAGTGGGGAGGCAAACATCATAAAGCCTTTGATACTTTGAAAGAAAACATAAGTACTGCTCCGGTCTTGGAACTTCTTGATATACAAAAACCATTTGAGATCGAGATGGATGCAAATGAGTATGCTATGGGAGCTATTTCAATGCAAGGTAAGAAACCAATTTGTTATCATTCTGAAACCTTTACAAGTGCCGTAAGAAAATATCCAACTTATGATAAGGAATTGTATGCATTGGTTCAAAGTGTTAAAAAATGGAAACATTACTTAATGGGAAAAGAAACAATAATACATACAGATCATCAGCCCTTACAGTATCTCCAATCACAAACTAAGCTACAACAATCTAGACATTTTTGTTGGATGGGTTTCTTACAACAATTTCATCTTGTGATCAGGTATAAAAAAGGAATTCAGAATAAGGTTGCAGATATGCTATCTAGGCCTCCTATGGTTGTTGCATCTATTCTTTTACAACATGGTTCTTTGTCTCATGAAAGTTATAAAGAACAATATGTGAATGATCTTGATTTTCAGGATGTTTATAAAGACTTGATGAGTAGTAGACAAGTAGAAGAATCGGACTATCATGTACACAATGATCTTTTGTATCATTTGGGTAAACTATGTATTCCTCAAAATGAGAGGGTGCAAATGATTAGAGAATCACATACTTCTCTTATTTCTGGTCATTTTGGAGTTGTTAAGACAGTTGCACATTTGAAAATGTATTGTTATTGGCCTCGTATGCAGGAAAATGTTGCTAAATATATAAGGGGATGTACTCTTTGTGCCACAAGTAAACCTAGTAATAGGAAATTGGGACTTTACACTCCTCTACCTGTTCCTACTCACCCCTGGGAAAGCATCTCTATGGATTTTGTGGGGGGATTGCCTATGACACAAAGAAAACATGACTATTTATATGTGGTTGTGGATAGATTTAGCAAAATGTGTGTTTTGATTCCTTGCACTAAGTAGATTATTGGTGAAGGCACTGCATATTTGTTCTTTAAACATGTATGGGTTCATTTTGGTTTGCCTACTTCAATTATTTTTGATCGAGATTCTCGATTTATTGGGGATTTTTGGTCAACTTTGTGGGGACTAATGGACAGTAAATTAAAAAAGAACACTGCATTTCATCCACAAACTAACGGACAAATAGAGGTTGTGAACCGCACTGTGGTACATTTGCTTAGGGGTTATAGCAATAAAAATCCAAAGTTATGGGATGAAAAATTGTGTTACATACAGCATGCATATAACCAAGCACTTCATTCTTCTACTATGAAATCTCCATTTGAAGTTTGTCATGGATACTTGCCTAAATATCCTCTAGATTTTTGCTATGGACAGGATACAGCTGTTGGTGAACCAAAAGAAGCCATTCAAGCCAAGAAGTTCATTGAACAAATACAGCTCATTCATCAGACTGTTCATACTCAATTGGAGAAAAGTCAAGCCAAGTACAAAGCCAGGCATGACAAACATTGTATTGATCACCAATTTGTTGTAGGTGATATGGTATGGCTTCACATTAGTAAGGAAAGACTGACAGGTGAAGGTAAAAAGTTGAAACCAATCTGGTATGGTCCTTTTCGAATAACAAAAAAAATTGGCACAAATGCTTTTCGATTAGATTTACCATCTTACATGCAGATTTATTCAGTTGTAAATGTGGAAATTTTGAAATTGTATGAGCCTCCAATGATCATTGATCATGATGAAAGTGTATCCATTCCTTCCATTGATGATTTTTCTCCTAAATATCTAACAAAATTACAGGAAGATACTATACTTTATAGGAATATGCAGACTTCACGAAGAGGTAATGTTGAATATCTTCGTGTTGGTCTCAAAGGGATGCACCCAAGCAAGGCCAGATGGATGGAAGTTGGAAAGGTGAGGGAAAAATACCCTCACCTCATTACCAATTAATTTCAACTTTTGGAGGTCCAAAATTTCCCAGTGGGGAGGAATGATCCAAATGGATCCATGTACCGTTCTATTTTGCAAAAGTCTTCAAATTTAGTTCAAATCATTTGCCCATTGTATTACTCATCGAGATCTTTCTGACACTTTTTTCGGTTTGCAAAACGGATACCATATGCAAAATTTATAGGCCGCTGAAGTTTTGGTTCAATAGGTAAAAATTTGGTGTCGTAAGATGATGTGGCATAGTTCCAGAACACCAAGTGGACCAATCTCCATTTGACACGTGGTAAATAATTAGGGTGCAAAAATTTGGTTAGGTGTTATTTATCACATGTTATTTGAAATTTTCAAGCATGCCACGCCACCTTGCCATGTCTATCATGCCACCCAAGGAAAATTTCAAAGTCCAAGGCACCAAAAAGGAGGGAAGAAGTCAAAGCATTCAAACTACATGCTTGGCACCTAGGGAGGAGAGCCTCAGTGCCTAGAATGGAGGAGATAGTTTTGAACTTGAGACCTGGTGCCTAAAAGTCTAAAGGTCTTGACCGATTCAGCCACAGTGGCTAAAACATTATAAAAGGGAGTTATTTTTACTTGTATTGACACGGATTTTTGATTGTGTAAAGAGAATTAAGAGGATTAGAGCCTTGTTTTTGCCTTGTACGGCCTTGGGCTTTTATTTTCAGGTCAAGGAGGAATATTTGCAAGCAAATAAAGATTAGAGGAGGCAATATTGAAGATTTTTAAAGGTTTTTAAAGCCATTTGTTGCAGCATTTTAATAGAACGGTCCTCACCATTAGGCGGACCCAGAGATGTAGGATATTGAAGCCGAACTCCGTTATCAACTTGTTGATGTTATCTTTGATTTTCTCTGATTATTATTGCATTATAATCTTCATTTTAATTCTGATTTTACTTTTTTATGCAAAATTAAACACAAGAAAGTGAAAATTTGAAGGATCTCATAAACATGAACGAGTGATTTTCGAATATAATGCACTTGTATCTTTCAGTTTACAGATCAGTATGAGACATTAAAAAGAGTAATAGACCTTTATTTGGAAATAATGTTGGGATCCCAAGTATTGGGAATGAATTTAATATTTCCCTTATTGATTATCCTACCCACATAACCTTTGGCAAGAGCTTCTAGGTAGACTTTGTGCAAATTATGCCCTTCATAGTCCCAACGAGATTGGTAGAATTCAAAAATAAAACCATCAATTCTTAGAGATTTATCTTGAGTCATACCTATCACAACTTAATCAAGTTACCCTATGGATAAGGGTTTTTCATAATCCACCCTCTGACTTGGGGATAGTTCACAAAGAATAACATCAATAAATGTTTTCAAAGCCACTCTTTGGGCCTTTGAGGATGGATGAGCTTGAAAAACTTGTTTATAATGTTTCATAAAATCTTAAAGAATCTCTAGGAGACTAGTTGAATGCTCACCAACATCCTAAATATATTTTATTTGTGTATTGATATTATACTCTCTCAATTTGTTGAAGAATTCCTTGGGGACTCTATCACCAATTTTGAGCCAGTGAATGTGAGCTCTAATTTGAACTCTACAAGATTGATGATGTTCGATAAACTTAATTTGATGGTTTAATGTGCCCACTCAGTTTTGTAAAGATTCATCTAGGGGTTTATTATAACACACAAGGAATATGGTTGTAATCTTTCACAGAAGCTGAATTCGCTCACTTTCTAATAGATGCCAACTATTTGCTAAAAAAATGTAGAAATGTGGTAGTGAAATAAATGGATGTTTCCCACTAATCAATCCACCCAGTGTCCCTATAAGGATGAGGGGAAAGGTTCAAAACTCTTTTAATGTGGGAAAGGGTTTTAGGATGATATATATGTGAAGTATTCATATAAAATTGATTGTTATAAATTTTGGTGGAAGGGGTAGACCATTCCATAGAAAATTTCATATGCAGATGATCCCATCTGAGATCACACTCACAAACCAATCAAACTTTTGATCAAAATAGAATATATTTTGGTCTAAGATAAGGGGCCTATATTATATTTTGAGTATTAATTCATTTACTTAGAAATTTTTTGGCCAAGTGAACTAGGATGTAGGGTAAGAATGTCTATGGTGGTGATTCATATCAAAAAGATAACTTTGTTGCACAAATAAATCCAAGCTTTTTTTTCACCAATACACTATCACATCATAAGAACCCCTTCCTTGTATTTTGGTGATTCAATGATATTAAAGTCCCTATCGGCAATCCAATGGGCCATGGGAAGAAAATTTGATAGCCACCTCCAAATAATTATCCTTTTAACCACATCATTGGATGCATAAATATTCACAAGACCAAAGAGTCTCCCATAAAAATTAAAAATCATCCAAAGTGCATAGTTATATGGATACACTAACCATTCTACCAAAAATTATGTATAGAGTGGCACAATCATAGTGATTAATCCACCAGATCCCACCTCATATCTAGACATATGATAAGAAACATTGGGATAAATGACTTTAGCTACCATATAGAGAGGAAAACCAATTATTTTAACTTCATATAGACAAAAGATATGCATATCTAAAACTTCTGATAGTTATCCCACACCAAGTACTTATGTGCTAGATCAATTAAATCATGAACATTCTAAGAGAATAAATTCATTGGAAACCATCAATGTTCATGGTTTACCCACTTGGCCTTCTAACATCATAAAGTGATTACTCAAGAAAATTTGATGATGGTTTTTCATGAGAAAATATGCAAGCATAAAATTTCACCTCTGAGGTTGAGCAAACTCATTTTGTTCACTGTCAGGAGTGGAACTCATTAAATGAAAATTCACTTTCTTTATGGAAAGGGAGGGTTTTCCCATGGGTTTGCATCTAGGATAATAACCATTTACTTCTATGTATCTTATGTATGAAAAAAAATAAAACTGAATCATGGATTTTTTTGGTTTTAAAATTGCATTAATAGCTTGGGAGCACTTATAATAGCCAAAATAGGGTTAGGTGGTGGATCTTTTACAATTTGAGTCAGAGGTGGTAGTGTGACGTATTATCAAAAAAAGTCAGCTTATTATTATAACTAGGGAATTTGGATGTCCAATTATTATGATTATTTCACCGACCCACCACTTGCTAGCTATCATTCACCCCCATCATAGGGGGAGAGGGTTATAGTGCCACTGTGGGTAGAGGATATGAGGAAACCATAATAGGGTAGTCTTTAATCATGTGGTCTGATGCTTAACATTAAAAATAGGTATTTAGAAGGTGTTGGTTAAAAAAATTATCAGGAGGATAAATAATGGGTTTCAGTCAACAATGTTGGGACAAAGTTCCTCCCCTATTATAAGGTGAATCTATCTTTATTGAAAACAAAAGGGATGCAAAAAATAAAGTTATTTACAACAAAAATGTTTTATATGGGGTTGTACTTTTAACTAGAAAGTACAAAAAAGTGGTAGAAGGGAAATGTAAATAGAAGATAGTGGAGAAAATAAAAGTATGCAAGGAAAATGGAAGAATAAGGATGATTCTAGATAGCCAAACACATAAACTTTCTAGAACAATTTGAGAAGGTAGATTTTAGTGTAAGAAACCTTTATCATGAAAATGGGATAGGAAAAACATATTTTGGACATAAGAACAAAATACATACACCAAAGAGATTGAATAATGGTAGGAAAAGGTAGAAATAAAAAACTTTTTATTTCCTTATAAAAATGGACAGAAATCCTATATTCTTAACCCACCAAGGTTTCACAATGATAGAAATTCTTAATGCAGATTCAAAAATATTTCTATAATAAAAATTCCATATGCATTGATTATATAACAATAAAACTCAATAACATTTGAAACAAAAATAATCAAAGAGATTAACGTATCCACATACATTATTCCTTCAAATAAATTTTGGGTGTAAAATCTACAAAATTTCTCCCTATATTGATTCTTTCATGAGTTGAAAATAAATCTTTGCATTCTATCTTTACCAAAATTTGCCTAACTATTAAAAATCCCTTCAAGTGAGCTCATGATTACTATTTATATCTTTAAATAGGTGTAACCACCTTGTAACCACCTATAACCACCTTTATAACTACCTTTTTGGTAATTTATTTCTATGTCGTCGTTACTCTTTCGTTATAACTTTAAAAAGGTAAATATGACTTTTTAAGTGATTACAAAAAGTGAAATGGAGAAATAGAAAGTTGGAAAAAGAAAAGGTAACATTTTAGTGGTTATCAATAAGAAAACAAGTCTTTTTACTAAGAGGGACCTTGTTCAAACATTTTACCTATCTTTGATTCCTGTTTTTGTGATTATTTTAACGTGTACAATCTAAACTTTTGAATGGTTTAAATGATTCCTTCTTTGGTAGGAACAACTATGTGAAGCATACATGCAAGCCATTTGTATGATGCATTGATATATTTTTCTATATTTTTAAAAATCCTTATGAAGTTTACAGTGATATATTTTATCGCATAATGGACACTACTCAACTTTCTCATATATTCTTTATTGGATGTTTTTATTTTGAATAGTTCATCTCTTTCCATTTTTTGAAATTGTCCCTTCAATTTTGTAGCTAAATTTTTTTTTGATTCATATTCATTTAATAGTTAATAATGGATGGACTAAATACTAGTATGTACCTATAATTTCATTTCATCATATCCTTTTTCATGATGTTATAATTATTCTAAAGCTTCATCAATAACATGGATCTTCCAATTCACACATTGAGCCCACAAACATGAATAGTTATCTTTAGTTATATCAAGGATACCTTCTTAGACCAATGAATTCTCATCCATATAATCCATATCTCTCAAGTATATGATCAATTTATTCCATATTCCAAACTCTTTCTTGACAATTGTAGTTTCCTCTTCTACTTTCGCTTGACTAGAAATGATGAAATCATAGATTCTTTGATTCTCATCAAGAAATTTTAAACCATCAAGAAGTATATCCTCAACCCAATATTCCATAAATTTACCATGATTTCTATACCTAATTATTTTATAAATAATTTTCTTATTAATCTCAAATTTAGAACTTGGTATTTGTATTGTGGAAGAAGTATGGGCATGTGCATTAATTGATTTTTGATAGGTTTCACCTATTTTCAAGATCTATTTGATGTATTTTAAAAGTATACATACATTTTCCTCCAATTATTATTGAGTTTAAATCCATTATTTTTTTTATAAATTAGCTTGGTTGTGATCACCTTGAAATTTTGAATATTACCTTCAAGATTGGATTCACCAAGATCAATGTTGTTATTGTAATCGACCAAAGTCATTTCATCTTGATTATTTTTTACAAGAGGTTGGGAAATATCTATAGGTTTTTCATGTAAATAATTAATCATAAACCTTTAATTATTATTCACCTTTATCTTTATGGAGGACCATATATTCGATTAGCAACAATATCAAAATCAATCTCTGCTAGTGTGAATGTAGGATTTTTCTTGCTCATTATTTATTATACCCATGAAGAAGACATATATCTTGTTGAGTAGCTAATTGAGTAATTTAATGAACCAAGGTAATAAATTAGGATGTTTTTCATAAGGGTGATATGAGAATAGATCTAGGTTCAACTAATTGTGGAGGAGAAACAACTTGTAGCATGGGGAAAACATGAGGTAGAGGCAGAGGTAGAACCAGGTTAGAGGATGGTGGAAGTGGAGTGGAAAATGGAAGGAGTGAAGGCACATGTGACTCAATGGGAAGAATAATAGTGGTAAAATGGATGAAACTTGGATTTGAGGCCAAAAATTGATTAGTAATGTTTTCAAACAACATTGAAGGATACATCTCTTGTGTGACTTTTGGAGTGGTAGATGGAGTGGGCCTCTTGATTTGGAGTTTTTTCCTTGGTGGATCATCCTCACATGTATATTTAGGGAGATTATATTTTTTAGGGTCTTCTCCATCTCCTCCTCTTATGTCAACCAAACTAGATTTTATTATGAATAATTTGGTGCCAGAATACTAAGTAATCAAAATAGAAGAAATTTGTTGTTGCCCACTTGAGGTTCTTTCATATTTTGGATGAATTCCTAAAGTATACTCTCTCACTTTCCTATCATACCAAACTTTTTATCTAGCTAGCATGATCTGCATGTGTTCTATAATGTTTATCAATTCTCTTATTGACCAATTGATCGAAGGGATTATTATGAGGTGAATCTTTTAATATAAAATATTGTCAACAATGTTAATGTCATAATCCTCTAATTTCACTCTTCACCAATAAAATATGAAATAGTTAATCTATTTTAGGGTCATACTTGACCAATTTCTTTATCTAACTTCAAAGTCATCTTCGCAGTCCTCCCAGTTGTCTTCAATTTTTGAAATGTGAGGATAGTTTAAGCCAATTATAATATTGTTTTTATGAAACCATTGTTATCAAATCCAATTCTTATTATGTGTGGGTGCATGGTAAATTTCACCAATGACTTTTATATATCGGTATCATCTATAGCCGACTTGAAAATGAAATAACTAAGGCCAATAGGAAAGCTTACTCCTGTGTAATGTTTTTGGGTACATTTTTTATGTCATTAACTGAGTTCTCTTCAAAGCTTAATCAAAATGATTTTATCACTGGAATATCTTATAAATCAAAAAATAATACCTTAAAATCCACCAACCTATATATATGTGAAATTTGGAAACTAGATGAAGTAGATCCTATACTTCCTAATTAGAGAAGTTGCTTCATTGGATATCCTTACCACAAGGTTTCCATCTAGTGACCTGACTAAAATAATGGAGAATAAATCATTTACTTTCCTAAAATGATTTTTTACTTTCTCATGAGTGATCTAAGGAAGCTTGTCATATACCAATGCACCAAGGATGTTATGCTTCAATTTTGTCAAACCAGGCTAGAATCTAAGTGTTGCAATGGATGAAATGAAATATAAAGTCATATAAAATTATTTTATGGATTCTAATTTGGTCAAATGTTCATGAATGTTATTATTGATGATTAAAGCCCAATCAATGAAATACTTTCTATAATAGATGATTCTCATTAAAATACACATCCACTAATGAAAAGTGTTCATTTCTTTATATCCCATGCCATGCTCAAAAGAGTAATCACATTTGATAGTTCTTCCTTGAAATCAGACTTGCATATGGTTATGACCTATTTGATATTAAATATTAACTCAAAAAAATTCCCATTTCTCATGGTTATCTTCCTAGAACTATTGAGTAATGATTATATTGATTTATATTATGTTGTCATGAGTTTCAATGTGAAAAGTGATGCCAATGGAATTTATATCCAACTTATAAATCAATTTGTTATCCATAAATGATATCTCATTGATTTCAAGATTGTAGTACTTTGTACATGCAAGTACTAGATCCACACACTAAGTAGAGGTCAAAAATGAAGTAGCATTTGTGAGTCTACTATCCAAAATCTTCCCTCTTAGAAGAATCATTTTCATGCAATCCATCCTTTCCCAAAATTAATCTATATCCATGTGCTTCATGTTGATATCATATATGTTTGAGATGCTTGTATCTATAACTGAAACAAGCTCATATCCCATATATTTGAATTTCATTTTTGATAATGTGGCTAATAGGATAGCAACTTGACCAAGAAGATTTAAATTTTTATAGACAAAATTTGGAGAGAGAAAGTATGTGGATGACACTAAATTCAATGTAATTCAATGAAGACTTGTACAAGTTAGTGAAGGTTATGAGATGAAATAGTATTCAAAGGAATTTATTGTGCATGAAAAAATTTGAAGTCTATATATGCTATCAAGACCTACAATATATTTTCACAATCATTTTCTACCTTTTACAACCACCCCAGTATTTTCCTAAATGTCTTGCATGCAAGAGAAAAGAAAAAAACAACTAAGAAATGGAGTTAATGAACAATGATTGACTTCAACAAGCCACATTGAAGGATTGATAATTTTTTTAGGACTCACAAGGTTGTCAAAAACCATATCACACCAAAACCATGCATGCATACTCAAAATCGCATTTTAGCAAGTTTAAAAAGCCATGTTATTTTATTAAAAACCACCTCATGAGAACTTAAATGTATATAAATGAGTAAGAATGGTAAATTTATAAATATTTATTTGCATGTAAAAGAGCCTTCCCAAGGACACATAAGGAAAAAATCTTGCTGAAGACTACCTTATGCCAAAAATAGATTCTATTTTTATGTAAACCACCCAACTACAACTAATACCATGAATTTTTTCTCCAAACCACCTTGAAATGGCTTATGGAAGCTTTTTGAGGAATTTTATAGGGTTCTAAGGAGCATTTTACATGCAAAAATTCATTATAAAGTCTATAGATTATAAAATGGCTTCAAAAAGTTTGCATAAGTTCTATTTTTAAACAAAACCATTCTTTACACAACCAATACCATGAATTTGGTAGCCAAAACCATGAATTTGGGAGTAAAACAACCTTTCAAACATCAAATACCATAAATTTCATTGTTAAATTGACCTTTTGTTCACTAAATACCACAAATTACTTCTAAAACCTATCGTTTGAAAAGTAAAACCATGAAATTTTGCTAGAAAATATCTTTTGAAAAGTCTTCCATATAGTGAATACCATTATTTATGGAAAAAACCAACTTGAAACAACTTTTTAAAAGTATTTTTAAGCTCTAAGACTACCACATGGAGGGATATGAATAATTTTAAAAGGGTATGTGATCTTTTTAGGCTTATTTTACACTTTATAGGTTTTAGAGGAATAAAATACATGTTTTAAAGCCTTGAAAGTGCCACATAAGGTAAATATTATGGATTTTAAAGGTGCATTCTACATGTTGACAGGGTTTTAAGGATGATATTACATGTAAAAATACTTGTAAAAGTATGCCAAAGTGTTTGGTTAGAATTTTTTCCAAGGGTGACGGGTTTATAATGAGGCTTTTACAAAGTGGCAAATTTAATAAGAGGATTTTACATGTCAAAACACTTGTAAAAGGCCACATAATGCTTACAAAGGCCATAACATGTTATTAATGATTTTTATATCAATCAAGACAACATTTTCCAAAGACATTACATGTATTTAGAGGTTTTAATGGCCTTGAGAAAGGTTTTGAACACATAAATTTAGCTTATGAAACTGATATTTTACAAATGGACTTAAATAAACCTAAAAAAAGACAAATAAGATTACATGAGACTCATTACATGGACAATCAAGGAAAATTATGAACCTTATAAAGAAGCATGTTTAAATAAATAAATGAAATATTTTAATAACATCCACAAGAGCTAAGAATATTGAGTAACTTAATAACTTGATATGATGAAGGAGTTTAAAAAAATTTAATTACAAAAATCCAATTTTAAGGATAATAATAGGTTCCAATTAGGAACTTTGGCCTTCAAGGCACAAAGTAGAGCTCCAAACTCTAGTTTCATAGACAAGTGTTTAGATCATTGGGCTACATAGTCATTTTGGATTTAACAAAGAGACTGACTAAGGAAAAATTAGAGACCAAGAAAAATTGAGATGAACAAAATAAAACAATGCACAACAAAAATTAGTGCATGATGGGAAACATGACCAAAACGTTTATGTACATGCTTACATGTAAGAAACTACTTGCTTTCACTTGAAGTGATGTTTTAGGTATTTTCCACTATAGGGCAATGACATATGTGTGTCATATCAATATTATAGGTAGAAAATGTTGTCTCCATATAAATTCCTAATTTTGAATTGTCCCATCCATAGGTAATTAAATTTTCCATGACTTACTTTTAGTTCTCTTCGCTTGTCCCATAGGAGCATTAGTTATCCTACTTGGAAGTCTCTTTTCTTTATCTTTTTGTTGAAGATAAATTTGAATTGGGCTTGATGTTTTGTAATTTTTTTCATAACCCATTTTCTATCTTAATCAAGCATGTTCATATTTTGAATTCTCTTATCTAAAAAAATTTCAAAATTCTAATTATCAATGGCTCTTTCTAGCTATAGTGTAGGCAATTTAAGTGTTATGGGAATCATTACAACAATATTATACAATAATTGAAATGGAGACATATAAATGGCCTTATTAGGTCTAATATAGTCTTTTCACAATGTGTCATATGGTTTCTTGTGCCAATTTCTATCATTTTCATTTACCAATTTGCAGATAAGGGTGACAAAATTCTTATTATTTAATTATGCCTAACCATTTCCTTGAAGATAGTAGTATAAAGAGTGAGATAAGGAAATGTTGTAACCATAGAAAAATCTGACCAATTCTAATGAACATAAATTAGATGCATTATCTATTACAATATTTTGTGGATCACCATACCTTACCAAGATGTTTTACTTGATGAAACTGCACACAACTTCTAATGTTTGTCTATTTGAAAGGGATAGCCTCCACCCATTTGGTAAAGTAGTCTGCAATAGTGAGGACATGAGTGTGCTCAAAATTTTAATGAGGATTCACTACTCCTATAAAATCCAATCCCCATTGTTGAAATTATTCTTTAATCACCATAGATTTGAGAGGAAAAGTTGCAAGTTTTGGCCATCTAATAAATTGATGACATGACTCACACTTCCTTACCCATATCTCTAAAAAGTGCAGACCAATATTAATGCACTCTCAAGATTTTATATGTTGTCACTAGAGAAGAAAAATTTCCACCATAGGCATGGTCATGAAAATATTCTATAATATTTTTATGTTTTTACTTATCAACACACCTTAGAAAGAAGTTTTCAATACTTTTGTTGAATAATGTGTCATCTCAGATTACATATTTCCTAGCCTTAAATTTGAATGTTATTAATTTTTTAGAATCTAAATGAGATGGGAATTATCCATATGTCAATAATAAGTTAATACTTATAAACCATTCATCAATGAAATCTATAAATATGGCAAGAGGTAGTTCTCCATGATCCTAATCATCTAGATTTGTCACAGTTGTTTGACTATTTGCTTGTTTTGCCATAAGTTGACACAAACCCTTACCTTAAACAAATTTAATGGGTTTGATTTCAAGGTTATATACTAAAATTTAGTGATCTAATTTCCTTTTTTTAACCCTAGTTCCTATTGAGTCAAAATAGACTTTAATATTGTATTAGTGATGCAGAGCCCTTTCCAATACTCCATTATATCTCACTCTCTCATTCCTTCAACAAACTATATATGCACCAAAAACTCTTAATATCTTATTTTTAGTCAATTATCACTCTTGGTTCAATGTCATTATCTATAAATACCCATTTTATATGTTTGTTGTTGTCATTCATTCTATCTATGAATCCTTTCAAAACCTTTATACTCTGTTCTTAAACTTATTCCATTCACTCTCAATTCCTTACAAGCAATTTTGCCTTCATTATCCTTTACTAGCCTTCCTTCATATCTTTATGAGGGTTTCTAATGTACAATATACCAAATTTAAGGGCTTATTTCAAGCTCAACAACCTTGTTTATATCCACCCCATACACTCTAACAATCATCCTTGTTTATCTTCCCACTCTTCATTTCATTAATTTCCTTTTATACCTTTCTTGGGCTTATAGTTTATTTTGGGTCAAATGACCCCACTCTTCATCAAGTTTTGAATATGAAATATTTATCTCAGATGACCTCTACATGACCCCAAAACATTATCTCAATTCCATCTATAAACCTTACACTCCCAAGGGTTCACTTTACAATTCAATCCTTCAATCACTCTACCAATCTAGTAGTATTTTTTATGGTTTTCCACTTAGTACTAAATATTATGGATGAATTTTGAAAAACAATCACCTTTTATTATCACCATTTATTTTCTTCTTATTTTTTATGAAAATTAATGGTCTACTTCATCCTTTAGATGCCTATTCTGAGCTTCCATTCATCGTAATTAGCCTTATATTAGGCCTTACTAGGTCTGTTAACTACTCAATCAATTATATATGTATAGAAGATGGACATACAACCCTAAATACTTAAAAATAATTTTTCCCTCATTAACATCCTTCAAACCACAAAATTCTAGCTATTTTCATCAATTACATCACCAGATATTGTATTTTTTCCCTAACTAGGGTTTTTGAGTATTCTTTAGGCCTGAGAGGGATCAAAACATGTTTGTTTATTATTATGAGGTTTTCAACACTTCTTGTGCCCTAACTAATGTCTATATAACTAATTAACACTGCTTACAATTTCAAACTTGGTTTTATTTCATTACATTCGCATTTAATATAGTGAGTTGGCAATATTTTGTGTTACATAGTCAACCTATGTATGCACGTAATAGGGTTTAAGCATATGTTTCCTCTTCCAACCATCATTGGAGACTTGTTCAACGTTATTTTACACTTTAATTAACTTTTTAAACCTTCCTCATACCATCACAAACTCCCTTCAATCATTATTCAAACATTCAAGTTGAAACAAGGTTCTTTACTGTAGTATATAAACAAGAAACACATAGTCTGCCTGTGTGTCAATCAATATAGGATTTGGGCTTACCCAAAGTTGTTTGAATACTCCATTATCTTTGTTCCCACATGAGTATCTATCCACACTATCTTCTAGATTCTATAACCAACCTTTCAACAAAATTCTTGGTTGTCTGCTAGAGACAAGGTACTTACACAGTATTCCCTTTTACCCTCATTTCTTATTATATTCAAACACAAACATTATCTACATAAAATGATTCTTTCCTTGTTTGTTTGGTTATTAACAATCACATAGACATACACACATTTCTCACTAGCCTGAAAGCATTTAATGAATACACACAAAAGGTAGAATACAGTCCTATAGATATCTTTCTTCATTCATTATAAACCCTGTCTCAAGGAGAATAATATTCTCAATGGATTATTTGTAATCATAAATAAAAACAATGGGAATACATAGAGACATCACTCCTCAACATTTACATTTTATTTTTTGCACTCATGTATATTTACAACACATTCCTCTTAGGATAGGAATATAGAGCTCTTTTATGTTCATTCTTCCATTCTTCCTCCATACCTCTATTCCTTACAAACTTCAAAAACACTGACTCCTACTTCTCCTAAATTCCTAATGCCTATAGGATCCAACTTCTACAACAATCCAAAACTTTGTTATATACACAAAGAATTGCATTCTTCCTATGACTAACTCTTGATAATTAATTCTTGGACATTTTGTTTTGATTTATGTCACATTTTCATGAGGTGTACATACAACCACCTTACCAACTAAATTATACTCATTTAGGACTCTACAAAAACATTTTACAACTTGACACTTCCTCTAAGCACTCCTAACATACTTATCAAATTTAAATTTTCAAATATTTGTTTTGGTGGGAAAAGCTAAAAGGGATACCTATACATACTAGGAGACTTTTTTATTGACTCCCATTCCTTCTAAAGCATGTTTTATGACTAAATACTCTTATACAAGACCAAATTAATGTCATTTCCTGATGCCCCTACATCATACTCCCAAGAGAGAGATAGAAATTGAGCTCCAACGTAATTGTTGTGTTTTCTTCCAATTCATGATTTTGGGATCATATCTTGCTAATCCTACTCCTTCATGCCTTAATTTCTCACTTTTTCTTTCATGCTTACCTTGATCAAACACTATTCTACTTGTCTCATTCCCTTTCTTGCTTGCATCATCAACTTGCACTCCATATGCACTCACTTCTTTCTCTTTACCTCTAACACATGGGTTGTATATGCCCCCAAACATTATTACACCTATACTTGCATCTTCCAATGCTATTACTATCACATTTTCAATAAAAACAATGACTATTTCATGCATCCCTACTTTAACATGCTATTATATTATTTCCATCTTTACTTCTTCATGCTTTTTGTCCACTTTTTCAAGCTGCTCAATTATTTCAACCTGCATTGCTTATTCATTTTCTCTCACTTCTCCATGCAAATCACTCTCCAAGGCTACCAATTCTGCCTCTAATTTCTCATTTCTTTCATATACAAATAAAAAAAATCTGAATTCATACCTTATTCATGGGGTTGCATTTCTTTATCTAAGCCTTCAATGAGGCCTTCCAATTACTCTTCATCTTCTTTGTCATTCTCAACACTTGGTTGTCTATAATTATTCTCTTTTGCTTCACTTAAACTCATCTCATCTATATCAAGGTGGTGTTCACCCACACCCACTTATTCTCTCATGCTATACTTCTTAATTTCTCTTTTGAGTTGCTTGCAAAACAACCTCTTTTTCCTTCTCTCATCTCTCTTTGCTTGCACCTTACTTATTTTAACCAATAGTTTGATTGGCTACTTGAGTGGATTATTCCTCATCACCCATCCATAGTATGGGATTCCTATTTCTCTTATCTTCTCTAACATAACCAAAAACTTATCTATTTGTTACCTCATCTCAACCATCTCTCTTTCCATCTCTATTCTTTGCTTGGTGTCATCTTACACCATCTTCTTCTCGTGGTAGATTCTCTCATCCACTTGGCCTTGTCTCTTCTTACCTCTCTCTTTTATCATCTCCTTAAATATTTTTATCAACTCTTTGGCCTCATTTGGACCTATTCCTCTTTCTAACAAGCCTTCACTCACTTACCACATCTTGATCATTCACTTGGTCTATCCTCTCTCTCTCTCTTAACATTAAATGGGTCTCTTCTTGTCCTCACCTGGAACTCTATCTCAAGGTCACCTATGATCTCCCTCTCATGAGATTTTAAATATCTCTCTTAATCAACAAGCCACACTTGGTTGCAGGGCTAGTACCATCTCATAACTTTTCACTTTCACACACAACTCAACATTATCTTATGCACATATCAAAATTCAAAATAGAAATAAAAAAATAAACTTGTACCTTTTACTTGATGACCTTATTGACTATAATATTTTTATTCCCAATTAATCTTGGTTGATCTGATACCAAATGATGCAGATCCATTTCCAATACTCTACTATATCTCACTCTCTCATTCTTGTAACAAACTATATATGCACCAAAAACTCTTAATCTCTTCTTTTTAGTCAACTCTCACTCTTGGTTCAATGTAATTTTCTATAAAGATCCACTATCTATGTTTTTTTTTTCATTTATTCTATCTATGAATCCTTTAAAAACCTTTATACTATGTTCTTGAACTCAGTCCATTCACTCTCAATTCCTTACAGGCAATTTTCCCTTCACTAGCCTTGGTCAAATCCTTCATATCTTGATTAGGGTTTCCAATGTACAATCTACCAACTTTAAGGGATTATTTAAAGTTCAATAAACTTGTTTTTATCCACCCCCTACACCCTCATAATCATCCTTATTTATCTTCCCACTCTTCATTTCATCAATTTCCTTCTATACGTTTCTTGGGCTTATAGTTTCTTTTGGGTCAAATGACCTATACTCTTCATCAGGGTTTGAATATATAATATTTATATTATATGGACTATACATGGCCCCAAAACACTATCTAAATTCCATATATATACCTTACACTCCCAAAGGTTCACTTTATAATTCAGTCCTTCAATCATTTTGCCAATCTAGTAATATTTTTTTATGGTTTTCCACTTAGTACTGAACAATATGGATGAGTTTTGAAAAAAATCACCTTTTATTATCACCCTCTATTGTATTCTTATTTTTCATGAAAATTAATGGTCTACTTCATCATTTATATTCCTATTCTAAGCTTCCATTTGTGGTAATTAGCTTTGTATTAGGCCTTACTAGGTCTGTTAACTACTCAATTAGTTCTATATGTATAAAAGATGGATTTAAAACCCTAAATATTTGAAAACCCTTTTATCCTCATCAAAATCCTTCAAACCAAAAAATTCTATCCATTTTCATTGGTTTCATCACCATTTATTGAATTTTTCCCTAACTAGGGTTTATGAGTGCACTTCAGGCCTGAGAGGGCTCAAAACACTTTTGTTTGTTCTTATGAGGTTTTAAACACTTCTTGTGCCTCAATTAATGTTTTTATAACTAATTAACAACATATAAAATTACAAACTTGGTTTTATTTCATTACATTCACATTCAATATAATGACTTGGCAATATTTTGCATTATATAGTTAACCTATCTATGCACTTAACAGGGTTTAAAAATATGTTTCCTCTTCTAACCATCATTGGAGACTCATTCAAGGTTATTTTACACTTTCATTAAATTTCAACACCTTTCTCATACCATAAAAAACTCCCTCCAATCATTATTCAAACATTCAAAATGAAACAAGGTTCTTTATTATAGTATACAAACAAGAAACACACAATCTGCCTGTGTGTCAATCAATACAAGATTTGGGCTTACCTGAAGTTGTTTTAAGACTCCATTGTCTTTGTTCCCACATGAGTATCTATCCACACTATCTTCTATATTCTCTAACCAACCTTTCAACAAAATTATTGGTTGTCTACTAGAGATAGGGTACTTACATAGTATTACCTTTTACCCCTATTTATTATTGTATTCAAACACAAACATTCTCTACATAAAATGATTCCTTCCTTATTTTTTCAATTCTTAAAAATCACATAGACATACACACATTTATCACTATCCTAAAATAATTTAATGAATATACACAAAAGATAGAATACAATCTTACAAATATCTTTCTTCATTCATTATAGACCCTATGTCAAGGAGAATAGTATTCTCAATATATTATTTTCAATCATAAATAATAACAATGGGATTACATTAATACAACACCCCTCAACATTTTCATTTTATTATCTTCACTCATATATATTTATAACACAGTCCTCTTAGGATAGGAATACATATCTCTTTTATGTTCATTATTCCATTCTTCCTCCATACCTTTGTTCCTTAAAAACTTCAAAAACACTAACTCTTACTTCTCATAAATTCCTAATTATTATGGGATCCAACTTCTACAATAATACAAAACTTTTTTATATACACGAGGAACTACCTTCTTCCTATAACTAACTCTTGATAACTAATTCTTGGACATTTTGTTTTGATTTTTTCCACCTTTTCATGAGGTGTACGTACAAACACCTTACCAACTAACCTAGACTCATTTAAGACTCTACACAAAACATTTGACAACTTGACACTTCCTCTAAGCACTCATAACATACTTATCAAATTCAAATTTTCAAATATCTATTTTGGTGGGAAAAGCCAAAAGGGATACCTAGACACACTAAGAGACTTGTTTATTGACTCCCATGCCTTCTAAGGCATGTTTTAGTATTAAAGACACCTATACAAGACCAACTTGACATCACTGTCTGATGCCCCTGCATCAATTAGGCACCATCGCAACAGAATGTGAATGAAGGATGTATTACTTGAGTTACTTGACAACCTTCATAATGACATACACATGTTTTTATTTTGGATAATATTTAAACTCATAGTATTTAATACTAGAACTCATGAAGTTAATTGATGACTCAATCCCTTCATTGTTATTTTGAATTAGTATGGCTAAAAGGGTATGATCTAAAGAATAATAGTAGATGGTAAAATCCTTCTTGAAATCTAGATAGACTAGAGTGGTAGCATGTGCAATGGAAGTTTTAATATTTTCAAATGCTTCTTTACCATCATTGTTCTATTTTAAATAGGGTCTACCTTTCATCATTTCAATAATGTGCCTAGTAAGTCTACAAAATCAAGAATGAACCTTCTTAGAAAGTTCACCTTTGTAAAAAATGAGTACATATGTGGCTTGTTAATTGGTAGAGATAATTTTTAGATTGATTCAAATATTTTAGGATCAAATTTTATCCCATATTTTGAGACAAAATGTCCAAGGATTTTCCCTTTGTCACCTCAAAAATGGATTTTTTAGGGTTGATAGAAATTCCATGAAGTTGTTATTTTTCAAGCATTTTCTTGAGATGATCATAGTGATCTTCTCTTTTTTTCAGAAACATTTTTGAATCATCCAGATATAAAACAATTATTTTGTTCTTTAGATATTTGAAAGTGATATCCATGGCTTTTTGGAATGCATCACCTACATTGATCAAACCAAATGGAATTTAATGATACACAAACTTCCCCAAGGAGTTGTGAAAGCATTCTTGTGTTGATCTTATTTATTAACATGTATCTGATTGTAACCTAAGAAGCCATATAGCATTGAGAGAATTTTTTAACTCGTAACTTATTGAATAACATGGTTCATTATGGGCAAGGGATAATTGTGTTTTAAGGATGTCTAGTTCAAATTCTATAGATCTACATAGATCTTGATTTCTCCACTCTTATTATAGACTAGTACTATATTTTCAACCTATGTTTAATGATGAATATGAAAGATAATTCATGCATTCAACATTATCTAAATTTTTTCAAAAATTGTTCTCACTATGTTTGGATTGTATTGTCTATGTTTCTGCTTGAAAGACTTAACATCTAGATTGAGTGGAACTATGTGTTGTATTTCCTTTGGTCAGAAAGAATTCAAATTTGCATATGAAATATGTGAGAATATCAATATATTTTTGAAGTAGAGTGATAAATAATATTATTTATTCAGGTGAGCAATATTTTCCAATGTTAACTATTTTGGGTTATTCTTCAGTACCAATGTTCACATTTTCATATTTTTTTGAATTAAGAGATTTTTTTGCATTTTATTTTTGATAAACATGTCATGCTCATTAAAGAGTTATTCTAAGGCAACCAAACCTCTAGGATCTTATTTCCTTTAATTTTTATCACCCCTTATTCATTTTTCTCTTTAGAAATGCCTTATGATTTTGTGTTGATTATTCTCTATATGATGATTCACTACATCTAAAATATAGATTTTTAAAAATATTAGATTTTTCTAAAATAAGTGATAATTTATTGATCATCATTGAAAACCTACCAGTTTTTTGAGTTATCTAGTATGCTTAGCTTGTATACCAACTCAATTGTATATTTTTATTTTCTAATATTTACATGAGGGATTAACAGAGAAGTAGACACTGCAAGGGAATATACTTTGGTATTACTTTCTCTTGGGATGGTAGTGATGGAAATAGCTTTGAAGGATACTATAGTATCCCAAATCTTGTTTCTATAGTTCTTATGGTGATCATTTTTCACCTGATATTAACCTTTGATATATTTTACAACCAAATTTTCATCACCTATAACTTTTATATTCCTAATTTCCATTTCCTCGATAACTTATAAACCCTATAGTAGTTCTTTGTAATCAATAATATTATTCATGCATTCAAATTACTACTTGTATGTGAAAGGAAAAATGTCTTTGTTTGGAGACATAAGAATAATTCTAGATCTGGAACATACTAAAGGACAACTATCATTAAATCCAAGTGTCCAAATATAATTAGGATCACTTTCTATTAAAATTTTCTATCCAAGTCTTTCTCTAACATAAGTACACAATTCCCTATCCTTTCATCTTCATACAAAATATCTACTCTAGGTTCATTTAATTTTTTTTATAGTGTATTCAGTATTTAATTCAAGTTCTAGGTGTTACTTGAATCATTTGATAGGAATCATGGCATGAGAAATATTTAGATGAATTTTTCCACTAAGTTATTTACAAAACTTTCTTCCCAACAAGATGCCATAAGCGATTGGAATGCCTACTACCAAGATAGTCATCTTGATCCTTTTCTAAGGAAAAGAGGCTATGGTAACCTGAACATCTTTGATTTGACCAACAAGAGGTACATGTTTTATTTTCATGGAGTAAAAATGGCCAAAGGTATTTGTGTAATTTAAACAAAGTAGTGGGCATCACATTATCAAAATCTCCAATATCAATGATGCAATTACTCACTTTGCATCCCTTGAGGAAAATGGAGATATAGAAGGGTTTAAACTTACTAGATTAGAAGACGATGGGTTTTTAGTATACTTTTGACATTAGTCTCTTTTGTGTTGGAATTTTCACCTTTAATAAATTATACTAGACTATTTAATTGGTCAAGGTTTGAGCTCAGATACTCATCTTGAGACATTTAGATTTTGGTTTTATTTATATGTTTAATTATATCAAAAGTAGGTAAGCTAGTAAAAGGAGAAATTTTAATGGATTGAGAGATATTGACATAATATTTAGTATAAAATTTACCTTTTGGATAACTTTAAATAGTAGTTTGATAAGGTTCACATACTTTTGTCACTAGTTATTTCCTTTTATTTCCCTCAATGATGCAGTCCCTCATGGAAGAATGACTTTTGGAGTTTCTTCTTTTTTCTCAATTTATTGTTTTTTTAATTCTAGGCTCTGGTGAAGACTGTGAATGACTTATTGTTCATCTATCCAATAGTATCATCATAGTCATACTCACCTGAGTCATATTCCAAAAACATGTTAGTGGATTCACCACCAGATTCTTTTGTCTCAAACTCTTGAAGATCTAGATTTTTTGTTTCAATTTCCTTTTCTATTTATTCATACCTAAAAATATCTTTTATTTATAAAATAACATTCATAGGAGCATTTGTATTTGATTTTGGAGGTGCCTATATAGCAATACTTTGTTGAGGAGCTTGAAATTGAGGATGATTCCATTGAAAAGGCACATAGTTTCTTATACGAATATCCTAATAAGGAGGAACAAGTGATTTTCATGGTATTTACATCTTCAGTGATGTTATGTCATTAGAAATTTTCTATAGAAATTATTCAGGAGAATATTGATTTGAACTTTGTGCTTTAACTTTTGAAGGTTTTTTCTTTAGTTTCTCGGTTATTATCATGCCATATTCTATACCAATAGACAATGTTTGAGATACATCCAAATCAGCTACTTTGGATTTCCTTAATTGATAACTCACTTCTAAAGATTATGAGTTTATGAAGAAGCACTTTTGATTTTATGTCCTTGGCTTGGTTGTCATTGGTATCTTATTTAGTAGCTTATTGAATTTATCCATAAAATATCTCATGGGTTCATAGGCTTATTTTTTAATTTGAGTGAGTTGTGAAATAAATGTATGCACATCTTCTGCTAGTTTAAATATACTTTCAAACTTGGTTTTCATGTTATCCCAACTAGTGATGGAGCCTAGAGGAAGGTGGTAGAACTAGTCAATTGCTCCATGTTGAAGAGTTTATATGAATAATTTGGTTGAAATATATTCATATTATACCCCTAATACTCCAAATGATAAAAAGAAAGCTGAAATATGTTCATCCAAATGTTGCTTACCATCACCTAAAAAAATTGGAAAATTATTTCATGAATCTTTTGGAAGTCTGTGTAACTAGCCCATATCCAATGGCCCAATTTCATTACCCCATGGTACTACCATGGTTGTAAATATTGCTTGTAAAGGAAGAATATTCCTTGAAAGGACAAGAGATTAACTTACCATTGAACCACCTTGTGATTGTTTATTTCTTCTAGGACTAGATGGAAGACTGATTGATCTCTTGATTTTAATTTTTTGTTGAGGATCCAATTTAAAGCCATAGATCTATTACAATCGATAGAAGGGTCATGTGTTCGCTTGATATTTACTTGATTTAGTATATTATTTTTTTTGCTAGTTTGGGAGAAACACTACTATTTTTGAGGTGCAAGTTGGATTTGGAATGATCTCTGATCTAGTCTTTTTTTTCATATAATTATTTATTCATCTCTTCGTACCAAATGACATGGTCTTCCTCTTCCTCTAACACCTAAAAATTTCTCTGAAACTATGTTTCAGTAGTTCTATTATCCCATGTAAACACTCACAAATATGAAGAAATGTCCACTTGCATCTCACTTAACCAATTAAGATTTGGTTGAATTATTAGAGATTGAACTATTGGGATGGTCATGAGATAATTTTATTACTACAAAATATCTTTGAGTGACTATACAAATTGATATTCTAGATTGTCTTCTCAAAATAATTTTTATTATTCTTCTTCTATTTTTATTATTGTAGTGACAGTGTCAAATTGAGCATCACTTATTTTTTTATCCTAGGTGATCAATCAAAGAATTGAAACAATGTCTTCTTTTGAAGATTCTATCCAATTTAGACTAGGTTGATGATCAGGATCTCAGTTCTTAGTAATATTACATAGTTTTACAGATCAAGATTTTGAGCTACTTGACAAGATCTATGAGCTATCCTACACTTAAGAATCCTTTTTAATAGTTTTACATGATCTAATTCTTGGTTCAATATTGTAAAAATGATCTATAATTGGATAACACTAACCTCGTCATAATCTCAAGCACACTATATGATATCAAAGTTTATATTTGATTGTGTAAGTTGATTCTACTCAATATCTAGTTGTTGAAATAGCCCCTGAGTTGTTGAGAGAGTCTTGTGGTAAAAATATCATATGTGGTTTGTATGTAAATAAAAAATATGTTCCCCATGGTTGGTGATAAAAAAATTTGGATGGAAAATTTATTAGGAGGATAAATAATGGGTTTCGGAGTGTCTAGACAAAGTCCCTCTCCTATTAGCAAGGAAAGCTATATTTTTTGAAAATAAAAGGGATGTAGAAAATAAATTTATTTATAGAAAATTTATTTTGCATGGGAATTGTACTTTTAAATAGAAAGTACAAAAAGGTGGTAGAAGGGAAATGTAAAGAGAATATAGTGGAGGAAATAAAATTATACAAGGAAAATGGAAGAATAAGGATGATTCTAGATAGCCAAATGTGGGAACTTGCTAGAACAATCCAAGAAGGTAAATTTTAGTGTAGGAAACCTTTATCATGAAAATACGATAAGAAAGACATATTCTGGACATACGAACAAAATACATATGCCAAAAATATTGAATAATGGTATAAAAGGTAGAAACAACTTTGTATTTCCTTATAAAAATAGACATAAATACTATTATTAATGTAGATTCACAAATATTTCCACAATAAAAATTTCATATACGTTAACTATCTAACTATAAAACTCAAAAACATTTGAAATAAAAAGAATCAAAGAGATTAATGTATCTAGATACTTTTTTCCTTCAGAGAAAATTTAGTCGCAAAATCTACAAAATTTCTCCTTGTATTGATTATTTCATCAATTAAAACTATAATATCTACTTTCTATCTTTGCCAAAATTTGTCTAACTATCAAAAATCCCTTCAAATGAGATTAGAATTATTATTTATAGCTTGAAATAGGTGTAACCACCTAAAACCACCTTTATAACTACCTTCTTGGTAACTTATTTTTATTTCACTATTATTTTTTCATTATAACTTTAAAAAGGTAAATATAACCTTTTTAAGTGATTACAAAAAGTGCAATAGAGAAATACAAATTTGGAAAAATAAAAAGTGAATTTTTAGTGGTTATCAAGAAGAAGACAAGTCTTTTTCCTGAGAGGGACCTTGTTCAATATTTGCAACTATCTATGATTCCTCTTTTTGTGATGATTTTAATCTATAAATTCTGTTAGGTTGTGGAGCTAAAAGCTTCACCAGGATGCAAACAGGAGGAGTTAAGGAGGTTGCAGAGTGTTTGCTGAGTGTTACAGTCACTGGCATCGGTCAAGACAACTGATGTCGATAGGGTATAGATAGAAGGCAACCAACATCGATCAGATATCAGCTGGCGTCGACACCCCCAGGCAAACAGGGACCGACGTTGGTCACCTGTGTGGTTTGAGCTGCGAGTATGTTACGGGTAGTTAACTAACGAACCAAGTGTTTGCATGTCAAGAGCCAAATTTAGACTAGAAGCTATGGATCTAATTATTGTAATTAGGTGTCTAATTATTGTTTGCATGAGATCTATTTAAGAGACTCATTGGTTGTATTGTAAACTAGTGCTAGAGAGTAAGAGAGCAAAATAAGCTCCTTCAGAGAGAGGTGAGCAATGGTGTATTCCTCCTAGTGCCACAGTACCAAGTGTGGGTACTATTTTGGAGAATCAGAGGGGTTCTTTGTTTATGTATGATCTTGGTCAGCAAGAGTGCAGGACCATGTTTAGAGATCTACAATGGTGAGTAAGGTCTAGTGATTTGCAGGTATCAGCAGAGAGCAGGAGATCTACTTGGAGTACGGTTGTGTACTTGGTGTACTGGTAGCCTTGTTACTGACTGGTTGGAGAGGTGAACATCAATTCTATATTTGAGTTGATTGTTGGGATCGAGAGAGAGAGGGAAGAAGGTCTTGAGGTGTGGTGAGCCTTTGAGGTGGAATAAGAAGTGGCATCTTCTTTATTTTATTTTCTTCTGAGTATTTAATACAAGATTGTGTATTGTCTCTCAAATCTTGTGTTGTTTCATATTTCTAGTTACTTATTGATTCTGGTATAATTTCGTGTTTAGTTGCTAATACAAGAAGTAATCATATGTGCTCTAATTGGTGGAGCAAGATCCTGACAAGTTGGTATCAGAGCTTTTGGTTGGGTTACTAACAGGTGGTTTCAGATCTGGTAGTGTTGTTGATTACAGGTCACTCACAGGGGTTTCAAATTGAGTGGGAGTATAGCAATGGTAGAAGAAATTAAGCTACAAATGGAGAAACTGAATAGCATGAATGGTCTGATTGATGGAAAGAAAGAGTAGGGAAATAAAGATTGTTGGTTGGTAGCAGATCAGTAGGGAGGAGCAGATGTTGCAGGGGATGTTGCACAAGATGTTCTGGATAAAGTAGAATCTTCATTTACAGATTCTTTTGCCTCTTTCCATGCAGCTCAAAATAGAGCATCTTTTCATGGGTATGTCTTTGGAGACTTTGGAGAGATTTATTTAGGAGCTAGAGAGCCTTGTCAAATGATTAGCAAAGGGGAAGTGAAGCTGAAATTGTAGATGGATAACACACAGGTGTTTGAATGAGGTTATGCAGGTACCAGTCTTGGAGATGATTCTAATTTCTTTAGGAAAGTTAGGTGATGAGAGATGCACAGTAACTCTCACAGTGGATGCACTTAAATTAGATGGTGGTAAGAAAGTAGGTATCCTTTATCTATCTACTTATATTACTAATTCACCTTTTGTTACAGAGATGTGGCTCTGTAGGCTTGGTTACATATGTAGGAGGGGAATGCATGTTTTGAAGCAAAAGACAGATGTCTTTGATAATCTTAAGAACCGGAAAGCCTTGGTGTTCATGGAGGAGATGACGAACAGAGATCAGCTGAGAGGTCTAAATTATTCTGAGCAGGGTTGTGTTGATTTGAATAGGGTTTTGACCCAAAAGGAGCTCACAGGTAAAAATTCATCACTCACAGGTGAACACAGGTACCAGCATTGGTCAGGAGGAACCAACGTCGAACAGACAGGCACCAACATCGGTCATGTGCAGATCAGCAGAGTCGGTGGTGTCAAGAAGCAGGAACTGATGTCGGTCACATAGTGATCGATGTCAACAACAAGTACACTGGTGTTGGTCAAGGGACCGACATTAGCAGACAGGGTCAGTCACAGGGAACTGATGTCAGTCGGGAGCAGATTGGGAGATAACTGAGATCGATCACTAGAACGGATATTGGGTGGATAGCAAGCTGTCAACAAGTCTTAAATGCCCATATGGAGGTCAAAAAGGGTAAGTGAACCTCATATTCATTGTTCACCTTCTTTATATTGTGTATTGATGGTCAAGAACTAGGAAGATGTGAAGAGGCAATGCAGGTAGAATCCAAAAACAATGGGAGCTTGGCATGGATGAGGAGTGAGTCCTTGGAGAAGAACCAAATAGGGTTTTATTGGTAGAGTTGTTAGCTGAAAGAAAGCACTGAGAGACGGATGGATTTCCAACTTAAAGAAGAGAGTGGATGGATACGTGAGATAGAAGGCCAAGGTACATGGTCTTGAAGAAGCTGCAAGACAGTGGTACAAGTTTTGACAGGTGTATGACAAAGCATGGCTTTGGTCAAGGTCATTGTAACTATTGTGTTTGTTCTTACCAGGTGGATGATGAGTCGCGACATTATCCAGTTACTATATGTGGATGGTTTGCTATCAAGTTTTGTACATACAGGGATTTGTTGAGCTAAAAGGTAAGGTTAGTTTAGAGGTATGTCATGAAGAATTTGGAGCAGTGAAATTCTTTGGCATAAGAGACAGAGATTTTGTCTCCAGTGGGAGCTGATGTGAAGACGGTCTTGGCAGGGTTCAAGATGCAGGATGCAGGATCAAAAAGCACACCAAGGGCTGGATAGTTCAAGCTTAGCTTAGAACAGGGTTCGAAATCACATGAGGTCTAGTGTAGACCTGATTTTTCCCAAGCAGTGGGAGCTGTCAGAGAGTTTGGAGCCAATTTGGGGAAGGTAGATTCTCAAGTACTTGAGAGGGACTAGAAGCAGGTTAACATGTTATGCAGGGTCAAGGACTTCACTACATGGATATGTAGGTTCAGATGTGGCAGGTTACTTGGATGACAGGTGTAGCATCACAGGTTGTGTGATGGTTGGTCTTTAGGAGTGAGCTTGAAGAGGGATACAAGCCAGGAAATAGATTAGATGGGGTATAGATATAGGTACAAGTGTAGCTATTTATCTCCAAGTGGGAGATTGTTAGGTTGTGGAGCTAAAAGCTTCACCAAGATGCAAACAGGAGGAGTTAAGGAGGTTACAGAGTGTTTGCTGAGTGTTTCAATCATCGGCATCGGTCAAGACAACTGATGTCATTAGGGTACAGACAGAAGGCAACCGACGTCGATCAGATATTGGCCGGCATCAGCACCCCCTAGGCAAATAGGGACCGACGTTGGTCACCTGTGTGGTTCGAGCTACGAGTATGTTATGGGCAGTTAGCTAACGAACTAAGTATTTGCATGTCAAGAGCCAAATTTAGACTAGAAGCTGTAGATCTAATTATTGTAATTAGGTGTCTAATTATTGTTTGCATGAGATCTATTTAAGAGACTCATTGGTTGTATTGTAAACTAGTGCTAGAGAGTAAGAGAGCAAAATAAGCTCCTTCAGAGAGAGGTGAGCAATGGTGTGTTCCTCCTAGTGCCACAGTACCAAGTGTGGGTACTAGTTTGGAGAATCAGATGGGTTCTTCATTTATGTATGATCTTGGTCAGCAAGAGTGCAGGACCACGTTTGGAGATCTATAATGGTAAGGTCTAGTGATTTGCAGGTATCAATAGAGAACAAGAGATCTACTTGGAGTACGGTTGTGTACTTGGTGTACTGGCAGTGTTGTTACTGACTGGTTGGAGAGGTGAACATCAATTCTATATTTGAGTTGATTGTTGGGACCGAGAGAGAGAGGGAAGAAGGTCTTGAGGTGTGGTGAGCCTTTGAGGTGGAAGAAGAAGTGGCATCTTCTTTATTGTATTTTTTTCTGAGTATTTAATACAAGATTGTGTATTGTCTCTCAAATCCTGTATTGTTTCATATTTCTAGTTACTTATTGATTCTGGTATAATTCCATGTTTAGTTGCTAATACAAGAAGTAATCATATGTGCTCTAATTGGTGGGGCAAGATCCTGACAAGTTGGTATCAGAGCTTTTGGTTGGGTTACTAACAGGTGGTTTCAGATCTGGTAGTGTTATTGATTACAGGTCACTCACAGGGGTTTTAGATTGAGTGGGAGTATAGCAATGGCAGAAGAAAGTAAGCTACGAATGGAGAAACTGAATAGCACGAATGGTCTAATTGATGGAAAGAAAGAGTAGGGAAATAAAGATTGTTGGTTGGTAGCAGATCAGTAGGGAGGAGCAGATGTTGTAGGGGATGTTGCACAGGATGTTCTGGATAAAGTAGAATCTTGGTTTACAGATTCTTTTGCCTCTTTCCATGCAGCTCGAAATAGAGCATCTTTTCATGGGTATGTCTTTGGAGACTTTGGAGAGATTTATTTAGGAGCTAGAGAGCCTTGTCAAATGATTGGAAAAGGGGAAGTGAACCTGAAATTGTAGATGGATAACACACAGGTGTTGAATGAGGTTATGCAGGTACCAGTCTTGGAGATGAGTCTAATTTCTTCAGGAAAGTTAGGTGATGAGAGATGCACAGTAACTCTCACAGCGGATGCACTTGAATTAGATGGTGGTAAGAAAGTAGGTACCCTTTATCTATCTACTTATATTACTGATTCACCTTCTATTACAGAGATGTGGCTTTGTAGGCTTGGTTACATATGTAGGAGGGGAATGCATGTTCTGAAGTGGAAGATAGATGTCTTTGATAATCTTAAGAACTGGAAAGCCTTGGTGTTCATGGAGGAGATGACGGATAGAGATCAGCTGAGAGGACTGAATTATTCTGAGCAAGGCTGTGTTGATTTAAACAAGGTTTTGACCCAAAAGGAGCTCACGGGTAAAAAGTCATCACTCACAGGTGAACACAAGTACCAGCGTCAGTTAGGAGGAACCAACATCAAATAGACAGGCATCGACATTAGTCATGTGCAGATCAGCAAAGTCGGTGGTGTCAAGAAGCAGGAACCGATGTCGGTCACATAGTGACCAACGTCGGCAATAGGTACACTGGCATCGGTCAAGGGACCGACATCGACAGACAGGGTTAGTCGCAGGGAACCAACGTCAGTCGGGAGCAGATTGGGAGATGGTTGAGATTGGTCACTAGAACAGATATTGGGCAGATAGCAAGCTGTCAACAAGTCTCAAACGCCCATATGGAGGTCAAAAAGGGTAAGTGAACCTCATATTCATTGTTCACCTTCTTTATATTTCTTACTGATGGTCAAGAACTAGGAAGATGTGAAGAGGCAATGCAGGTAGAATCCAAAAATAGTGGGAGCTTGGCATGGATGAGGAGTGAGTCCTTGGAGAAGAACCAAACAGGGTTTTGTTGGTAGAGTTGTCAGCTGGAAAAAAGCACTAAGAGACGGATGGATTCCCAAGTTAAAGAAGAGAGTGGATGGATACGTGAGACAGAAGGCCAAGGTACATGGTCTTGAAGAAGCTATAGGACAGTGGTACAGGTTTTGATAGGTGTATGACAAAGCATGCCTTTGGTCAAGGTCATTATAACTATTGTGTTTGTTCTTACCAGGTGGATGATGAGTCGCGACATTATCCAGTTACTGTATGTGGATGGTTTGCTAGTAGGTTTTGTACATACAAGGATTTACTGAGCTAAAAGGTAAGGTTAGTTTAGAGGTATGTCATGAAGAATTTGGAGCAGCAAAATTCTTTGGCATAAGAGACATGGAGATTTTGTCTCCAGTGGGAGCTGATGTGAAGACAGTGTTGGCGGGGTTCAAGATGTAGGATGCAGGATCAAAAAGCACACCAAGGGCTGGATAGTTCAAGATTAGCTTAGAACAAGGTTCAAAATCACATGAGGTCTAGTGTAGACCTAAGTTTTCCCAAGCAATGGGAGCTATCAGAGAGTTTAGAGCCAATTCGGGGAAGGTAGATTCTCAAGTACTTGAGAGGGACTAGTAGCAGGTTAACATGTTATGTAGGGTCAAGGACTTCACTACATGGATATGTAGGTTCGGATGTGGTAGGTTACTTGGATGACAGGTGTAGCATCATAGGTTGTGTGATGGTTGGTCTTCAGGAGTGAGCTTGAAGAGGGATACAAGCCAAGAAATAGATTAGATGGGGTACAGATATAGGTACAGGTGCAGCTATTTATCTCCAAGTGGGAGATTGTTAGGTTGTGGAGCTAAAATCTTCACCAGGATGCAAATAGGAGGAGTTAAGGAGGTTGCAGAGTGTTTGCTGAGTGTTATAGTCACCAGCATCAGTCAGGACAACCGACGTTGATAGGGTATAGACAGAAGGCAACTGATGTCGATCAGATATCGGCCGGTGTCAGCACCCCCTAGGCAAACAGGGACCAACGTCGGTCACCTGTGTGGTTCGAGCTGTGAGTATGTTACGGGCAGTTAGCTAACGAACCAAGTGTTTGCATGTCAAGAGCCAAATTTAGACTAGAATCTGTGGATCTAATTATTGTAGTTAGGTATCTAATTATTTTTTGCATGAAATCTATTTAAGAGACTCATTGGTTGTATTGTAAACTAGTGCTAGAGAGTAAGAGAGCAAAATAAGCTCCTTTAGAGAGAGGTGAGCAATGGTGTGTTCCTCCTAATGCCACAGTACCAAGTGTGGGTACTGGTTTGGAGAATCAGAGGGGTTCTTCATTTATGTATGATCTTGGTCAGCAAGAGTGCAAGACCACGTTTGGAGATCTACAATGGTGAGTAAGGTCTAGTGATTTGCAGGTATCAGCAGAGAGCAGGAGATATAATTGGAGTACGATTGTGTACTTGGTGTATTGGCAGCGTTATTACTGATTGGTTGGAGAGGTGAACATCAATTCTATATTTGAGTTGATTGTTGGGACCGAGAGAGAGAGGGAAGAAGGTCTTGAGGTGTGGCCAGCCTTTGAGGTGGAAGAAGAAGTGGCATCTTCTTTATTGTATTTTCTTCTGAGTATTTAATACAAGATTGTGTATTGTCTCTCAAATCTTGTGTTGTTTCATATTTCTAGTTACTTATTGATTCTGGTATAATTCCGTGTTTAGTTGCTAATACAAGAAGTAATCATATGTGCTCTAATTGGTGGAGCAAGATCCTGACAAATTCTAAATTTTTGAATAGTTTAAACGATTCCTTCTTTGGCAGGAACAATTATGTGAGTCAAACATGAAACCACTCATATGATGCATTATTATCTTTTTATATCTTATTGTAAAGCCTCAAGAAGTTTAGAGTGAGACCTTTTATCACATAATGGACATTACTCAGTTTACTCATAGCTTTTTTGTTGAATGTTTATGTTTCAAACAACTCATCCCTTACCATTTTTCTAAATTATCCCTTAAATTTTGTAGCTAAAAATGATTTTGATTTATATTAATTTAAAATTTCATAATGGATGGCCCAAATATTGGAACATACCTCTAATTTCATTATGTCACATCTTTTTTCATGATGTTGCAAGTCTTCTAAATCTTCATCTATATCATGGATCTTCCAATTCACACATTGAACTCAAAAACATGATTATTTTTCTTTATATTTCTCAAGGATACCTTATGATACCAATTTATTATCATACATGGTGTCCCTATCTCTCATGTTTCTAATAAATCCATTTTGTATTCCAAGCTCTTTCATGGCAGTTGTAGTTTCCACTTTTATTTTTTCTTGACTGGAAATGATGAGATCATAGATTCTTCAATTCTCATCAAGGAATTTTAAACTATCAAGAAGTATATCCTCAAGATATGATTCCATCACTTTATCATGATTTCTATTCCTAATGATTTTGGCAATAATTTCCTTATTAATCTCAAATTTAGAGCTTGGTATCTATATTGTGGAAGAAGCAGGTGCATGTGCGGTAATTACTTTCTAAGAGGTTTCACCTATATTCAATATATGCTTGATGTATGATAAAATAATATGTACTTTTTATCCAATTAATCTAAAGTTTTTATCCCTTCTTTTTCCATTTAAATTAGCTTGGTTTCATTCACCTTGACATTGTGAATATTTCTTTCAGGAGTGCATTCACCAAGATCAATCTTGTTGATGTTGTAATCAACCAAAATTATTTCATCTTTATTCTTTTCTAAAAGAGGCTATGAAATATACATATATATATATATATATATATATATATATATATATATATATATATATATATATATATATATATATATATATCACCTAAAGAATCAATCATCTACCTTGAATAAGTGTTCACTTTTCTATTTTTTGGAGGACCTTATAACAGGTTAGCAATAACATTGAAACCAATCTCTATTAGTGTGAATGTAGTATTTTTGTTGATCATTATGTATTATACCCATGGAGAAGACATATATCCCTATGGATTATATAATTGATTACTTGAATAAACCAATGGAGTCAATGCAGATAAATATCACAAGGGTGACATGAGAATATATCCAGGTTTAATTGATTATGTAGGAGCAACAATTTGATGCATGAGGAAAACATGAGTGGAGGTAGAGGTAGAACTAAGAAAGAGGATGGTGTAAATGGATGGGAAAATTTAAGGATTGAAGGCACAATGACTCAATGGGAATAAGAATAATGGGAAAAGGGATAGAACCTAGATCTGAGGCCAAAAACTATGGAGTAGTATTGTCAATCAACACTGAAGGATCTATTTCCTGTGTGAATTTTGCGTGGTATATGGAGTGGGCCTCTTGATTTAATTTTTTTTCCTTGGAATATCATCCTCTCATGTTTTTTTATGGATCTTATCTCTATTAGGATCATCTCCATCTCCTCTTCTTTTAGCATCTAGACTAGATTTTTTATGAAGAATTTGGTGTCAAAATACTGATTAATCAAAACATAATAAATCTATTGCTTCCATATTGAGGTTCCTTCATATTTTGGATGACTTATTAAAGTTTACTCTCTCACTTTTATATCATACCAAGCTCTTGATCTAGTTATCATAATTTGTGTGTATTTTAAAATGTCTGACAATTCTTATATTGAACAATTAACCAAAGGAATGGATGTGAGGTGAATATTTTCATATAAAATCTCTTCCACAATTTCAATGTCATCATCATCCAATTAATTTTACACCAATCAAATATTAAATGCTTCATCTATTTTAAGTTCATTCTTGATCAATCTCTTTTTTTGAATTCACATTCCTCCTAGTAGTGTTTAATTTATGAAATGTGAGGATAGATGGAGCACATTCTAAGATTATTTTTTATGAAACCCTTGATATCAAAGTTTATTCTTCTTGTGTATTGGTGCATGGGAAAGTCTACCAGTGACTTTTCAATATTAGAAGCATCTCTAGCTTACTTACAAATGAAATAATTGAGGCCAATAAGAAAGATTACTCCTCTTAATGTTTTTATTACATTTTTTGTATACTTCATTGATTTGTCTAAAAATCTCAATCAAAATAAATTTATCACTGGAATATTTTGGTAATATGAAAGGAATACTTTAAAATCTACCAACCTGGATATATGTGAATTTTGTAAATTAGATGAAGTAGCTACCATAATTCCTGATTTGATAAGTTACTTTATTAGATATCCTTGCTACAAATTTTTCATCTACTTTCATGACTAGCATCATGGAGAATGCATCATTTACTCTCCTAAAATGAATTTTTCCTTTCTCTTGAATGAGATAAGGAAGCTTGTCATATACCAATTCAATGAAGATGTTCTACTTCACTTATATAAAACCAAGTCAAATTATGAGGGTTGTAATGGAATAAACCAAATATGAAGTCCTATAAAATTCCTTCACATAATCCAATTTGGTCAAATGTTCATGAATGTTGTTGCTAATGATCAAAGCCCAATCAATGAACTGCTTTCTAGAATAAATTATGCTTATGAACATACACATCCACTGATGAAATGTGTTCATTTCTTTATCTCCCATGACTCTAATCAGAAGGGTAATCATGTCTTAAAGTTTTTTGAAATTAGACTTATATATGGTTCTGACATGTTTTATATTTACTCTTTTTTTGGTAATCAAACAAGATTAACTCAACATATTTTTTCATTTCTCATAGTTGTCTTCCCAAAACTATTGAGCAATGATTTTATTGATTTCTATTGTTTCATCATGAGGTTCAATGATTAATGTGATGCTAATATAATTTTTATCCAACTTATCCTTCAGTTGGTTATCTATAGACCTTATCTCTCTACTTTTATGATTATAGTACTTCGTGCATGTAAGTACTAGATCCACACACTGATTATAGGTTGTAAAATTTTTTAACATGTGTGAGTCCATTACCTAAAATCCACCCTCCCAAAAGAGTCCTTTTCATTGCATCCATCCTTTCCTAGAATTCATTTATATCCATGTGTTTCATGTTGTTGTCAAAGACATTCAAGATATTTGTATCTAGAATGGAAATAGGCTCATATCCCATATATTTGAAATTCATTTTTGATAGTGCAGATAACAAAATAATAAATTGATCAAGTAGATTAATATTTATGCAAATAAAATATAGAGAGAGAAAGTATGTGCATTGAATTCAATTCAATTTAGCAGGAATGAAGACTTGTACAAGCTCATAAAGGTTACAAGATGAAATAATATTCTGAGAAATTTGTTGTGTATGTAAATATCTTAAGTCCATATATGTTGTCAATACCTGAAATATATTTTCACAAGCATGATCTACCTTTGAAAACCACCTATGTGTTTTTTTAAATGTCTTGCATGCAAGAGAAAAGAAGAAACAACTGAGAAATGTGATGAGAAATGAATGACTTTAGTAAGCCACATTAAAGGATTGATAAATTTGTTTGGAGGACTCGCAAAACTATCAAAAACCATATCATACCAAAACCACACATGCATACTCAAAATCACTTACTATCAAGTTGATATAACCATGTCCTTTTCTTGAAAACCACCTTGTGAGATCCTGAACATATATGTAGGAAGAATTCCAGTTTTATAAATATTTGTTTGCATGTAAAAGATCCTTCCAAAGGTTTCACAAGGCAAAAATATTGTTCAATATTGCCTTATGACAAAATATATTTTATTTTTATGTAAACCACCCACCTACAAACAATACCATGAATGGTTTCTTTAAATCACTTTGAAACAACTTAGGGGATCTTTTTGAGGAATTTGGCAAGCTTATAAAGAAAAAATTGCATGTAAAAAGTCATTATGAAGTATTTATATTGTAAAATATATTTAAAAATGCCACATAAGTTTTATTATTAAACAAACCCAATCTTTGCATAACCAATACCATGAATTTGGGGGTAAAACAAGCTTTCAAACATAAAATACCATGAATTTCATTGGTAAAACCACCTTTTATTCACTAAATTACAAATTACCTCTCAAACCTACCTTTTGAAAAGTAAAACCACAAATTTTTGTTGGAAAACATCCTTTGAAAATTCTTCCATATAGTGAATACCATGAATTATGGCAAAACCCACCTTGAAACAACTTTTGGAAAGTATTTTTAAGCTCCATGACTACCATGTAAATGGATATGAATCATTTTGAAAGGGTATGAAAGATTTTTAATCTTATTTTACACTTTATGAGTTTTAGAGAAACAAAATACATGATTTAAAGCCTTGAAAGTGACACACAAGGTAAATATTACACATTTTTTAAGGTGCATTCTACACGCCAGTGGGTTTTTTAAGATTATATTACATGTAAAAATACTTTGAAAAGTTCACCAAATTATTTGGTTGGAATTTTTGCTAAGGGTGATGGGTTTATAAAGAGGATTTTTCAAAGTGGTAGCTTTTGTAAGAGGATTTTACATGTAAAAACACTTGGAAAAGGTTGCACAATGATTATAAAGGCCATAACATGTTATTAAATCTTTTTATATCATTCAGGACCAAATTTTCAAAATACATTGCATGTATCTAGAGGTTTTGATGCATTAAGAAAGGCATTCAAGACATAAATGTGCCTTATGAAACACATATTTTACAAAAAGACTTCAAGAAACTTATAAAAGGATAAATATGATTACATGAGACTCATTACATGGAGAATCAAGGATAATTGTGAGTCTTACAAAGGAGCACATTAAAATGAACAAATTAAATATTTTAATAACATCCATAAGGGCCGATAAGATTGAATAACTCGATAACTTGATATGATGAAAGAGTTTTAAAAAAATGAATTACAGAAATGCAATTTTAAGGATAACATAAGGCTAATGTATAAAACCCTTTGGGGGAAGCATTGACCACCTATATGGATATCAATGGTCTCATATATTTCTTGAGAGATGCCAACCTTGACATAGACTCATCATTGAGGACAAATAGCAAAGAAATGATTAGACCTAAAATAAACAAACCGTCTTAAGTGTTTCACCAACTATTCTAGAAAAGGCCAAAAAGGCAAAGGTAAACCTAGAAATTATATCCAAACTAGAATATTTAGTTTGGTTTTGTCTGAGATGAAAAAATAATGGTTCCATAGGGATAAAAATAAACAATGAGCTTGTCACATAGACTGGGCCATGTTTATTAATGGTGATACAGTGAGCAAGATTTTCAAACCTTAAAAGGAAGAAACTGTTAGTCAAAATTTTAATCCCCAAGAGTTTTATGACATGGGGTATTCAATTAATTTTCATCTATCTTTGAATCATGGATTGATTCATGATACAACCCACAAAATATCCTTTAAGGGTATGAGTTTCAATCCACTAGCAAACACTATCAAAACCAGGGAAATCTAGTAAAACATTAGGAGGAGAATCCTAAGTAGGGGGTACATTACCTCATGGTATACCTTTAGAACAAACTTGCATGCTCACTTCAATGCTATGACTACTTCCTCCTAGTTGAGTTGCATCAAATTATGAAATTTCCTAATGAGATCCCATTAAATAAGGAAAATACCACCCAAAGGGTAGAATCCCAAGGTGAAAAAATAATAAATGTAGAGGTAGATTAGTAGTCTCATAGGGACAATACAATCAATAGAATTATGACAAAGGTAACCCTAATACAGGCTAAACATGATAAGAACTCTAATATAAGTTACAAGTTTTTTACCCCTAGGATCAATTACAATTGTATGAGTGCCTGAGCCTTATTTAGTTTGGGTTCCATTGATATGTATATTCCAATACTATAAACTTTATCAATGGAAAATTAAATCAATAAATAAAAATAAAAATACCATTTGGAGCTTCCAGAGTCTCTTCGTCAATTTTATTCTTTCATCAAAGTTTAAATAAATAGATAAAAATAAGTAGATAAAATCTTAACAAATATTTAATTTAAAAAATATATATATATATATGAAAATGTAAAAAAACAAAACTCAAATAGCTAATTCAAAGTCTTTAAATTGGTTCAATTGGAAACCACTTTAATAATTAATTAAAAGTAATAAATTTGCCAACAAACTCCCCAAATCCAGTAATATACAACCTTGGATCCTCTAAGCCACAACCTTTCCTACCTAAAACATCCTACAATTTCAGTAACACCCTTCTACATATGAAACATCGATAAACTACCTCTTTCCAAGTCTTTGTTCTTCATTAAGAATACCCACCATCATCTTTGAGATGATATATTTGACCTCTTCAATAAGTACTTAATTACATTCCATTTTCTATGTGGGAGAGGTGACATAATCATCTATTAAATTCCTATAGAGCCTTTATAATCTAGTTACTTATACCTTGAGTTTTATGATGACTGATTCAATGGTATTTTAAAAGACTTCAAGTGATAGCCAACTTCCTTCTTCAATTTATAAGCTAGATATTAAAAACATTGAAAATAGATACCTCACCTTAATAGTAAAGGCCTCTAATTAACTTGCCATTATCTTAAATTTCTTCAAGATAATATCCAAACTCCCACTTAAATTATTAGTAAATTCTTGCACCATTTTGGATTTGAACTTATAAAAACCAATAACATCAAAGAAGTTTGACCTTAATTTATTCCTGGCAGTCTTAATAAAATCAACCCTTACTTTCACATTCCTTAATTTTCCTCTCTCCTCTTCTACATTTTTTATACTAACTTCACCTTAAACAATTGATCATGCAATTTAAAGAAAAAATTAAACACATCATTGAGTACTTTTTTTGACTTCAAAAAATGCATTCCATACAACTCTCTTTACCATAACCAAATATTCAACACTCTCCTTTTTTTCCCCAATTATTTATTTAGTTCCTTGACATTATTGATGCCATGTATATTCATCAAAAATTTGATCATAATCCATGTCACCTAGTACCTTAATAAGGGAAAGAGTAGTAGGCTTATTCATTTTAGATGTGCCTACCACTGTTTAAGTTTGGGTGGCAATCAATTATTTCCCTCCCCTCTTCCTCTTATATTGGTTGACCTTCTTGATCTTCTTGTCTTTATACTTGATGATGACCTTAAGTTATTTTGTAATAACCATATTAATGTTTTCATATTTTATTTTTTCATATTTAAATTGTGTCCCCCACTATTAAAAATATGGCATTGGAATACCTCCTCAACTGCTAGTAAATTTTTATCAACTTTTAAACTTAATTGAATTCTATGCAACATTAAATCTCTATTGGGAAAATTAGTACTCACATTGATTTTTTAGTAGTTAAAATTTTGTGAGTGTGTGTGAGAGTAACTATTCACTATTAATTATATTTGTAATGTCAGTTGTGAGAACAACTTATGTAAATTTGGCTATTTGGGAGAGTCTTTAGGGAGTAGTTGAGGGATGTTAGCAATCCATGATAAATTTTAACTCTTAATATCAAGGAGTTTAATAAACTCATAAATTTTAATGTCTCGAATGAGTTAGAAAATAGAATAATATAGTTCTATTTTTAAATTTTATTTATTCTCTGTATTTCCCTGACATTTAATAGGTATATTTTGAATGTTGAGACTCGAGATCTATTTGTATCGATGAAGATAATTTGTCTGACATTTGAGAATAGATTGTGCACATATAGGTTAGATGACATCATATGTAGAAGATGTGAATAATTTTTCTTGAGCCATGTTATATAGCATTGAAATATTTAAAGTAGCAAAATTTATGCATTATTTTTACATGGCCTATATGGAAGGGAACTGAAAAATTTCCTTAATAAATTATCACATCTTCTGGAAGATATTATTTGTGTATTTCTAGTAGTAGAGATCTTGAAGCAGTGTATAATAAGATTGGGCACAATATTTAGTCATCCTACGATCACACTTGGTAGAAATGACTATGTCTACAATTATTGGTAAATCTTCATGTGGACAATACCACATAGTTCAACAAAGTTTAGAATCTATCTTCTATCAGTATCGGTCACCATGTAACAATTAGAATCAATTCACTAGTCACAATTATTGTAAAGATTCAATAATTTATATATTTTTAGTATAGAGATAAGTTAAGGGGTCATAACTCATGATATTTTTTAAGAAAATAAAAATTTGAGTCAATAGTATGATAACAATGTTTATACATTATTTAGTTGTTTATTTTTATGATTAGTCCAAAATAGTTCATTTGTATGGTCTTGTCTTGGGTTATTATGAGTCATTATAATAGTAATTTTATATTTAAGAGTATAAATTTTTTAGTCATTAGTTTAGTCAAAGTTGTATCATTTAAAATTTACTATTTGATCCATGTTAATAAAATTTGTATGTCATAAAAGACAAGGTCACATAAATTTGGAATCATTATCAATATTTTTCAATGTATGACAATATAAAAATTCAAAGTTGGGAGTCAAAGTCAAAAAACCCATCATTATAATGGATATAATTTTAGGCGACCCCAACATCTAATTTATAATGAATATGTCAAAATAATGGAGGAGGAATTATTTTATGTATGACATGTAATAGAACTTAATTTTGAGCCTCAACACAAAATTTATTGAGTAAACAGTGACATAATTGAGGTTGGAGGCATTGGAGGAAGGGGGAGATGCAATGTCCTCTCATTATCCACTAACGATGGGGTACTTCTATTATATTCTCATAAATTTTTTTTTATATTCTTTCTTGTATGTGCGAAAATAAGTGGTACAATTCATATTTTTTCAAATGTTTTACTTTATAAAAAACATTGTGTTTTAGAGATATAAGAGTGAAGGTTGAACAAATGCTTCTTGTTCATAAATCCCACACTAAATATCTTGATGTGTTCCCATGAATGAATGGTTGATAAGAGGCACATGGTACCTACTCATAGTTCCCACACTAAATTAGTTGATGTATTCATAACATTGAATGGTCAAGAAGAGGTTGGTGTTGTTTTTTCCCTCTCTACCTTCATATAGTCCTGTAAAATATAAATTACCATGTAATTACTAAAGGGGGAATGTTAGGAAAATTAGCACTCACATAGATTTTTTCGTAGTTATAATATTGTAAGTGAGTGTGTGTAAATGTTATGTGAGTAAATATTCACTATTAGTTATATTTTTAGTGTGAGTTGTGAGGATAACTCACGTATATGTGGTTATTTGGGAGAGTCTTTAGGGAGTATTTGAGGTACTTTGGGGATCCATGATAAGATTTAACTCCTAATATCAAGGAGTGTAATAAACCTATAATTTTTAATGTCTTGAATGAATTACAAAATAGAATAATATAGTGTGACTTTAAAATTTTATTTATTCTATGTGTTCATCTCTTTCAATATTTATCAATCTATTCATTCAAGACCTCAATAGTAGGTGTAATCATGAGAAACTTTTATAAAATAAGAACATATGAACCATAATCTAAGAAAATTGTGGGTTGGTTATCAATAGAAAGAGGTGTAAAAATTGAATCTTGAATATCTAATGTTAATGGGATCATGAAGGGTGTATCCTCATCAACCATGTAAGTTCCAAAATTTTAACTCTCTGCTTTGGTTGACACTACGATTACCCTATATATTTTGATTTACATTCACCTTCATAGTTTCACATTATTTTTCCTTAGTCATCATAAGATGATTGGCACTCCCTAACTCTGATAACTTAATAATAGATTCTTTATTATCTAACACATCCATTAAAATATCATGTTCTTGTTAGGAATTAAAATAATTTAAATCACCATAAAATCACATAACCAGACTTTAAATGTGTGAAAATTAGATTTAATTATGCACTAACATACATCATGAAAATAATTCCTCAAATCATAGTTAAATAAAAGCATAAATGGAGATAATAAAACCAACAATAACACATAACATAGACATACCATGGTTCACCCAATGTGGGCTACATTCACCAAGAAAGTCCTCAAATAAAATAGTAATTTGAAACAAGATTACAATGAACTCTCATAGAGATAGAAAAATCTCCTGTAGAAAATGTTGTACAAATAAGTGTTTCACTTTTTCCTACACCTGTACAATATTGTATGTCACAAGCTACTATACCACACCCTATAAATGAACACCTACACTTTTTAAAACATCTGCACTTTGACTCTATCTCTCAAAATCCACACCTGCAAATAAAATCATCAACAACCTCTAAAAGGTCACACCACACCCTGCATATAGAAAAAAATGATGAAGAAATCAACCTCACAAGGAGAAACTCACCATATGCCACCTAAGCAATGCTTATCCACAAGTTCCTTGAGAAGAAACATGACATTCCTCTCCTCCAAGCAAGGTTTTCACAACTTCCAATGAGAAATTCCATCCCACTCCCATAATACATCATAGAAATCATTAAATATAACATTTAATAATTTTTTCCTCCTATGGAAATTAAATATATAACAATTAATTCCCTAAAATAAGGAAATAAATCCCACTTCCAATAAACATAGAAGTCAACATAAAAATAAAATAAAATAAACATTTAATAATATTCACACACATGAGGAGTAAATGCAAAATGCACTCCTCACATCCTTGAAGCTCTCTAATCCCTCAAAATATACCATCATGGTCATGTAATAGCCACAAAGGGATCCACACTCAATAATATCCCACTTCGAGACCATTTCTCCTGAACAGAATCTAGCATTGCTCCATGATCATTAAGACCAACCAAATCTGAACATAGTCTCAACTTGTCTAATGTGACCACCTTGGTCATCATATCTACAGGATTTTGGCTAGTATGTATCTTTTATAGCTTCACCAAGTTCTCCTCCAAAGCTGTCTTGATGAAGTGATAATGTAACTGAATGTGTTTCATCCTTGAGTGAAAAGTAGAGCTCTTTGTCAAATGAATATCACTCTATCATTATGTAGTCTCCCAACTTCCTGCTCATGCCCCAACTCTTGAAATAACTCCTATAACCAAATCATCTCCTTGATAGCCTCTATGGTAGCAACATACTCTACATCTATGGTTGAAAAATCCACAACCTTCTATATCCTATAAATCCAACTAACTATTGTATCTCCTATAGTAAATATATAACCTATCATACTTCTCTTTCTATCAATATCCACTACCATATTTGAGTCCACATAACCATGCAAAGTGGTATCTGATCCACCATAACATAATGCAAAATCCATGGTTCCTCTCAAATATCAAAGAATCCATTTCACTACTTGCCAATGCTCATAACTAGGATCACTCATATACCTGCTCACAACTCCCGCTGCTTGGGAAATATCCAGCCTAGTACAAACCATGACATACATCAAGTTACCAACTACTGATGAATAAGGTACTTTGGACATCCTAATATTTTTAGCTTCCATTTTGGGGCATTTCTCCTTTGATAATCTAAAGTGGCCTACCAAAGTATTATTAACAAATTTATCATCCAACATACTAAACCTTTCCAAGAGTTTCTTCACATACTCTAATATCCTCTCCTTCCTGTTATGAGTAATCCTCATACCAAGGATTTGATTTGCAGCACCCAAATCCTTCATATAAAAGGATTCACTAAGTTATTTTTTATCATATGAATGTGTTGTTTTTTCTTTCCTACAACTAACATATCATCCACATAAGTATAAAATAATAAGGGAACCATCATCAAAATGTTTGATGTACACAAAATGGTCAGAATTACACCTTTGATATTCTTTTTCCAACATAAAATAATCAAATTTCTTATACCATTGTCATAGAGCTTGTTTCAATCCATACAAGCTCTTTTTTAGTCTACACACGTAGTTCTCCTTCCCTTTGACCTCATATCCCTATGGCTGCTTTATATACAACTCTTCATCCAAATCACCATGAATAAAATTAGTTTTCACATCTAATTATTCTAAGTGAAAATTCTCAACTACAACTAAACCAAGAATAGTCCTAATGAAGTCATTTTTACAATAGGAGAGAAAATCTCATCAAAATCAATACCTAATTTTTATACAAACCCCTTGACCACCATCCTGGCCTTATACCTTTTTCTCCCTTCATCCTCTTCCTTTATTATAAAGATCCAATTATTTGGAAATGCACTCTTTCCCTTGGGTAACCTTACCAAATCCCATGTTTGGTTCTCCATAAGATATCTATGCTCTTGATCAATGTCTTACTCCTGCTTCTACCTAGCATCTACTTGCATTGCTTCCTAATAACACTCTGGTTCTTCATTTTCAATGAGAAATAAATAATTTAAAGGATAAAAATGTTTAGGTGCTCTTCTTACCCTAGAAGACTTTCTTACCATCATATTTTTGAGTCCTTGTGTAGAAGGTTCATGAACTGAATCATTGGATACTTTTCCATCCATAATATCATCCAATGTACTCTTTATGTTCGTATTCCTATTTATACAATTGATTCTTATACATGACTTTTTTTATTAAAGGTTACATCTATAGATAAAATATTTTCTTATCTTTAATGTTCCATAAATAGAAACCAAAGTCATCCTCACCATAACAAACAAATATGCATTTCTCTGATTTAGTCTCTAACTTGGTCCTATCCTCTTTCTTAATGAGAGCCAAAGCCTCACATCTAAATACTCTAAGAAAAGAATAATCATCATTCTTAGCAGACCAAGCTTGTTCAAGAATGCCTCCATCCTAAGGTATAGAAGGTCCTCTATTAAATAAATTTACTATCATGCTACTGCTTTTACCCATAATTGTAAAGGCAACCCTGCATGTAACCTCATGCTCCTAGCACATTGCATTATTTTTCTATTCATCCTTTTAGATACCACATTTTATTATGGAGTTCTTGGAACCATCATTTGCCTATGGATTCCATTGTTAAAAAAATAATCTAAAAAAACATTATTATAATACTCACCTCCATTATCTGATTTGAGACATTTCAATTTGAGACCTATTTCATTCTCAACCAAGGCTTTCCACTTCTTAAAAGTGTTAAATACATTAGTTTTATTTTTAATATAAAAACCTATTATCAATCAGACTTGCACCCTTGTGAATGTAGTTTTAGGCCTTCATAGTCTATTGAAACATGGAAACAATCCTAGGCTTTGGGTGGCCTAATCAGTGGATTGAGTCTCAAGATATAAGGGCTAGCTCCCTTTGGTGTATCAATCAGGATCTCTACTATGATATAAATTACTGGGAAAAGAGAAAAAAAAGATAATTGAAAATAAATCTTATCTAATGATGGTGATACACCTATATTTTGATTGATCCACTCAATTTGAGATTCTAGAACACTAATTAGATAGGAAAAGACTGAATATTCAAATCTAGATGGATCTTATGCATCAGTATTTCATGAAAAGGTCTTACCTAATAATCAAAGCTTGAGGGAAACAATGGAATAGGCCTAATTCAAGGCATTAACCAACCACTTGCATCTACTAAAAATTAGCTAAAAGACATTAAACACAAAACATGACTTGCATAATTTGACCATCTAGTAGCTAGGTAAGAATCAAGACTTGGCAAGGAAGAAAACTCTATCACTTATGCAAATCACTAACATAAATACACTATACCAGCTTGCTAGAATTTGAAAACAATAGTCCTTTTATTATTTGAAAAGGTTACAACTCAATATTTGGTAGAGTATTGTCTTGCCAAAAAAGGGATATGATTTAAGGCTAAAAAACTAACTTATGTAGAAAAACATACAACAGCCAAGAGATTACCACTAAAAATAGAAGAAGAGATCAACTCAAGTTCAACTTGTGTTGTCCAAAGATCTAAAAATAAATCCCTTTATATTATGCTTTACATGGAAAGATCTCTGGAATTTGACAAGAATGATGAGCTCAATTTTGAGTCAAAAACTTCATCACACATGATGTTATACCCATCTCTAAATATAGACTCCACTTAAACTGCCTAAACCAAGAGAACAATTCCCTTTGCATGAAATCAATGGCAAAGCTAAATTTGGAACTCCATTTGAACTATTAGAAACATTGAAAGCATTCAATAAGATAAACAACAGCACGTGCATGACTTGTAAAATAAATAAAGTACAAGACTAGTCAACCTCCAATGGTCTCCACTTGCAGGAAAAGCCATGCCACATCTTGGATTGATGACTCCACTTGAATCTAAACTAGAAGTGTCTGAAAGGCTCAGATTGCATGAAAACTAAAGAGAAGCATGAATTTTCAACTATTCAACCAAAGTGCAAGGTTTAGTCAACTCTAACTTACTCCCATTTTGCATGAAAAGCTCTTGAAGATTGAGAAGCATGCATGAAACCTATGTCAACTCCTTAGACTGAGAACAATCTCTTGCTCTTGTTCTTTATTTGTCTAAAAAAATTTGTATCTATTTGTTCCTTGATCTCTTCAAAAAAATTGTCCATGGCTCTCTTCTTTATGAATTTTCCTATGGTAATATCTTTTGGCTTGTCTTTCCCTTCAGAATTTTTTGATTGGTTCATTTCCCTTAGAAAGTCTTTCGAAGGAATTCTTTCCAAAGGAATTCCTTTAGAATTATTGAAAAGTCCTTCATTTTGTATCTTTTTCTCTTGAGCTTATACTTTCAAGCCTTTCCTTTCCTCACGTAAATCTTCTAAAAGAATTCTTTTGGATAATTTTTTTTAAAGAATTCTTTCAGACTCTATCTATCTCTTTGCAAGTTATCTCCTTCAAAAAAAAAGTCCAAAGGAAATATATCTTTATTTCCCTTTCAATGGACATTCCCTTTAGGCCTTATCCAAGTTACCCCTTGATCTTTTGAAATTTCCCTTCGAGCTTTTTGACAAGCCCTTCAAGATGGTTGTAATGATCTTTTCAAAACTTTTTGTATGTCCACTTACCCTTCATAAAAAATGAAATGGTCCACTCAGATCCCTTGACAAGTCCTCCTCAAAATTGTCCCTCGGGAAATTTAAAGTGACCCCTTCAGCTTTTGTAAAGGACTCTTTCTTTCAACCTTTTGCCTCTTGAACAAAATGTCCAAAGCTCTTCTTTTATGCATTTTTCCTTCAGATAAAAAGTCCAAAGGAATTTCTCTGATTTTGCAAATAAACTCTCTGAAGGGAAAGTACACTTTGGAGTCTTGAAAGTGTCCCTCAAAATCTTGATAAGTGACTTTTTCTAAGGGAAAGTGATCCCTTAGCATATGAAATATCCCTTTGGGATTTTAAAATGACCCCTTCAAATAAATTGAAGGTACCATTTAGAACCTTTCAAATGATCCTTCATCAAAATTAAATGCACCTTTTAGACTCTTGACAATAGACTTTCTCGAAGGGAAAGTACCCTTCAAGTTTTTTGTAATGGACCTCTCAGCCTTTCAAAGCTTCCTTTAAGAAAAAATGAAAATGGTCCACTTGCCCTTGAAAAGTCCTTCAGGATTTATGAAATAGAACCTTTCATAAAAATGGTCTTTCAAAAAAGTTTGGCAATGCCCTTTGGATTTCCAAAGTGTCCCTTTGGATTTTTTCAATAGACCATTTTATTTGGACAATTCCTTTAGAAACTTTGTAATGGATGACCTAAAAGGAAAAGATCCTAATTCTCCTCTATGAAATAGTCTTTGGAAAAATTATAGAGGCCTTCAGAATTTTTGAAAAGGACTTCAAGATTTTGTAAAATGAAATTTTACAAAAGTAATAAATCATCCCAAAACTTTAAAATGATATTTACCCTTTTGAGAAGAACCTTTCTTCTTGTAAATCTCAAAGTCCTCTTTAGAATTTGCTCCTTTCAACTACTCTAATCAACACTTGTTCTTTCCTGCAAAGAACAAGATAAGTGAAAGAAAACCCCCTAAATCACCTAGATAGCCTCAAGGCATGTTTACCATGGATTTTCAATGATTTCTTAGGACCAATTATTGATCTCTAAAGACAAAATGGTATTACAAATTTTTGAATGGCAAGGGTGGCAATTTGACCTATGGGGTCAAAATTGTCAACATTTTAGTGACTCAGCTAGGAAGCATGCCTGTTATGCTTGAGAACTTAGACAGTAAACATGATATCAAAATCTTAAAATAATAGTAAATATATTCCATGACTAAAAATCTCTTTTGACCTGATATGAGATATCCTTCATCCTAAAAATAAGAAGGGAAACACACAAAAATAGGAAAACTAACTAAATAAAGCAACTGTGCAAACAAGGCACTTATTTGGGACAAAATAGACGAAACTAATGTACTTGAACAACACTTGGAGGAAAAAAACTAACAAGGAACCTAGCTAACTATGACAAATCATGATCCACCTAGATCAAAAGGGAAATTCATAAACTCAGTCACTCTAAGAGATGGTATAAGTTACAAGGCAGGATGTTTATTAATAACAACCTTTGATAAGGCATTTTTATTGTCTACCAACTATATTAACATCTTTTTAAATGAGTCATCAATAGAAAACCAGTCACCAACAAAGACAAACTCATCAAGTACTTCCTAATCTTTTTCATATTTCTTGTCATCTACAACCTTGTCAAGTGATATCTCATATTTGCATTGTTCTTAAGTGACCACATCCTTCTTATCGACTGCTGTAAGTTCATCCATCTCTTCAAGTAACTTTGAATAGGCAAACCAATCTATATTATGATCTTGGATAGGTGATTCTTGATCAAATTTCTCATAAACATTATCTTTAATAAATAACATATCCATACAAAGTTCTTCAATCTATTGTAGAGATTCAAAGTACAACTACCAATCATCTTTTTGTTCCTCATTTTGATCTATTTGAATAGAATTATCTTGAAAGCTATATGGATCCTTCTCAATAAGAGATTCATATAACTCATTTATGACTTCAATTTGTACCAGCTCCTCTTGAATTTCATCCACATCAAGATCAACCTTCTCATTCTTAACTATGATTGGATTCTCAACTATAACCTTAAGTGAAATATCAATAGGAAATTCTTCCTCAAACACACCTAAAGCATCCTCTACACACTCTGCAAGAACTTGACCTATAGCTACAACCTCTTTTCCAATATTCTAGAGAATAGGCTCCTCCTGAAGAAGGGAGAGGGTGGGAGGGTGATGAAATTCATTTGTTTGAGAAGGAGAATGAAGCATGGGAGTTTGATCATGATCAGATTTTAGAATCTAGAGAACAATGGAATTATCTAGGGAGTTTTGGAGATGAGGGAAAGAGAAACTCTTAAAGACCTTTATATTTTGTTCCTTCCACTTGGCCATTACCTCATCAAATTTTGAAATCTCCTTGTCCTCATGGATAACTTTTGCTTGATATATGATTGGTGAATAAAGGGGATAATAATAAGGCTTAACCTCATGAATAAACCCTTGAATACAACTAGAAAACTCCCTTGGCACACATTGGGAATGATTAAGAACTTAATGAGAGTAAAGAACACAAGAACCCTTTGTAGACAAGTGGTTCAACTTGATTTTCTACCTCTCCCAAGCCTCCATCTTCTACAATACAAGAATATATAGACAATTTATCTCTTATGGATCATTAGGCACATTTTAAAATAGACCTTTTACTTCCTCATACTGAGAGTTAGAACAAACTTTTCTTGCATATGCTAGTATTCTGAGCTCTATTTCATTCATTCTTTCTTGAATGTAAGGCTGCTCATATGCAACATCATAGCCATATGGGAAAGGTGAAATCTGGTCCTGAGATTGATATGGCTCACAAGGAAGATAAGAGCCATGATCTTGATAATAAGGATCATGAGAAACTTGATAAAGCTCAACATAGCTTTGATAATACTCTTGACAAGGTTGATTAGGCTCATAGGTATCATAATAAGGCTAGTATGATTCAGCATAAGACTGATAAGGAAACATAGTATAGGAATTATCTTCATACACAACCATCAAAACTCATTCATGATAATGAAATAAGAATAGACTTACATGGAAACCATGCCTAGACTATTAGAGGAAATTGCTTGAGCTTGAAATAACCAAATACTTCATGAAGAACACGATTGAAACTATAATTTCATCAAGACCAACTCTAATTGGTCCCACCAGGTGTGCCAAAAACTATTTTCAATCAGACTTGCACCCTTGTGAAGGTAGTTTCAAGCCTTCACAGTCTACTAAAACATTGAAATAATCCTAGTCTATAGGTGACCTAATCATTGAATTGAGTCTCTAGATCTAAGGGATATCTCCCTTTTGTGTATCAATTAGGATCTCTACTACGCTAAAAACTACTAGGAGAAGAGAAGAAAAAGATAACTAAAAGGAAATCTTATCTATTGATGGTGATACACCTATATTCTGATTGATCTACTCAATCTGATTTTCTAAAATACTGATCAAATAGGAAAATATTGAATATTCAACTCTAGATGGATCTTATGCATCAGTATTTCATGAAAAGGTTTTACTTAAAAATCAAAGATTAAGGGGAATAATATAATAGGCCCGATTCAAGGCACTAACCAACCACTTGTATCCACTGAAACTTTAGCCAAAAGACATTAAACATAGAACATGACCTGCATAATTTGACCAGCTAGTAACTAGGTAAGAATTAAGACTTGGCAAGGAAGAAAACTCTATCACTTATGTAAATCACTGACATAAATACACTATACCAGCTTGCTAGAATTTAAAAACAATAGTCCTTCTATTATCTAAAAAGTTTATAACTCAATCTTTGGCAGAGTCTTGTCTAGCCAAAAAAGGGATATGATTCAAGGCTGAAAAGCCAACTTATAAAGAAAAACATACAATAGCCAAGAGATTGGTGCTGAAAATAGAAGAAGAGATCAACTCAAGTTCAACTTGTGTTTTCCAAAGATATAAAAATAAATCCCTTTGTCTTATGCTTTGCATGGAAAGATCTTTGGCATTTGACAATAATGATGAGCTCAAGTTTGAGTCAAAACCTTCATCATACATGATGCTATGCCTATCTCCAAATATAGACTCCACCTAAACTACCTAAAACAAGAGAATAATTCCATTTGGATGAAATCAATACCAAAGCTGAATTTAAAACTCCACTTGAACTGCTAGAAATGTTGAAAGCCTTCAACAAGATAAACAAAAGCACATGCATGACTTGTCAACTAAATAAAGTGCAAGACTAGTCAACCTCCAATGGTCTCTACTTACATGAAAAGCTACGCCACATCTTGGACTGAGAACTCTACTTGAAGCTAAATTAGAAATGTCTAAAAGGCTTGAATTGTATGAAAACTAAGGAGAAGCATGACTTTTCAACTAGTCAACCAAAGTGCAAGGTTTAATTAACTCCAACTTACTCCCCTTTTGCATGAAAAGCTCTTGAATATTGAGAAGCATGCATGAAACCTATGTCAACTCCTTGGACTAAGAATTGTCTCTTACTCTTGTGCATGTGTTGCTTTAGCATTATTTATTTGTCTGTGGATTTTTGTCTCTATTTTTTCCTTGATCTCTTCAGACAAATTTTTTGTGTCTCTCTTCTTTATGCATTTTCCTATGGAAAGCTCTTTTGGATTGTCATTCCCTTCATAATTTTCTAATTGGTTCATTTCCCTTGGAAACTCTTCCAAATGAATTCTTTAAAACAATTTATTTGAAGGAATTTCTTTAGACTTTTTTAAAATTCCTTCATTTTGTGTCTTTTTCTCTCGAGCGTATCCTTATGAGCCTTTCCTTTCCTTGGGTAAATTTTCTGAAAGAATTCTTTCAGATAATTTTTTTGAAAGAATTGTTTGAGACTCTATCTATCTCTTTATAATTTATCTCCTTTGGACAAATTTTTTGAAAGAAATCTATCTTCATTTCCCTTTCAATGGACATTCCGTTTAGGCCTTATGCAAGTTACCCTTCGATCTTTCAAAATTGCCCTTCGAGATTTTTGACAAGCCCTTCAAGATTTTTGTAATGATATTTTCAAAACTTTATGTGTGTCCACTTACCCTTCAGAAAAAATGAAATAGTCCAATTGGATCCCTTGAAAATTCCTCCTTAAAATTATCCCTTAGGAAAGTTAAATTGACCCCTTTGGCTTTTGTAAAGGACTCTTTCTTTCGGCCTATTGCCTCTCAGACAAAATGTTTAAAGCTCTTCTTTTACGCATTTTTCAAATTAACTCTCTGAGATTTTACAAATGAACTCTTTAAAGGGAAATTACCCTTTGGATTCTTGAAAGTGTCCCTCAAATTTTTGATAAGTGACTTTACTGAAGGGAAAGTGATCCTCGGCGTATGAAATAGCCCTTCAAACTTTTAAAACGAACCCTTCTAACAAATTGAAGGTACCCTTCAAAACCTTTCAAATGATCCTTCATCAAAATTAAATTCACCTTATAGACTCTTGACAATGGACTTTCCCGAAGGGAAAGTACCCTTCACATTTTCTACAATGGACCTCTTGGCCTTTCAAAGCTACTTTTCAAAAAAAAATGAAAACAGTCCCCTTGCCCTTGAAAAGTCCTTCAAGATTTGTAAAATAGAACCTTTTGAAAAAACGGTCTTTCAAAAAAAATTGACAATACCCTTCGGATTTCCAAAGTGTCCCTTCAACTTTGTTCAATAGACTATTTTCTTTGGATAATTCCTTTAAAAAATTTGCAATGGACAACCCAAAAGGAAAAGAACCCAATTTTCCTCTATGAAATAGCCTTTGAAGAAATTGTAGAGGCTTTTAGAATTTTTGAAAAGGACTTTGGAATTTTGTAAAATAAACTTTTTCAAAAGTAATAAACTCTCCTAAAACTTTAAAATTATCTTTGCCCTTTTTAGAAGAACCTTTCTTCTTGTAAATCTCAAAGTCCTCTTTAGAAGTTTCTCCTTCCAACTTCTCTAATCAACATTTGTTCTTTCCTACAAAGAACAAGATAAGTGAAAGAAAACCCCCTAAATCACCTAGACAACCTTAAGGCTTGTTGACCATGGATTTTCAAGGATTTATTAGGACTAATTATTGAGCTCTAAAGATAAAATGACATTGCAAAGTTTTGAATGGCAAGGGTGGCAATTTGACCTATGGGGTCAAATTTCCACACTTGCCATTCAAAACTTTGCAATGCCATTTTGTCCACAAAACCCAAACTTTCTTAGTTACATCATCAATAAAAGTGACATAATAATTAGAACCACCAATAGAAGATACCTGAGCTGGTCCTAGAACTTATATTCTTTATTTGTGGGTCCAACTTTCAAGAACTTAACCCACTTCTATTTCTCGTACACATAATTCTCACAAAATTCTAGATCTAGATCTTTCAATTAAGGCAACATATCTTTTAAGATCTCCATGCCCTTATGGTTCATATGATTGAGCCTGTAGTTCCACATAGTTGCATTTCCATCTACAACAACTAAATCACAAGAATCAACACTACTAGTCAAATATAAAGTGCCAACTTTCTTACCTCTAGAAACTACAAGAGCACCTTTGGTAAATTTCTAAGAATATATATAGTAAACATTATCGAACAACCCTCACAACCCAATTGTCCCACTAAAACCAAATTTCATCTTAACATAAGCACGTGTCTAGCATCTTTAAGGAACTATGTGTTCTCATTATATATTTTAACCTAAACATAACATTTCCCTACTATCTCACATGGTTCATCATCACCAAGATAAATGTATCCTAAATTCTCTTGAACATAATTAGTAAAATAATGCCTATGTGGGGTGGCATGAAAAGAATCCCCTGAATCTTATACCCAAGACTCAGAAAAACTATCCATAGAAATAATTAAGGCATCTTGACATGATTTACCTGATTTCACATTTATCACATTCATTTCTCCCTTGTTGGCATTCTTATCCTGAAGTGACCAACAATCCTTCTTTGAGTGTCCACTCTTCCCACAATGCCAGCATATCATCTTAGATCTAGATCTAGACTTATATCTACCTTTTAACTTTCCATGATTATCTTTGCTCTTAATATTTTTCTTCCCTCTAGTATCAACAGACAAAGCATTACCTTAAGATGACTCACTATTGCTTTCTCTTTGCATTAAGAATATCACCTACAACATCCTCAAAATTTAAGCTTCCCTTAGTAGGGACTACATTACTCACAACCATAACCAAACTATCCCAACTATTAAGAAAAGAACATAAAATTAGAAAATCTTTAAATTCATCATCAAACTTAATTCCAACAGAAGTGAGCATACTTAAAACCATATTAAAATCATTTAAATGACTAGCAATTGAACCATTCTCAGACATTTTCATGTTAAACAATCTTTTCAGAAGAAAAATAGTATTTAAAGCTGAGGGTTTCTCATACAACTTTTTAAGTTTATCCATGAGATCCTTGGTAGTTTTCTCATCAAAAATGTTATATGCAATAGAAGATGCAAGGCATAACTATATAGCTTCCAATGCCTTCTTATCAAGCAATGACCAATCTACATCTCTCATACTTACAAGTTGTTCTACTTTCCCCTCTAAGGGGAGGTGAAGCTCCTTCTGATACAATTAATCTTCCATCTGCATTTCTCACAAACCAAGATTCTTACCATCAAACTTCTCAACCCTGAATCTGATCTCTTCTCCCATAGCTCCCACTCAAGCTAATAGCCTTCCTGTGATTTACCAATGGATCTGATACCAATTGTTAGGAATTAAAATAATTTAAACTAAATTTAAATCACCATAAAATCACATAACTAGATTTTAAATGTGTGAAAATCAAATTTAATTATGCACTAACATACATCACAAAAATAATTCCTCAAATCATAGCTAAATAAAAGCATAAATGGAGATAATAAAACCAGTAATAACACATAACATAAATATACCGTGGTTCACCCAATGTGGGTTACATCCACCAAGAATGTCCTCAAATAAAATATTAATCTGAAACAAGATTACAATGAACTCTCATAAAGATAGAAAAATCTCTTGTAAAAAATGTTGCACAAATAAATGTTGCACTTTCATCTGCACTTACACAATACTATATCTCACAAGTTGTTATACCACACCCTATAAATGAATACCTACACTTTGTGAAACATATACACTTTGACTCTATCTCTCAAAATCTACAGGTATAAATACAATCATCAACAACCTCTAAAAGGTCACACCACACCCTATATATATAACAAATGATGAAGGAATCAACCCCACAAGGAGAAACTCACCATATGCCACCTAAGCAATGCTTATCCTCAAGCTCCTTGAGAATAAATGTGGCATTCCTCTCTTCCAAGCAAGGTTTTCACAACTTCCAATGAGAAAGTCCATCCCACTCCCATAATACATCATAGAAATTATTAAATAGAACATTTAATAATTTTATCCTCCTATGGAAATTAATTATATAACAATTAATTCCCTAGAACAAGGAAATCAATCCCACTTCCAATAAACATGGAAGTCAACATAAAAATTATTAAATAAGCATTTAATAATATTCACACACTTGAGGAGTAAATGTTAAATGTGTTCCCCACATCTTTAGAGCTCTCTAAGCCCTCAAAATGTACCATCATGGTCATGTGATATCCCCAAAAGGCTCCACACTCAATAGTTTTAGGTGAAGATCATATTATAGACACATAAATTAACATTTAGGCTAAAACAATGCACTTGTGACCACTCTTTTGACACACCCAACTCATGACCTATCCTAGGGCCTTTTGACCACTTTTCTTTACTTTACGCTTGATCATTGATTCATACAAGAAACCCAAATCACTTCAGAATGTCCTTATCCAAATCACTCATCAACCTAAGCTCATTATTATATTGAACCATACCTCCAGCTTAGTAACTCTTCCCCTTAGGATAATAGTGCACCTTGTTATTGTCCACCTTACTAGCAATGTCCTTATATCAATTATTGACTAATTTTAAAAATTTGAAATCCACTAAAGGGTTAGCCTGTAAGTTTAGTAAGCCTCATCAGATGAAATTCCAAAAATATCATTATAAAGCCACATTTCAAACAATTTTACACACAAGAAGATTTCACATTTAAAATCACTAAAATTCTATTTGTACATTAAGATAAAATTCCCTATTTCCCCCATTTTTGATTACTTACAACCCTAGTAGCCCTAAGCTAAAGTCTAAATACACTTCCAAGGCCACAAGTCACTTTGAAGCATTTAATCACACCAGAATTACACCAATATTAAGCATTTTATACCAGTATTTCACACACACCACTATATCATGAGATAATTACATGGAATTTGATCCCTCTTCAGAGTATTAGTATATTGACAACACTCAACACATGGGGTGTTGATGTCAAACACAAATTCAATTGCTAACCATTTTTTATTCTATGATTACATTCATAATCCTATGTCATTGATTTGGGGTTTCAATAAAATCAAGAGTTACACAATAGCCTTTGCATCATATCATAATTCTCATAGTCTATAGAATAAATAGGTGAAGATGAACATAACCCAAAAATATTGTATATCTATTATCTGTCAAACAAGGCCACCCTATTTAGACAATAGCACCCCTCACAACTATCTAAATGTAGGGCTATTGTTTAGGAACCCTGTCAGCTTCTATTTTGGGTCCGCACATAGTCAATATGATCTCCCTAACAGTCTTAGATCCAAAAATAATTTTCATCTCAGTTTTTCAACTAAAGTTTATATTTATTTTTTGTACTTTCTATATTTAGTATATTTCAAATTAATTTTTAGAATTAATTACATATCTATAGCATTTTATTTTTTCTTAGTATTTTGACATATTTAAGTAATATATTTCCTATTTGAAAAACATATTGGTGAATCCACTTATTATTTAACATCACCAGAAACCCTAGTCTTGTCCCTAGGGTTTTTCTTCTAAAATTTTGTCCTCTTAGGTTTTTAAATTAAATTCTAATTTTCTTATCATGTTATATTTTTTTTTATCTTTATCTTGCCTCTCTCCTTTTTTATCATTTTATTATTTGTAAAAATTTTAAATGGATAACAAAGAATTTATTCCCCCTCCTAACCCTCAAGGTTGTGATAGTTACTTTCCCTCTAACTAGGTCCATGATATAACTATTCCAAGAGGTAATTTAACCCATATTATAGTGCCAAAATAAGGTAACCAACATATCTTTCTTAGAATCCCTCCACCTCCCACATCTCCTCATGATAGTGTGTATGCAAATTCAATCTAAAGTACCTAAGGTTTGTGCTTGTGAAACCCTTAAAGATAAAATCATCACTATGAGTTGGTTAATAGAATATTTTAAAAAGTAAAATTGGTATTTTAATTCAAATGTCACATCATTATAAAATCAGGTCATGTATATAAATAATTTAGAATATGTTAGTGTTAATCATGCATTTGTATCTTCATATATAAATTTTGTGCCTAACAAGATTTCAAATCAAAATGAGAAGCTATATCAGAATACATCTAAAAAAAGTGATTCAAAAAGTATACAAAAGGCTAATAATATTTCAAGCGATATTTTAAGAGAAATGCATATAAATACATTGATCAAACTATGTTCTCTAAGGATATCAAAATACTATTTTTCATACCATAGAATGTATGGGCACCATATAGATACTTGTTTGGCTTCTAATAAAAAATATAATTGATAGTGGTGATCCTATCATTGATACATCAATCAAGAAATTGAATCACCTTATGAGTGCATCTTCTACAACACAAGTGTAAAAAGAACAATCATGGGTACAAAAATATAATTCAAAGAAAAACAAATGCAAATGAATAAATTAAAACAAAAAAAGATTCAATAGGCAAAATTAGAGCAAGAAAATATTCTAAAGGTAAAATTAAAGAAAGAAAAGATTCAAAAGGGAAAACTAGAGCAAGTGAGATTATAAAAGGCACAAGATGAAAAAGAGAAATTACAAAAAGAATGGTTTGAAAAGTAATGGTTATAAATGTTACAACAATAAAAAGTGAAATTAATAAAAAAAAGAAGTTGCAAATCAAATTCAAGATAATAAAAAAAACATTATGAAATTAGGGTTTCTTACAAAAGAGGTTAAAAATAAAGACACACCTATAAAGTCTAAAGTTTTAAATATGGGTGCAACGGGGGCAATTACAAGACCTTCCTTATATCAAGAGTCTTTCGCTATCACTAATCATATAGATGGAAAGAAATTTATATATGTCAAGGTTATGGACTATCAAGAAATCATTTTTTTTCTATGTCATTTATTATATCCCTTGAAAATAAGTTGATATGTTTTGGATAAATTTACACAATTTCAAAATATAATAAAACTTCACACAAAAAAAATAATATTCTATATTATTTTATTTAGGATATATTATTCACTATGAGATAATACAACACATAGGAAGAGGATGTCCTTAATACAAGGAGTCAAATTTAATCATAAATCCCTTATACCTCTTAATAATTTCTTAAAATCTCTCATATTATCTCCTAGTATCTCTTAATATATAGATTTATTTTTTCTTAGGATATCTACATGAGTTTATTCACAACTCACTTTATTACATTATTATTTATTATCTCACACACACTCACTTACAAACATATAATGTGAGAACTAAACATAATATTCCTAACATTCCCTCCCTTAGTGAGAAAATGGTATAAAACATCTAATTCTAGAACTGTAGCATACCATCTCTACTTACTCATGATATTAATACACCTGTGCCATTTCAAAACTCTCCAAAACTATATTTTCACAAGTGGATTTCATAGATGAATATAACAACCACCCAGGTATGAATAGGGACCCACACATATGTTCAATCTCCACACTTGTATATTGATACTTCACATAGAATTTGACCAACAACTTTTACAATTGGTTTTACATAGTCTTCAACCAATAACCTTTACAAATGGTTTTACATAGGCTTCAACCAACAACCTTTATAGATGGTTTTACATAGTCTTATACTAACAACCTTTATAGATGGTTTTACATAGGCTTCTACCAATAACCTTTATAAGCATCATGATTTCCACAATAATATTTTATTACTATTCTAATACATTTTTACATCGAGGTATTACATTTAGAATTTATTACTTATTATATCATAGGAAAACATGATTTTTTTTTTAAATGCGACTACTTTATTGTGCATCTGATGAGAGGATGTTATTTGTCCTCCTTACTTTGTTGTCTCCATCCTCCTATTATTATTTATTTAAAATATATAATCTTCATCACTATAATTATTTGTATGGATAGTGTCCTCATCATTCTCTTTTTCTTCATCAGTAACCATGGCATTTTATTGTATTTTCCCATCAATCAGGTCATAATCTCTCAATTTGTAGTTTACAATCATATGACCAAGTTGTTTACAATATTAGCAGATAATTCATTTATTTTGAATCCTTCAAAGTTGATCCTTGATTTAAATAATATTTAGATATTATTTTAACATATGATTTATATTGATTATTTTTATTACACATTACACTTTTTTATGGATGAATATTCTTTTTTTCTTCCTTTATCAATGAATAAATTAGATCTTCTAGGCTAGGATTTATTTTAATCAGTGTAAAAACCATGCTAAAATAGTTGATCAACATGTTATTAAATAATACATATTTTCAATCATCATTAGGCATGTCTACTTTTATTCTTGCTAACTAATTTAAAATGAAGTACAACTTACTTATGTGTGTCACCAAGTTTTCACCTTCTTCCATCTTGAGTCCAAACAACTTTTATTTGAGGGTTGATGCTATATTTCTTGTTTAAGATCCAAATATTTTGTTCAATGTAATCCAAATGAAATTCAAACTTTTTGATAAGTCTATATGATGCAATTAAGCATCAGATAACCCTAGGCCAATAATTGTTATTGCTTTTTTATCCTTTCTTTCCCATTTGGTGTCTTCATTTGCATAAATTGGTTTTGGTATGTTATCATCAGTGATTTCCCACAAATATTTGTTAATTAATAATAATAGGGTTAAAACTTTCCACATATGGAAATATTTGCCCTCAAATTTTTTAATTTGACTCAACTTGTCCATTATGACCCCACCTTAATATGAACGTCAAGTATAAGCAATAATGCATCAAATTACAAGTATTTTGACAATAATGACCTTGATGACATGATTCTTAATTTTACTCTTGACATAATGATAAAAGACTATTGCTATAACTATGATAAATTAGACTTGTAATAATAGTTTAATTACAAATCTATTAATAATTATTTGGACATTACAACTAAAAAAATGACACGACTACATGTTAAGACTTAAACACTACTCAATAATAAACTAAAATTTATGTAGACTAGACTATTTAAACAAACTATATATTATAAACCAACACTAATTGACTTGATTCATAAATTATGACTCATTTGATATAATTATTAAAAACACTATACTAAAAATAAATATAAACTCTAGACCATGTTTTGATCGAACTAAATAAACACTTTTAAAAAATGACTATCAATAGATTAATTAGTACACAATAGAGCTACCTATTTTGATTGACAAAGGATGTTTAAATGTTGACTGTTGCATGGTAACCAAATAGAAAAAAGACCTATTAACTTCAATAAAACACAGAGAGTAGAAGGAATCACAACTAGCACTAGAAGTTTATATGTTGTTAGAGAATTATTTGAAAATACTAAATGGATAAATTATCTTATTGTACACATAAACAAATCCACATGTGGAAGAATGATGGTATGCATAGACTATAAGAAGGTTGTACAAAAGTGCATGTCATTTGAAGGTAAATCTCAAATCTCTGACAAGACTGATGTTAAA